>JAVSCE010001419.1:0-120305 GCA_032199065.1 Smutsia gigantea | reverse complement strand
AACTCTAGTCTTATTTTTAAAGTACTGTCACTTAAATGATAACAAATGCAGTGGGAATGAGGAGGGTGCCTTGAAGTTGACTGGATGGGAGAAGTGGGGCTTCATGGACAAAGCATCAGATGTGGAACGGCTTTGTCTCTGACACGTCGCCAACAAGGGACTGCGTGAAACTCTAACAGCGACTACATACCCATTCAGAAAACCTTTTTAAAAATGTCTTGAGAGGGTTAGTTGGGCAGTAAGTTTTACCAATTAAACAAAAAATGCCTCATTGAGATGAGCAGTTGGGAAGAAAGTCTTTTGGGGCTTCACACAGCAGGCCGAATTTCACGATATCCCTCATGAGGAAAGGAAAGGTAGGACACTCTCCACTCCCTTGCCCAGTGACTTTTTGCCCTTCGCTACCCAGTCTCTGGTACTTACGATGTGAAAATTCTCTGTTGGAACTCATCTCAGATTTGTTTCACCTCTAAGATCTTAGAAACTGAAATTTCCTTCCCATATGGAAACTAATTTATTTCCTCAAAGCTGTAATCTTCATCTACAAATCCAGTTATTTTCCTGAGATTCAGGCCCCCATTCTTGATTTGGAAACATGGGATTGACAGTCAAGGCTTTTGGGGTTGTCCCATGAACATCTCAGCAGAAATGTCCTGAAACTTGAACACTTCAACTTCTTTCCTCCGTTTCCTGGCTTCCCTATTTCTTTTATTGATACAGCCTTCTTCCTGGGACCTGGGTTTGAAACCCCAGGTGACTTTCGCTCCTCTCTTTCCCTTGAATCTAATCAGTTGAAAAATCCCACGGGTTTGGCTCCCACAGTACTTCACCACGTTCCTTCTGCCATTGCCCTTGGGCAGCCCCTGTCACCTCCCCTGTGCTGACTTGCTACCCTCATGACCATGTATTCAAACTGTCGATGGCTCCCTATTACACATAAGATGACGCCAAACTTCTAAGAGTCAAGATGTTTGAAGGTTAGGTCTAGGTAATAGTCACAGGTTTCCTTTCCTGTATAGTAAACGCCATCCAACGTGGATGACTGTGCTTTTTCTGCTTCTGCCTTTATTCATGTTGCTCCTTCAGCCCGTTCCTTCTTCTGCCCTCCACCCCTCTGGTTCTCTTTGTCCAAATTCTGCTCATCCTTTAACTTTCAGATCATTGCCACATCTTCCAGGAAACCACCCCCTTTCCCTCGGCCAACAGTAATTGCTACTATTTCTACACTCTGGTGTAGAATTTTTTACTTCCTCAGATGCTTTTCAGTTTTGTCTTGTAGTGTGGTTTTCCCTTTATTCTGTTCTTCCTGTTATTTTTCCAGTTAGGTTGTATGATTTAGAGCAGAGTCGATGCCTCAGTTATAATTTTGATAAACTATTACTGTGTAGCCCTTCAGGGTCGTACAGAGCCTTGCATACAGTAGGCATTCAACAAATGTTGAGAGACTATGATAGGACTGTGACTTAAGATTTGATTATGTCTGCAGCAATGGCTCTCGATTGTGGATGAATAGTTAAATCAGTACCCCTTTGGGTGGAACCCAGGCATTAGTGTTTCTTAAATCTTCCAGGTGATTCCAGTATGTAGCCAAGGCTTTGAGCCATTAATGTTTAGAGGATTAATATCAGATATAGCAGAGTGGCAGGTGCCTATTCCTTATATGGAAATATTTCATTTCTTACATAGCTTGGAATGTTAAGTATAGCAGAGGCTTCTACTAAAGCAGGACAGTGTTGGTAGGTGTACAGCACGCAGTGCATTGGTTAATAGTGACTGCCAAGTGTTGCTGCATCTTCCTCTTTTGCTGTTCCTCACCCTGAAATGCCTGATGCAGTCCCATTTGGCTCACCTTTCTGATGACCCAGTAGAGGTTTGCTTAACCTGGTCAAATTCTATTTCTGGTACCTTTGTGGTGTTGGGCATAAACTCCAGCCACACTGTGCTTCAAGTAAGGCATTCTCGGCAGGCCCTCAACCATGATTTTCCACTCACCTCTCGGCCTGCTGTTTGATTTTTAAAGGGATGGATGCGAGCATGAATGTCCGTTGGATGATGCCAGATAGGCATTAGGAAGCAGCATTCCATATTTCTACTGACTTCACTATTTGGAAGTAGACTCTGTTTATAAAGAATTTCAAAGGCCCCATGTTTCTAGTAAGAGGAGCAAAAATAAACTGTGGAAGAATTGCTGCTGAGGACATTGAGGCAAGGAGGCTGCCTTCCCATCTGAAGAAGGCTTGGCTCTTGTGGCGGTGACCATGGGCATGTGGTGATTTTCACAAAGAAGCCTTTGAATTGCCTCTATTTCAAACTGTGATGTTTGCAAAAATGTATGTACCGTAGCTTCATCCTTTCATCTATAAACTGTCTTTGATGGGGGTATAGTTGGCAAGAAAGGACATCATGAGAGGAGCTCAGAGCTTAGGGTAGAAGCATACCTTTTGGAAAGCTCAACCCAGCTGTGAAAATGGCAATTAGCCGTGAAGCAATTGCTTTGCAAAGGAGTGCCTGCCTGCTCCTGACCCTGAGTCACCTTCCAGAACTGAGTTACCAGGAATTCAATGGAGTGGTCATAGTGCTGGCTCTTATTTTTGGAAAGGCAGCAAATATGCTCAGCAGACAAAGGCGTAGAAATAGATTCCCCCACCCCTACCTTTTGAACTTGTGGTGTTTGTTCATATGGCCACTATAGACCCTGTTGATAGAGCATAGTTCCTGTTTATGGTGGTGAAGGATGTCTTCTGTGAGGAAGCCCTGCATAACTGATTCTCTGGGCAGCTATTTGAGATGCTGCTCAATGTCAAAGTGAGTCGCTGGCTTCACCTCTGGGTTCCAAGATTGTTCAGCCCTCACCTGTGCATTTGCCTCTGTATATCAAGGTTATTGCTTTCTTTAATATGGACCAAGAGATGATTTCCTCCGCAGTGGGGATTTTCATGTTTGCTTGTGAGAGTCTAACAGACATCCATATTGAGCATTTGTTCTGAAAGGCTCGGGATGTTTTGCTCATGATCTCTTGTCATTGGCACATTCTTTTTGTAACCTACAAAGCAGGCAGATATTACAGAATTTCCCACTCAGAGGTGAGAAAACTGGGGCAGAGGAAGGTTAAGCAAGTTGTTTTACTGTGGCTGCAAAGCAAATGAGTTGCAAAACCAATGGTGGACACTTTCCTCTTCCCTCTTTCTACTTGGCTGTTCTTCCTATCACCATAGTAAGCATCATAATAATATCTAATATGTATCAAATACTTCCTAAAGATGATCTCATGTGAGCACTGAATATTTAGCATTTCAATTAACCCTCTTAACAATAGAAGGAGATACGTATTCTGCATATCCCCATTTTATAGATGTAGACATTGAGGTTAGAGGTATTGCCTAAAGTCACACAACTTGCAGGTGGTTGAACCAGGGTCCAAACCCAGCCGTCTGCTCAACGCTTTGGATTTTTACTTTCACAGTGACTCCTAGTTAGGCAGGATATACCAGGACAGAAACCAAAGGCCATGACCTGGCAGCCAGTGGACCTGTATGTATTTGAACAATGCCCTGGTCTGTCCTCTCTCTGGGCCTTGGTTTTCTTATCTGTAAAAGGACTGGACTGTGCTAGATCTCTTTATTGTCACAGTTTCTTGTAGGAGTCATTACATGGAGGTTTGTTTTGAAATAAGGCAAAGCTGGAACCTTGAGAAAGTCACTGAATGTCTCTGTGTCGCATTCCACCGTGTGTGGAATGGGGTTAATAATGCCTACAAAAGGACAGCCATGTTGGCTCTGTGGCCCAGGTCTGGCACATAGCAGCTGCTCAACAAATATTCTTTCCTTTCCCATTTTCAACTATTCTTCCTTTCCTCAATGACAGTGCAAAGCGGCACAATGCTCTTTTTCTAAAAAGGATCATTGTTCTAAGATCTCAGTGATCCTGCAGGGTCTGAGAGAAGGTGATGGAAGGTAGAGCAAGGGAGAGTGCTAGACATGGGACATGGTATTCCTTCCCATCCCACAGGAGAAGCTCTCGTGAAGTTGCTTGTGCTTAGAACTGGGGAAAAACTAGCAATACCCATTGCCCCCAGAAACAGCCTGGTTTAATATATTTGGGATTTGATTGGTCTGCCTATGCAGATATCCAACTCTGTCTCCTTTCTTTCTCTCCAGTCTTACTTATGACTTACTTCTCTTAAGTTTTTCCAGCATGTGAGTTTTTTTTTTAGAGCCAGAATTAGGCATATATAACATAATACAGTGCTGGTTACTACCCCTTTCATTTCTGCCTTACCTGATGACTGAGCTTATAGCAGCTTATGAGAGTGAATCAGGTTTTATGAGATCTATAAATATCTCAGATAGGATTTTTATTTCATTTTCCTCCTTCAAATAAGACATAATGGAAGCACTCACATACACAAGGAATATTTTTTCTGTGATAAAGTAGGGTGTTTTTGAATTGGCCTCTGAAAAGCAATAATTTGCTTCGGTTGTTCATGGTGGGATTTTATGGGGGAGGGGGAAGAATCATGGGCTCATTGCTATAAAACTCAAAGATTATTTCCTCATGTTGAAGGTTCAGTCCAGCACCTTTAGAGAGATTTATTTCAGAGTTGCCAGCCCTGTGTGCAGACTGTATACTCTCCTCCTGAGGAGTGTGTATTTGTGTTTTCTTAAATACATAGAAACCAGGGAAGGAGAAAGCCTCTGACTGTTAGGAGGGGGGGCTCCCTGGAGGAACATTTCCAGTTCTTTGTCTAGTTGGCTTCCAGCTGTCCCAGGGGAGGATTTTCTCATCCTTCTCTCCACTTCGTGGATTTCCTGGGAAGATTTCACACCACTTAATATATCTCAATGAGCTTTTTTTCCCCTGGAATTTTCACTTTTTAAAAAAAGGCTAAAGTTTATTCAATTTTTAAAAATAAATTAACCAGTACCAGGAATGGAAAGGATTTTTTGGTACCTTGGTCTTTGAGGAATACCTTGAAGGAACCTGAAACATGTAACTTTAAACAAAGCATTTTAACAAACAGCGAGGGTTCTAAGTACTTACCTCACTTTTCCTGCCTGGAAAATGGAAGTCAGGAGCTCCATTTGTCATATCTTATTCAGGGCCATTGTGAGAAATTTAACTACAGATTTAACTATTGTTTTTGAAAAATTGAATATCTGACTCTGATTACTTAGGTGTTTTTTTTCCTTTTCTTTAAAGCACATCCTCTCTACATACTTCTTCCCCAGTTCTCAGTAGCTTTGTTTTTAACTAGATAATTTAATTTGTTCCCTAAAGGAGTAAGTCAAGTGAACTTAGTATACCTCAACCAAAGGCATTTTGCCTCAATGTCATTTAATTTTTATATTTAACATCATCTCAGTGTGTAACACAATGCTAGCATTTTGGCTCTGCTACATATACTTGCTGTTCTGTGCTTACCATCAAATGAGGTGTCTTCTCTGGTCCTCAGTTTCCTCATGTGTATACTGTTGGGTAGAGTTAGGAACAGTTAGATTACCAGAGATACAGACAGGAAGCTCCCAGGCTGAACTGGCTTGAAGAAGTGTTTTATTTGGCCAGCATACATACTTCAACTTTCTTTTTAATTTGAATGTTTTTAGACTGGTCATGCACTTTTCAATTAACCTTGTCCCCACTATGTTCACATTTCTGATCTCTGACCTGGTGAGCATGCATTTTGATATGTAACCCACAGTCTGGTAGCTCCCTATGGCACCTTCTCTCCAAAACGCTGATTTGGGGATAACCTTTATTTCTCCATCACAGTCTCAAGCTGGCTTGCTTCTACTCTCACATAGAGTCCATTTTCATTTCTTTTTAGATTTCTGTGCCTTGTTGAATGTCTTTGTTTGGGATTCTGTTTTGTAAAGGGGCTTCCAAATTGCATCTCAATTTCTCCTAGTCTTCCAGGTTCTGTTGTAGATCATCGAAATCTGGGATGGAAAAGACCATCTGTTTTACCCCTCTCCCTGCCGGGGCTGAGCAGTTGCTCCAGATCATGTTCATTCCTTATTGGTATTTGTAACGTTTAACGTTTTCCAGTTTGGAAACTGACTGTAAGTTTCCTGAGCATTCAGCCTCTTCTTAGTCTAAGTGGTAGTAAAATGGGACAATACCGAACAAAAAGTTGTTTTGGTCAGACAACCCTCAGTAACAAACGACTGCTATCATCATGGTTTCTTTTGTCACTCACTCCCGCAGACTCAACTAGTGAGGGGTAGGAAGAACTTTTTGTGGAAGAAAAGCATGTAGCCAGTTTTGATGTGTCTCACTCAATCTGACATTCCAAGCATGTTGTACAGAATCCTACTAACTACTTTAACTGCTTATTTTTTGTGGAAGTGGATTTATAAGACTTGATTCACTGAGGAAGTGATGCTTTTTGTGTGAAGAACTCCAGGGCATTATACTCAAGCACTTTCCTGAGAATCAAGTAATTTGCTTTCCTCCTACCCTTGGCACTCATCTACTGCCAGCAAGGCACTTGGCCTTCATTTTCTAATGCTTTCAGGATGCTAGTCTACATTAGGGGTGTTTAAAAAAAATTATTCTTTTATATTGGCTCCCTTATATTAATAAGGATATCATTTAGGTTGACCAGATGGTGATTTTCAGAGTCATTCTTTTCCTATTTTTAAAAAAGCTGTTCCTTTCAATTATTTGATACTGGGTGTTTCTCCTTCTTTTCTTCAATCTCCAATTACTTTTTCTTTTTAAAAACATCTGTGTTCTAAGTAAAGGTCCAGAGTCATTATCTTGTTGAGATATATTAACTATTTTTTAAAGGTAATAACTGTTCATCTTACTGTGTGAATTAGCTACTATTAAAATATTTCTGAAATAACATTTCTAGGAAGAAAGAAAGAAAGGCAGACATTATGTGGACTTAAAATGTCTTTGCACAGTTTTTCTGTGAAAGCGACACAGAATGCAAACCATTTGTCATCCTACTCAAGATTTGCCTGCCTACTTTTTCCTCGTGCTTTTGCATCCGTGATGTCTTTTTCATGCTTTCTATTCACTGAAGCTAAGATTTTTACAAATAGGAGAACCTGAGGACCACTAGACATTGCAGTCCTTCCTCCTCTTCCTCAATTTGTTGATAACCTTCCTGAGCTTTAAAGATCATTATTTAAGTCCAAGCCGGTATTGGACCTTCAAGAATTGTGAGCCCCTTTTCAATATTTTAAATGCATTCACGTGTTAGCACAGGCATGGTGCAGCGTGGCTCAGGGCAATGATTCTCAAAGGGCAGGCTGCACTCCACAGGCTTTACGAACAAAGTATTAAATAGCAGAATCACCTTGGGAGGAAATATTACTCCCCTTTCAGGTTTTTTGTGTTTTTCAATCCTTCTGACTAACTCAAGGAGAAAGGCTCAGCTTTGTAGTAGTATGTCTTTTAACACTAAAGGTTTGATAATCTTTCCTTGTCCCCATCCTCCTCCTTCTCTGTTTTCTCTTTCTTTCTTTACTTTTTTGATAAAGAGAGAACAGATCTCAGACCCAGAGCTTTTGACAGGCAAATATCCAGCTGAAAGTTAATAATATCATTTTTGTTTTGTTTTTAATTTTATGATTGTCTTTAATGATGGACATTTACAGGAAAAGTATTTTATAATATATGCAGCCTTAATAGATAATGCTTCAGTGAGGCAATTAAAAAACGGAAATAACAGGGAAGTGATTGTGGAGATGGAATGCTGATTTGTTAAGAACCCATGAAGGAGGAATGAAAATGAAGTTTGAGAAATACTGGGGTGGTAGAAAATTCAGTGGACTTGGGAGTCAGAAAACCTGGAATTTAGTCCTGACTTTGTAAGTATAAACCAGGGCAAATTGCTAAGGTGCGTTTCCCATCTGCAGTGTGGGAATTATAATAATGGGATTGTTACAATCAAATGGTAGATATGTGGATGTGAAAGTGATTTGTGAACTGTCACATGCTATACAGTGTCATTGTTTTTCCCTTCAGTGGTAGGGGAAGCTGTTGTTTCAAGCCTTAAACTAGTACTTCTTCTTGGCTCTCTTCCTCCTTATGATTTCTAATTCAGTTTTCTGAGCAGGAATGTGGTGGCTTCTTATTTGTTCAAATGGGTTGTTATGTGTGCCTTACTCATGGCTATCTAAAAATGGAGACATAAAACTTTCCAATTTCATTTGGGGTATGTGTGTTAGCTTTTAAATAAATTTTGGGAAAGTAAACGTAAGTTATAGTATAATATTTGGCTTATATTTTTAGATAAATTAAAAATTTTTTTTACCACACTCATGAAAATATTGTATGCATTTGTGTGTGTATTGGTACCCATGAATGAAGGAATTTAGGTTTTGTGTGGAAGTGAGAACACTGGAGATGGTTTACTTCTGAAAGTGAAAGTCTATGTGGCTAAAATGACTCATTAACGATATACTGTCATGTGTTGTTAGATGACATAAAGGTGGGAATTTACCTGTATAGGAAACCTGAGACTTACCAGGACCTCTCAGCCTGACTTTCAGGGAAACCCACCTTGTTCCACACGGGGATTGGAGTGACAGAGATTGGCTTTCTGGGACATGGACTCTTATCTCAGCCTAGGACAACCCAGATAGGAGGTGACTATAGGTAATGGGAGGTTGATCTCTCTGATGTAAGGACCGCTCTGACTGTGTTGGTCTAGCTCCATGAACGCCTTGATTAAGGATGCTGAGATCTCTGTGCTGTTTAAGACAGGTACCATATTGACAAGGATTTGGGAGCCCAGAATGTCAGGTCCAAAGGTCCACTCTCATAGTGCCTCACCTGGAACACTGAAATAAATGAGGGCACAGCTAGATCACTGTGAGAGTGCCACCAGGGTTTTAGCCCATCACTTTCTGGGAGTGGAATAGCTCTGTCTTTAAATATACACTGGAAGTGAAAGTTTGCTTATAGGATGGTCCTGGGGATCTACCAGTGTAGTGGCTTGGTACAGACCTCTCTTGCCCTATCTGCCTGTGTCAGATCGTAGACACAGTTGAGTTGGATGGGATCCCTGAAGTTTTCAGCTTCCAGTTCACTCTAGCTCCAGAAATTCAAGGACAAGTGGAGATGGAGAGGGACAAGAATGTCAGCCTCTCGACCCACTTCTGTAAGGATTTGTTAGGACATACCTTTGGCTCAACCACCCACATGAGAAATTTGATTCTGGGGTTAAGAATTCAACAAAACACTTGAGTATGCAGCTGGGTTTCTGCCATCAGTGTGATTTGCAGGGAAGTGTGGCCATAAAATGCTTGAGATCATGAATTGGATGGACTCCCCATCTGGAGAGCCATACCTTTTTTTGCAAATTTAAATATTTATGTACTTTCAAGGCTTAGTTTTCATGTTTTGAAAGAGGATAGAAATTCACTAAACTATTTAAAAAGCGCACATAAAATGCTTTGGATCCAGTGGTAACGTTTCCAAGTTTACAATAAATACCTTTATTGGACAATGTTGTTTTGTTCTTTAAAGATAATCAAACCTGTCCTAAAACATTTCAAGAAGCAGCTGATGCCCCAGCCCTGGCCAGCAAACACTATGGCAGTGGCATAGGTCAGGGCATTATGTTACAGGGAAGCTTTGTCATCATCAGTTACTCCCTCTCTTCTCATTTGGGGTTCCTCCACTGTGGCTTACCCCATCAAGCACTGACTTAGCTCATTTTAAAAACATTTTTTATTTTTAAATAATTGTAGACTCACAATAAGTTGCAAAAATAACACACAAGACTCCCATGCCTCCTTCTCCCAGCTTCCCCCAGTGATGACCTCTCTTATACAGCTGTCAGATGACTAACTTGATTTTGAGGCACCTGCTCTGAGGGAGTGGGGTGGGTGTGGTAGGAAGGATCACCTGGAAAGGTGGGGTGGAGCCCTCACAGGGTGAAGGGACCTGTGGGCAGGGAGTAGAGCAGGGAGCCAGAAGGAATCTGGGCCTCTCCCACCTCAGCTTCTTTGCACCTGGGGCCTCTCAGCTATGAAAATGAAAAAACAAGTATCTTCCGTGTAAATGAGAAAAAGAAGAAATCAGAATGTCTATTATATATGCTGATATGCATAACTATACATGCCTATCTATATATGTATAACTATGTATATGCTGTATATATATTATATGCATAACATTTCAAATAAAGGATATATATATTTGTTGGCAGTTCGGGGGAGGAGGAGGCTGAAGATGAAAGAGTGTCACATTCGAATGATGCTGCGAAATCTTGTGTTAGGTTAGCCCCCAATGTGGCTTTTTGGAAGTCTGCACCAAACAGCTACTCTTTGCCATCCAGACCTTGCTTGGCCTGCCTGTACTTCCTTCCATTAACACAAGTCCTTGACCAAGGGCAAGATTTTTATGGCAGGCTCTCAAAACCAGGTTCCTCTGTTGAGCTTACATGTCAATGGCCTCCCCATATTAAGACCATAATGGAGCATCCTTTTCCTTGGAGCTGGCCTGTTTCTCCCCTATCTTCACTCTCCACTTGGGCAGAGAGTGAAACCCCCTGAAGTCAATTGGACCTTGGTAATCATGAGTTCATCATCCATCAACCAGGGATGAAGACATTAGAGTAGTCACACTTGTCCATAATAAACCATCAGGATTATTGAGAAGTAGAAAATGCTTAATTTTGTAGCTCTACTTAATTTCTCTTCTGTGATTTTTGTTTGTTTGGTTTTGTTCTCTTTCTTTAGGATTCTCTCAGTGGTCCCTTGCCCGTGAATAGTTAGTTGCTCTTCTTGTCGGGGGTGTGAAGTCAGGAACCACCTATGTTGCCATCTTGGTGATGTCACTTTCCTGTTTCTCTTTTCTTTAATTCATTTATTTAATTCCTTCCTCTCTTGTTCCTTCCCTTCCTCCTCACCTCCTTTTTTGAGAGCTTTCAATGTGCCAGGCACTGAGCTAGGTGCTGAGGATGTGATAGTGGCTCAGACAGACATTGCCTCTGCTCTCATGAAGTTTAGAGTCTAGAAGTGGACCAGCAGATTGATAAATGTATATGGAAGAATGCATTGTGATTGGGATACAAGGAAAAGAACAGGTGCCAGGAGAGAATACTTCCTCAGTGACTTTCCCAGTCACATTTTAAATAGTTGGATTTTCCTATTCATACCACAGTTTTTTTTATGAAATACTTCCTCAAAATGTTCTTCTCAAAACCTTTTCCCAGAAGTTTACAGTTACTACTCAAAAGGAATCTAAGATGGAGCAGACATTTGGGCCTAGAACACTCACAGCCTTTAATTACCTGAACTTCATTTATTTCCAATTCCTCTTAGGCTTATAACTTCCCTGCTATGTATATAGCTGGAGGTTTAATCTTGCTTTGCAAAGACATTGTCACACTCCATATTCTATTTATATTGCTAGCATTGAGTAAATGTATCATTGTTTAAAGGTTTTGTTTTTAACATCAACTTCTTTTCTAAAAGGCTTATATTATTCCTTCTCCTTGAGGAGGAAGGTAAAGAAAAGGAAAAGTTAATGGGTCTTTCCATGTCCCATAGCAAATCATGGCAGGCAGGAGATTTGAAGGCCTTAATGATAGGTTACCGCACAGTACTTCCTAACAAAGTCTGTATCCATAGAAGCAATAGGTAGTTTATGGTCATCAGTGGTGGCAGTATTTAAATGTATAGATGTGATGACTGTTCCATTCCTTGAGTTCTGCCCCAGGACTGATTGGTGAGTTACCATTGTCCCTGTGGAATGATGTGAACACTATCAATAAAAATATCAGATTATATTCATCTGATTCTGGCTTAGTATGTACTTAAAGGAAAAAACCTTTCTGGGAAGAATGATGCTTCTTTAACAGCAAATAGATTGAATTGATGTAAGTGTAATTTTCAGAAAGGGATGTTTAACCTTCTGTCTAGAATCAAATGCCAGAATCAGAAGCTGAAGACAATGGTGACTTTACAGAGATAAAACATTGGTTTGATCTGCATGATTGGAGGAAGGATTTGGGGATTAAGGTGTATCTGAAATTTTACCTTGTATGTCTGCCAGTTTGCAGCCCTGCAATGACAGCTGCTAGTACTATTAAGGAGTGGTGGCAGGATAATGGAGAGACAAGTCTGTCTTCATATGGAGATAAACATGAAATTAGCTCTTGTTTATTGGGTGGCATGAGACTTGCTGATGACACTGATTTGGTGATAGAGGCAATGGGATTGGGTCATAGGATCTATGAGAGGGAAGTGGTGACCCAGCTAGGTGGGAGTCCTAGGCAAACCAGAAGGGACACAAAGGTAGGGTTTATGGTCTCATTTCCATTGAGGTAGAGTAAAGCTCTGTATTTTCTTCTGGTGAAAACATTTGAAAGTGGTCATTTGGTGACCCAGGAAAACAGAGTGAAAAATTAGCAAACTGGGATGCTTTAAAATTTGTGGCTGCAGATGAAAGAGTCACATTTGTATGATGCATGTAAAATTTTGTTAGGTTGCCCCTTTTATGACTTTTTGGAAGTCTGCAGCAAACAGCTACTCTTTGCCATCCAGACCTTGCTTGGTCTGGCTGTACTTTCTTCCATTATGACAAGTCCTTGACCAAGGGCAGGATTTTTATGGCAGGCTCCCAACACCAGGCTCATCTGTTGAGCTTACATGGCAGTGGCCTCCCCAGAGTTAAGACTATAATGAAGCATCCTTTCCCTCGGAGCCAGGCTGCCCTCTCCCCTGTCTTCACTTTCTACCCAGGCAGAGAGTGAAGCCCTCTCTTATGATATTGCAGAGTTAATAATATTGCCCTATTGATTTTGTGAGCCTCAGTCATGGGGGAATTGTGGGGGGTGTTCATAACGCTTGCAGTGTGCTTCCTTCAACTCTCTTTCCAGCCCTGGAGTTTTTGTTTTGAATCTGGAAGTTTCCAACCAGGGCTGGGTTTCTAAAGGTCAGATGTGCCTGCACATTTTGTCCTTAGTGAGTTAGCTCCGCCCTGCAGCCCTCACTGAACTTGCCAGTGTTCAACCTGAGCATTGCAGCAGTAGCTTCATACCCAGATCCAACTGCTGACACTCCACCCTTGAGAAGTGGCTCAAGGAGCCGCTGAGGGTTATTGGCCAGGAGAATGTGGTCATAAATGCATGTCTACAGGAATGGGTGAGGTTTCCTCTTTGCTTATTAGAAAGCCAGAAAAACATCAACGGAGAGATGCTACAAAGGAGAAAAACATACCCAGGCACTGAACCCTTGATCCCCTCACCAGACATTTGATGGCTTTTAAATGAGAGAATTCCACCTTTCTTTTTTTAAAGGGGGAGATATGTCTTTTTAATCATCTTTCCTCCTTTTGTTCTTTCTTCTCCTCCTCCACCTTTTCTTTTCCTTCTTCTCATCCTCTTGCTTTAAATCTGGGGTGCACAAATCAGTTGATCCCTAAGGAACTGATGTTTCCTTTATTTGATGATGAGAATTTCTTAACTCTTTGATCTTTTTGCCTCTGCTGCTAGGAAACTCAAGGCTGAATTTAATTTTTGATTCAGTAGCCTTTTTTGGGGGTAATATTTACCTCTCTCTTCTTTTGTTCTCATTTTAAGGTTTGGTGTATGTATGTGCTTTAAATTAGGAGTATAAATCCAAAAAGGAAAATGCCTTGGATGATTTTCTAAAATATTTCAATGGAAGAATATTACTTGGCAACATGAGTATGACCACTGAGCCTCATCCTTAAATCTTACCCTGAATTTCCACTGAGTATCTAGAGAAACAGCCATTACTGTTCAATAAGTATACTGGTAAAGCCAAGCCGTGGGCAAACCAGCAACT
The DNA here is from genome assembly GCA_032199065.1 of Smutsia gigantea. Taxonomy (NCBI): domain Eukaryota; kingdom Metazoa; phylum Chordata; class Mammalia; order Pholidota; family Manidae; genus Smutsia; species Smutsia gigantea. The sequence continues at coordinate 106,530 of JAVSCE010001419.1, read as the reverse complement.
ACCCCCCCCCCGCCCCCCCCAAAAAACAAAACTCTCTCAAGCAAAGGCATTGTCAGCCAAAAATATTTGGCATTTTCTAGGCTCGGGGGGTGCAATCCTTGCAGCCCCATACCATGTGTCAGAACCCCTAAACTGCTCATCCTTTCCCAAATGCACAGTGAGGCTTTCATGCAGCAGTTCCACTGCTAATGTCATGCTCTTTCTAGAATGCCATCACTCCCTTTCTGCACTTGACAAAAGCTTGCACATTTTTCAGGGCCTGGCTCAAATGTAATTTCTTCACATGGCCTTCACTGACCTCTTCAGGAGAGTGGATGGGTTCCTCCTCTCTGTTGCCATAATACTTTATTCACTCCAGTTAGTCACACATACACCCTGTTATCTTTAATTGTACATATTTCTATCCCTCTGTTTCTGCTCTCCCATGGGCACCTTGTAGGCTGATGTGGAGCTGCAGAATTCTCTGAAATCTCTAACAAAATGTCTGATGTAAAATAGAAGCTAAGTATATAATTGTTAGATTAATTTAAAAGAAGTACAAGATACAGTACCTGCCCCTGAAAGGCCAAGAGTTCAATAGGGTGTAGCCTGCTTATCCTAGCAGAGTTCTTTCTTCCAGAGATCGTTATCCTGTGGGACAAATCTGCCAGGGGGTCCAGTCACTGTACTCACTGAAATGAAATTTAAAGCTTGATGCCAGACCTCTAGGCTCTTACAGATTTGTCATGGCTCTTAACCTCTTCCTGCTTGACATTGCAGGTGCCATCTCTGCAGATGGTCCGTTCTTGTGTGGAAATTGTTCCTGAGAGCAGGGGTTTAAGGGTGCTGGGCAAGAGTAACTGAGCAGAACAATAATGCACGTGCTGTCATTCATGATTTCCCCCAGCTGGGTCACTCCATAAATAAGGAATTTCACAGGAAAACTGTGGGAAGTGTTTACTACCGTCCCTACTAGTCCCTAATGTCATATTCCTTGACTGTTTCAGTAATGTATATATCATCCTGGCTCCTGTAGGTATTTGACTTTGTGAATCCTAACCTAGATTTATCAGGAAAAGCATTGTTAACTTCTGGTGTAAAGAATCCTCAGAAACAATACCTATCTACCCCAGCACCCCAAGGACAACCATCTGCTTTGTATCATGGGACCTCATCTAGGAGACTGTGTAGAAACTGCAGTCCAGATTCTGAAGTTGGGAGACCTATAGACATGGCACTCCTATAAATGAGGGATCAGAATAGTAAATTCCATCTTCCTCATACCTTGCTGCCCTGCATTGTGGGAAACCAAGAAGCAAATGGGAGGTGACATGAGGGAGGCCACAAACTCATATGTAGGAGGAGCTGGTAAAAGCCCTCCTGACTTTGGTCTATGTTCTCTCCGTGACGCCACATTGCCTTTGATTTTATATACCTATAAAAAGGCCCAAAATTGAAGGACTTTTGATATAAGATTGATTAGGCACCCCATTCTAATTAAGATGCTAAATTCCCTGATTTTTGGTGAAGATGTTCTTCTACCTCCTCACATTTCTGAATCACAGTAATTTCTTTACCCACCAGTCATCTTTCTTTTTAGTTTGTCACTGGCAGGTGGTTTTAGACAAAACCACTGCTCCATGTAGGGAGCAGAGCCAAATGTCAGTTTTGCCCTTGAGCTGATCTGCTGCCCAGAGTTTGATAGCGCCCCCTGGTTACAGGGGTGCCACATGATAAGACGTATTGGCATCCAAGACTTTTGCACAGGAATGAGATGCCTGGTAGTCATCTTTTGTCCATTGCTGTTATTTTCCCTCCTCTTCTTCTTGCTGCTTGGATTCTTTCCATGTCCTTTTTCAAGCTTGTACAAATTCTGACTCTTGAACAAAAGAGAAGAGTGATTGATAATACTGGTGTTGAAAATGGGCCAAGAACCACTATTTTGAAGAGCACTGGTTTGGGGAAATGTTGAATGTGGGTTAGTCAAACTTGTATTTTTATGTTTATTAAAATTAGGAAATGTTTGATAACAGGTTCAGATGCCCCTCCTAAAAAAAAGTATATCACTTCTGGTTTTCATATAATTGTTGTTAACCCAATAAACAAATAAAATTAGGTCCTCAGTAGATTGGAATAATAAGTTTTCTCAGTTTGGATCTTTAAAAATGATACTAGTTTTATTTCTGTTTCAACAGTGACACTTGAAATAGACAGGTTGGAATGGCTGAAATCCTGTTTAGTTTTAACAATCCAACAAAGATATAGAACAGTCAGGGAAACCTCTGAAATCTAATAAAGGTTGTTGTCAAAACCACAACCACTTGTTCCAGTATCAACAGGAGAAATTACATAGGGATGTTGTTGGAAAGTGCATGATATGATGTTTGGGATTGGGTGTTGTATTTCCCATTCAGCAAGACCCTGTATTCATCAGGAATCCTTGTCCTTCAGGGTCACTGAGGGATGATAGTTTGTTGAATTTTTAGAATGTTTTGAGATCCTGGTAGAATGTTTAGCATTGGACCAGAAAGAGCTTAATTATTAGTAGCTGAGAAACTTTTGGTTTTGTTTCTGGGCTAATTGATAGTCTGGCTGCAGAAGTGTGGAAAACCCAACTTTCCTTACTAGATTGGGTTCCCCTTAAATAGGATGGGGATTTTAATCCTTGCTGCCTAGATGGGCTCACAGGGGACTCCAGGGTTACATTGTAAATATTGGTAAGCATTTTCAGAAGCTTTGTGCAGAAGAATTCTCTGTAAACAAGTAGATGTCATTTCATATGAGTTGGATTGGAAAAGTCCCAGTTTCACCTGGCTGCTGTAGTTATGACTTTGTTCCTGATTCTGTCAGCCTGTTTTCTAGAGAAAATGGAAGGTTTCTAAGATCTCTGACTCAGTGAACCGTGGGTTGAGAGCTCAGACTGTGCTTTTAAGAATAGCACAGATAAAGCATCCCTACCTTAGCAAAAATGATCCTTTCATTCACATAGTTGTTTGCAAATCCTGGCAGTGTGGATATCATTTTCATTTTCTTTTTCCAAAAGGCACATTCAAGAATTCAAGTTACTGAAGATCAAACCAAATATGACCAAATTTCATGGCAATCACAGATAAAAACAAAACATTAAGATATCTCCTTAATTAAGCCAGAGGCTCTGCTGGGGCCCACATTCCAGGATTCTCAGTAGAGAAAACATGTTTTCTTTAGAGGGGAGTTTTATTAGCAGCAATGTTCCGGTATGTGGTTTAGGTTAATTAATGATGTAGTCACACTGGTGTCTTGCTGTGAGTTTTATTCCAGTAAGCAGGGCGCTAGGAGATCTCATTGGCATATCCTGTCATGTCAAAAGGAGTCCTTGATTCGGACCATTAAAGTACATCTCAGTGAGGCCTGTCAACGAGACAGTTTAAGAATTCTTCATGTGGTTACTGCCTTTAACTGAGAATTCACTCACCATAAACTATTAAGTAGCGTTCATTGGCTTCAGTGAATATATGTTCTGAAATATTTTGTTGGCCAAGAAGATTGAGATCTCAAAGACCCAGACCACCCACCAGCTGTGGTGGAGCCGACCTTCACTGTGTGAGGAGATATGTACCAAGAACCACCTTTTCCCCATGAGAGTTTTTATTAATTTTAAATTACGGCGGTGTTTTAAAACTTAATTTATGTTGTGCATATGTAGCAACCTTCCTTGGAGGTTGAAACAACAAAGCAACTGGGTTGGAAATTAGATTTTCCCCCTTATGCTGCTAATGTAGTTCTTATTCCATTGGGATTTCCCCTTTGCATGGGCTGATGATTTCTTTGAAACTGTATGGAAATTGGTTCAGACAGGAACAAAGGGGAGAGGGGATGGTAGTGAAAATTCACATTAGTGTCTCCTCTTCATTGAGAGTCTCGTGTGCCTGAAAGTGCATGTCATCTGATATCAGCCGAGCCACCTAAGGTTAAGTGAGGTGCCAGAGCTACTGGAATCCAAACTTCAGGGCCTCATCATTTGATTTTTCCCTGTTAAGTTGGGTTGAATTGTTAATTTGAAATCTGCAACATCGTAATGTGGTTCAGAAATGGGCCAAGCACAATTTACTTTTCTTTACATGATGAAAAACCTTTTCTTTCTTTCTCCCTCATCTTTGTCCAGCCAGCACGTGAAAGATTTCCTATTGCCTAACATAATGAATAAGAAAGGGAACAGCTTTGTGACTCTGGGAATGATGACAAGTTTAGAGAATGGCATCTGAAATACATTAAAAAGAGTCTACATTTCATTGTCAGTGACATGTGTGCATGTGCGCACACACACACACACACAAACACACAATCCCTCTACAGATATATTCAATATTTTTACCCTTAGCTCTTGCCTAGTTCAAATACCATACCCTCTTAATTGGATTTTGGCTCACTTCCAGGTTCAGTGTTTGAGGGCTCTATATCTGGGAAATAATGATCCTGAAATAAATAGTACCTCTCAGTAGAGATATCTTTTTATGTAAAATTCTTAAAGGGAATGGAGAAGAATGAATGCTTCTGTGTTTAGGAATTTATGGAAAGTCACCAGAAGGGGCCCAAACAGATATTTCCAAGGATCTCACCTATGTAAATGAAGTGTGAGACTGTTTACGATGACAGAAAATACAAGTCTTGATGACTACTAGATATGAATGGATTTTTTCATTTAAGGACCTTTCATTTAAGGACTGATGAATGTAGAGGTGCCAATGTTGGGACCAAATTAATGTGACTCTTAATTGCTTTGGAGACCAGTTGCCAAAATTACCTCTTTCAGGCAGGTCCTTTTAGATGATAGAAATTGGAAGAAATGATATAAGGTGGATTGAGCCTTTACCTTTAATCTGTTCCCTCAGGACACCGGTTAATAAGCACGTAGTGTAGAGGCCAGGAGAGGGGTGGGTTTTGTTCATCTGAGCGACACTCAGAGCACATGATGCAATATGGACTGCTGAGATGAAATGCCCTCTTTGCATCTATTTGAAATGGGCAGATCTGAGGACCCAAGACTGATTTCTTTTTTTTAAGAAGAGGCTCCATTTTATTCCTGTCTAATGAATATGAATCAGCAAGTGCCTTCTCAGTGCTAAAAGTTGAGCTGAGGAGGAATAAGGATGGAGCCTTCTGACCTAATAAAATGGACATTTTAGGATAGATTTCTTCGTGGATAGATCTGCTAAATTCTTCCCTAGAATTACAAGATTAATTCACTGATTCGTTCAACTAAGTTGACCCTTGAACAACACGGGTTAGGGATACTAATTCCCTGGCAGTCAAAAACCTGTGTATAACTTTTTGACTCCCAAAAACTTAACTACTAGTAGCCTACTTATGACCAGAGCCTTACCCATAACATTAACAATTGATTAACACAAATTTTATATATTATATGTATTATATACTGTATTATTACAATAAAGTAACTTGAGAAGAGATGTCTTTTCAAATTGTCACACATCTTCAAAGATTTTCTAATATATTTACTGAGAAAAATCTGGGTATAAGGGGACCTGCACAGTTCAAACCCATGTTATTCAAGGGTCAACTGTAGTATGTTCTGGGTGCCTTTTCTAAGTACTGTGCTGGGTCCCACAGATTTGTGGACACATAAAACTAAATCCCTACTCTCCTGGAACTTCCATCCTAGTAGGGAAAGATAGACAATAAACATGCAAACAATTTAAATCTTTTTAGGACTTGGAAAGTCCTAAAAAGCAAATAAAACAAGGTAGTATGATGGAGAATGAATAAGATGTTTGGCCTACATTATCTGTGCCGACCAGAGAATGTCTTTCTAGATGATAACAGTTAGCCTGAAGCATAATAGATTAAAAGGAAGCAGGTATGTAATGACCTAGGGCATCTGCATTCTGGGGTGCGGGAACAGAAGGCACTGTGGCTCAGAGAGGTAGGACCCTGGTTGGTTTGTGTGAATGGGAGAAGGGTAGGTGATGAGGAAAGTAAGGCCAGATCACAAAGGATTTAAGTGTAAATGGCAGGCCACTGAAGGATGATCAGTAAGAAGTTTGAGCTGGAAGGAGTCTGTGAGAGTGTGGGTCAACTCATTTTACAGATAAGAAAGTAAACTCCCTGCTCAGGTTCAGTAGTTACTGCAGAGGGGAGAGGCTGTGTGGGAAACGGGGGTATTGAACCTGATTCCCAGGCCAGGTTCTGTATCAGTTGAAACAAGAGTTGAAAATAGCATCTTGTCCACTTGTACTTATTGCTTCTCTTCCTGGTGGTTTCTGGAGGTTAGAGGAGAAAGGAGGAAGCAGCAGAAGGGAGGGGGACCTTCTCTGGGGTGAGGAAGTGGCTTTTGCTTCCTGTATAGGTACCTAATTTCAGGGCTGACCTATGGCCTTTTAGGAACCTAAATGTGCCTCTCTCTTTGGAATACTGGCTGTGTCCCAGACAGTAAGCATTTAAAGATTTTGTCTCAAATGAAAAACATTGAAAAGTAAGTATCACCTTTACCTACATCTGAAAATACTGATGTGTCCTACAAGAAATGTAGGTAGTAATCACATACACATTGTTCCTGATGTTCTTTGCTCCAAGAAGGAAGAATTTTTGACTTCTGTCATACTCTTTGACTCCTGTCTACCCAGGATTGTGATCACTGCCAACTTTTCCATGGGATTGTTTGGGAGTTGCTGCATTCATTCATTCATTCATTCAGACAAATGCTTGAGACAGCTATGCATCAGGGACAGGTCCCCATGTCTGTGAGGAACCTACATTCTAGTGAAGTTTACATTTAGATGCTGGCGAGGCTGATTCCCGTGGTGAGCCAGAGAACTAGTTTCATGGCATCTTGTAAAGTTGGATCAGTGAGTGTCTTAAGCTTTCTAACTGAGGCATGAAGTCCAAAGGACCACCTTCTTCTAGGTTCTACAGTCTGCTTCCTTTCACTACTCATTTGGGCAGCAGAGCTGTGTGAGTTCCCTTGAACCTGTTCTGAATGAGTTTCAGTCTTTCCCCTTCTACTGTTTCACAGCATCCTAGAGCTCAAGACAAGTAGATTCCTTAGAAATCCAGTCCACTTGCCTGGTAGATGAGAAAACTGAGCCCTCAGTGAGGCGAGTCACTCAGCCAGAGTCTGCTGCTTACTTAACCTTTTATACTGAACAGCTTTACTGTACTCTGGTCATTGTTTGGTATTAATCATTTTCCCTTTCCATGCCCTTGATATATTTGTTTATATTTATTGTCTTCTTGGAAATGTAATGAAAATAACAGTAATTATATACTAGCTACCATATATAGTGTGTGTTTCAAGCCCTGTTCTAAGCAATGGACACATTTCAAGTGGTTAAACCCTCACACACTCCTGTGTGGTAGGTGCCATTATCTCATTTTACAGATGAGGATATGGACAGAGAAGGGTTGAGTAACTTGCCCCATAGTAGTGCAAGCTAGTAAGTAGTGTAACCTACTTTTGGACCCAGGCAGTCTGGCTCCAGGGCCAATACTCTTTAACTCCTCTCCTCTGTCTCTGTACGCAGGCAGATCTGTTTCCTTAACAGGGCCGGGCAGCACAGGGGCACACCCAGGCAGCCATCTTAAATATTTTGAGAGGTTGATTCCATGTACCTTAAATTCAGTAAATGTACAACCATCCATGTCAGGAAAGGCAGCTTAGGGCTCAGTTTCATTGTATTTTTGGTTGCCATTTTAACACAGTCTGAGGAGTGGAACAAACATTCATTCCTCTTAGTGCCCTCACACTGTCTTTAGCATTCCACAGTGGAAAGTTCCTGAAAACTCTGTTTTGAAAATATCCTCTGTGATCACCAGCCACTAAATTACATCTGCTACCAAGCACCCCTATGGGATTTGAACCTCTTGTTCTTGGGAAATTCAAGCTTCAAGTGGGTGTGAGAGAGAGAAAGCAAAAGTGTGTATATGAGGGAGAAAGAGTGTTGTGTGCACACATGTGTCTGTACATAGTGCACATGTGCAACTGCGCTTTGGGGTAAAAGAAGGAAACATATATGTATTTTTTATGGGGGTTTAGAGGAAGGGCATATTTAATTAATCCAGCTGAGAAGGATGTAACCATGTGTCAGAAGGGAGTCAATGAAATGAGTTTGCTTTAAAAAAAAAAAATCCCAGTAGCTTGAGTCAGCCTGTGCAAGTGATTTGGGAGAGGCAGGGGAGATGATGTAATGTGTTCGGCATGTTCCCATCTGGGCCACTGAGTGCAAAGGGGCCCGGGGAGTTTGGAGAGGGTGTGTGCACGTGTGTGCACGTGTGTGCAAAGGCAACGGGAGTGGGGGTGGGGTGGCGTGCCGGTGAGTAAGACTGGGTTGTGAAACAGGATGAATGACCCCTTGTCAGACCTTTCCCTGTTACTGGGTTTTTCAGTAATTTTGGTTTGAATGAAGGCTCTCTAGCCAATTAATGTTTATTTGTTTCCTTTGGCAAGACCTGTTGGGGGAAGGGATGAGATTGGCGAGTTTAAAATTTGTGTTCTGTTTTTGCATTTTAGAAGAGGCAAGTAATGTGAGTTTGGGTTTTCGATGAAGGCTCCCCTACCCCTCCACTCACACCCACCCCCTTAAGAGGCAGGAGGCAAGACATGGCCAGCTGGTGCCTTGAACTGACACAGGTGCAGAGGCTGTGGGGGGTGGGGAGCCAAGAATAATTACAGGTTTCTGAAGCATCAGGCCCTGCCTGACACAAGCACTCTTGGAGAAAACTGCTCTTTATGGAAAATTAATGGTGAAGCTGAAAAACTGTCAGGCCATTGTTGTTGGGAAGCCATCACTCCTCAGAGGGGAGGCCTTTTCTCAAGTCCTTGGCTCTCATGAGTTACTGGGATAGAGTGCCCTCCTGCCAGAGCAAGGACTGGTTGGCACACTCATGCAGAGTGATGAGTTTTCCCTTTAGGAGTGCCGCTTCTGCATTTTTTTCTTTCTTAAACCTCACTTGCAGCCCAGATTTGGGTCTTTGCTCTAGTGCAGGATGATTTTTCATTGACCATTAAGGCATGGATTTCATTTTGTCGATGAAAGTGTAATGATTGAAGCAGGGACATTTAATGAACTTATTTTCAAGCTATAACGTAATAAATGGGGTTTCTTCCAACATATGTCAAACTAAATAGAGGTTTGATTTGATAGCAGCCCAAGCATCTTACGTGATGCAGCTGTGCATGAGCAGTGGTGTCTCATGGCCTTGAAGAAGTCTGGATTTAGTTATAGTCCAGTGGCCACATAATAATGAGGGACTCTTCTTAAGGGCTGATGGGGGTTGGTGCAGCAATTGTGGGTGGAGGCCCGAGCAATAGGCTTTGAATTGGTATGTTCTGATAAGTAACATCTGAAAAAACAACCCTGCACCAAACTAGGAAGGCCTTCCCATGAATAGGCCAACTTGTCCCTAGTGGACACTTAATTTTAAGGATCACAGATATTCTGAAGGGGGAAAATGCTTTTCCAAGTGGTTGGAGGTATGGGGGACCCCCGAGCCTTCCCTCAAGGAGCATAAGACTTGGACCCCAGCTCCGCCCAGGTTACATGACTTCAGAACTCACTGTAACATTTACTTTGGATTTGAGTTGTTTGGGGGATTTCTTTCATGGGCGAAGAAATCCTTGGAAGATGAAAGCGGTTTTGAGGCTGCTTATTTCAAAGCCATCACCCTCTCCCCCAGTCCTTTAATCTTGTCTCCTTCCTCCCCCTCCTCCCCAAGGAAAAATATACAGACAGATATTTTCATTGTATGTTGAAAATAGTTTGGGGAGGAGAAGCACAGAAAAGGTTTTGGTAGAAATTCCCCAACTTTCATGTTTATTTAGGATTCAATTAATTTTCACAGCATTGTCTCTCAGAATTTACAAATTACTAGAGGGAAATATTTAATTTGGTTTCAGCTCCAGCAACCAGTTGATGTGAGAAACAGTGGGAAGGCATGCGATCTTTACACTGGTTACAGCACCGTGGTGGTTTTGTGGAGTTAGCAGTTCTGACGGGGATGTGTAATGCTGTTGTACCTCTGGGGTGTGCTATTGATGTGGGTTGTTTTTCTTTTTTAACCTAATAGCTAAAAAATTCAGTAAGAGATTTTCACTTATACTATGTAGTTGCTTACCCATGTTTTCTGGACAAAATTCATTCTCTCCTAACCCTCCACCCTAACATTTCCTGGCAGTGAAAGTCAGGAAAAAGTATTTGTTTAAAATCTTCATAGGAATCACTTTATAGTTCTTACAAGGTTGTGTCACTGGTTCATACATATTTGTTGCCAAGGGGTTAGGTTCAGTGTTATATTCTCCTCCTCAAACCCATTTTGAAATGTTGAAACCCAGGAAAATGGGCAATAAAGTTCAAGTGCTTGGTGTCTGAGGTTCTCCCATGGACTTAACTGAGCTTGCTAATCATGGTGCTTCATTTTCCTCCTCCAAACCCTGAGAAAAATGGTACCAGAGCTCTCTGGCCGTACTTTCCACTTCCTTTCCCATCTTTCAACCCTGACCTAATTTTAAAAGACTAGAAATGTGTCAGAGCCATTACATCATATCATCCTTTGAAGGGAAAAAATTCAAAAAGTTCCCAGAAATACAAATCTTTGCAATCCTACAGAGCTTTTCAAGTTGGTTTCAGGAGACAGAGGACTCTGTGAAATGAGTGAAAAGTGTGAAGTGTAAGCATATCTAATAATAAGTTAGAAAAGAATGAGTAGGTTAGAAGGTCATTTTAAAAAAAGAAGCCCAAATTACCCTACTATCAGTAGCATGTTTTGTGTTACTTTGAATTTCCATTCTCGGATGTATGTGAGGATTTCAAAGCATAAAAAAGTAATTAAACTTTGGGGCAATCCCAGGAGAAAGGTGAGGGATTTGTCTCCCTGTTTCTGTACTTCAGGCTCTTTGGGGACTGTGGCACCATGGTTAACAGCACGTGACAAAACCACACATAGTGAATGTCAGGAAGGGGCTCCCATGGGCAGCCAAGCGCAGTCACCTGTGTGCATGGTCGCCTGAGGGAGCACTGTTTCTGGGAATGAAGAGCGCCCTGTCCTTGCTAGGAGCATCACCACCACCATCATCACCATCAGGTCAAGGTCTGATCTCAGAAGAAGTGTGACTTCACAAGGTTCCATGAAATGGAAACCTGTTTCCCCATGTTTTTGTATCTACATTCTTTTCCCAGTTTGTCTTACCCCTTTGTACTTGGAACTCTTGGAGGATCTTCTAGGTTAGTGAAACAAGAGGAATGAGTGGGATTAAGGGCATCTGGCTAAAGGGACCACAAATGACTGATAATTTATAGTAAACATAGGTAGTAGTAGGTGGCATTTTATTTCATGGACTATATTATTCCAGACAAATAGCATTAGCAAAATGCAATATCTTTTATTTACTGATTTTAATTCACCAGCTTGAGTATACATGGATCCAAAGACTCCAAATACTTACTCATTACAGTTACTGAGTTGTGGCAAAAATATTGGACCAATGGCTTTGTCTTATATTCAAAACTAGAACTTTCTATGTCTTTGGTTTGTAAAGGGATGACACTGAGGAGCCTAGAGTGCCGTGGGCGCCCGCTGGACATGGATATGGGGACAGTGGTGGTGGGGGACGGCTGTGAGGAGACTCTAACTCATTCTTTAAGAAAGTCTAACTCTTACAGCTCTGCACCACTTCAAATACTTGAACATCTCTGCCATCTGAAAGAGGTAAAAGTTGGGATCCAAATGAGAATTTTTATTATTTGAAAACACATATGGTATAGGAATATGGTCATTGACCTTCAAGGTCCATCCATGTTGTTGCAAATGGGTTGGAGCTCCTCATTTTATTATGGCTGAATAATATTCCATTGTGTATATATGCTGTGGCTTCCTTATCTGTTTATCCATCAATGGACACTTAGGTTGTTCCCATGTCTTGTCTATTATAAACAATGCTGCTATGAACATGGGGGAGCAGATATCTTTTTGAGTTAGCGTTTTCATTTCCTTTGGCTGTATTCCCAGAAGTGGAATTGCTGGATCATATGGTAGTTCTATTCTTAATTTTTTGAGGATCCTCCATATTGTTTTCCATAGTAGCTATGCCAATTTATAATCCTACCAAACAGTGCATAGGTTTCCTTTTCTCCATATCCACACCAGCATTTGTTATCTCTTGTGTTTTTGATGATGGCCCTTTTAGAAGAAGATGGGAATAAAGCTCTTTGACATGGGTCTTAGTAATAATTTTTTGGATATGACACCTACTAAAACACATTCAACAATATAAGAAGTAAACAAATGGGACTATATCAAACTAAAAAGCTTCTGCACTGCAAAAGAAGTCATCAACAAAGTGAAAAGAAAACCTATGGAATGGGATAAAATATTTGCAAACCATTTATCTGATAAGGAGCTAATATTCAAAACACATAAAGAACTCATACAATTCAATAGCAAAAATAATAATTATAACCCAGTTAAAAAATGGGCAAAGGACTTGATACTTCTCCAAAGAAGATACATGAAAGGCCAACAGATTCAGAAGAAGATGCTTGACATTACTAGTCCTTAGGGAAATACAAATTAAAACCACAAGGAGATCATAATCGTAATAAACCAGACATAACACCAATCTTTGGACTCTTAGGTTCATTTTGGAGATACCATTTAAATGCCTAGGACTGAAGAGGTGTGCCTTTCAACATTTGGTAGTCAGCATATTTTTTTAACTCCTTTTTCTAGATCAGGGTTCCTGAAGGGGATAGACTTTCTGTTGAACTTTGAATGAAAGGATGGTTAGTGGGAGGGAAGATGAAAGATTGTGTCAGGCATATGAACATGAGGGAAAGTAAAGGGGAAAATAGGTGAAGGAAATCCTTTTGGGGATGGTTGTAGGGGAAATGGCCAAAGTGACTGGAGACGTTGGCAATCCTGAATGGCAAGTTTCATGTGATTTACGATGAGAGACAAGTTGAATGAAAACCATTTAGTAACTTTGGCATCATCATGTGCATATATGACCAAATTTCTTACATATTTCTTGATCCCATGAAAATAACCACCTCGTGCCAGCAATAGGGAGATTTTGGTGAACAAAATTTGTACTACAAGACGTGTTATCCTGTTCTCTGTCAACTTCTGCCTTCGGAGCCTACCATAGATATAGTAGGCATGGCAATAATAGATTTGAATTTTTTTTAACTAGGTCTTGGATTACCACTTTTAATAAGCATTTGTCAACAAGCAATAGGCTATGAACAGAATGGAGAGAGTATTAAAAAAGATTTCAGGGTGATCATTTCAAAATCAAGTTCAGGTGATACTTATTAGGAAACTAGAAGAGGAAGAAGCCATGCATTTCAATTTGGAATATCAGAGAGTCTTCACAAAGCTCATTTGTACCTCATAAATAATAAGAAAATCACTTTGCACTTAGGCACATTTCCTTCCCATTGCTGACTGTAATGGATTTTTAAGGGGGTGGAGGTTGATTCAGTGGCTCAAGCCTTAAGTTGTATTGTTAGGTCAGGTGGAGGAAAACCTCCTATTTCCAAGGTGAGGTGCTGGCAAGGCATAATTTATGTAATGAAATTGACATCTGCTAACTCTGTTTTGGTGTTTCCTGCCTGGACTGTGACTTGGACAGAGTAAATCTCTGGTCCTGGTGGATAAGCAAACATTTGAATTCTATATCCAAATTTACAATTGGGGGAACTTTAGTTTGCTGATGGATGTTTCTTTCCCCCTCTCTCTCTCTTTTTGCAATTATTTGGATTTACAGAAAAGTTGCAGAAATAGTACATAGGATTCCCATATACTTTGCCCAGCTTCCCGTAATGTTATACAACCACAGTACAAGTATCAGAACTGAGAAATCAACACTGATACAATAACATTAACTAATCCATACACATTATTATAATTACATTATTTTCCCCACCAATGAACTTTTTCTCACCCAGGATCCAGAACAAGATCCATTGCATTTAGTGGTTATGTTTCCTCAGTCTTCTCCAATATGCGATAACTTCTCAACCCCCTTTTGTTCTTCATGACCTCAATACTCTTAAAGAAAACTGGCCAGTTATTTTATAGAGTAGCCCTCAATTTGGCTCGGTCTGATGTTTTCACATGATGAGATTGAGGTTATATATTTTTGGCAGGAATGGTGCAGAATAATGTTCTCTTTTAAGCCTCTCCTGTCAGGGGTACATGTCTTATTACTAGTGCTGCTAACTTTGGTCATATGTTTAAGGTGGTGCATCAGGTTTCTCCACTGTAAAATTATTACTTTTGTCTTTGTAATTAACAAGTATCTTGTTGGGGGGGATACTTTGAGACTAGACAAACTTCTTGTTTCTCATTATACTTAGATCTACTGATTTCACAATCCAGTCATGATTCTTGCCTGTAGTCATTACTTTTTTTTGTTTGCCTAATGGCAATTTTCTATTTCCATCATTCCTTCTATGTTTATTAATTATTATTTTACTGTGAGGAGAAGCTGACCTTTCCCCTCCATTTGTTTATTTATTCAACCATTTATTTATATAACTATGGATTTATAGATATTTTAATAACATGGGTTAAATTCCATTATTATAATTACTGATTTTGTTGCTCAAGTTATCCAGATTTGGCCATTGAGAGATCCTTCAAGTGGGCTACTGAGTCTTTTTGACATACCTCCATCACTTTATGAACACTTGCTTGCCTTCCGATACTATAAGATATTCTAGGCTCATCTTTTATATTCTTTGCCCCAATCTTTGAATCAACTATTTTTTCAAGGAGCTATTTTTCCCTGTATTAGATAATGATATTTAGAAACCAAGATCTTTATGCTAAGTGCACTTACTGCTGCTGGGGTGTCTTTGCTTGTAGAGTTGCCCCAAAGACAGAGCTAGGAAATTTATGATTGTGTACTCATACATGCATATACACATTTATTTCTGTGTATACCTCAGCATGTGTTCATGTATTAAAATCTATGAGGAAATAACTGACACCTCAAATTCCAATTAAACATCATAAGTATTTTTTAAGGGAGTTCTTATAATCATTAAAAAAATTGGGAATGAACTTCCTCTTTGGCTTGGAAATAATCTAATATTAAAATCCTCCTCATCCTTAACATTTTAATCTTCAACACCCCTGATGAGCTTCGATTGACATCTTCTGCTCTGTCTAAGCAGAATATTACAAGAACTGGATTTCTCGAGACAAATATTATTTCATAGTGATGTCATAGGGCTATCCAGCACATCCTCATGGCCACTCATGCTTCTCTAATTCTCAGATGAAATAAGGATGCCCTGTATTAGGACTGCAAGTGATAGTCTTTCTTAGGTGGTCCAGATTTTCCCACATTTTAGTGATGGGAGTTATCTCCTTCTTAGATCATTAGTGTGACCCATGTGCTCCTGGGATTCAAACTAGAGAATACTGGGCAGGTTTTTTCTTAGTCCTCCCAGAAATGTATGTAAATATGTTTAGGATATCCCAGTTCCTCAGAACTCTGATTATGAAGTTACCTGAGCTTCCTAACAAACACAACAGCTTCTCAGTGAGTTTCAAATCTTTGAACTAGAACGTATGTCAGAGGATATGGCATACACAAGCTTTATCCATAGATAGTGGTGACTGGGTGTGCAAAATAGTCCTTGCATATGAGGCAGGGAACTGCCTTGAGGACAATTTATAATCCATAATTCACCTGATTCTTACCTGGAATGTATCTGTGTCTCAGAGATCTGGTTCTGTCCTTTGGGCAAAGCTGAAGAAGCATTACAATTGTGTTTCAGAAAACACGTATTGGTGGTCATTTCTAAGATTGCCATCCTCAGCATGGTCCAGGATAGGGTGTCAGTAGATGGCTTTTGTAGAATGAAGGAGGTAGAATGACCAAAGTAATAGTATAAAGTTGATTTTGTCATGTTTGATAGGTAGTCTGTACCTGTTGGTTGTTAGGCACTTGGGCATGGTAGGTGGTGGTTTAAAAAGGGAAGGGGAAGCTTAAGGGAGGTTTCAGGAGTAAGTTCTCATAATTCACAGGGGAATTTACAGGAGCTAAGACTGAGGGTTTCAGTATTGGACAGAAGTAAATGATAATTTCTAGCAATAAGATGGAAAAAGGAAAGGGATATTTTTGAGACATGGAATTCAGAAAAAGGGCAAGTGAGGATAACACAAATTTCTACACCTGAGAAGATTGTAGTACTGGTTTTGAATATAAAGCTACTGGAAGCTACTTAGCCAGAGCTATTATTTAATCAATATTTAAGATAGAACTAAAACTTACTTTTCTAATAAGCTTTCCTTGATTAATACCTCCATATTATAGAGTATAAAATTAATTGTTCACTCATCCTCTTAGAAATTATCAATACACTCTATGTTATTTGGTATCACTTTGCTTTGTAAATTCATGTCATTTTTCAGCTTATAATTGTCCCTTCATCACGTGGACCTATTACTGTGTCTTCCCCCTTCTAACACATAGAAAGCCTTGCACCTTGCTGTAAACACAGTAGTTGAATGAACACTTGTGAATGACTGTTGAATGGAGATCAGAGCCATTCATTAGTTTATACTATTAAAATTTCAACAGTGAGATCCAAGGTGATTCATAGTTAAAAATATGGTTTTCTTATTAATGCAGAATTTTACCAGAAGGCTGATTTAAAAAAAAACAATCTTTTTGGTAACTAAAATCATTGTGATGGTCATTTTGCAGTGTATACAAATATCAAATCGTTACATTGTACACCTGAAACTAATATGTCAATTAAACCTCAATAAAAAAATAATAAAATAAATAGGGGATACAAGACAAATAAATATATAACTGGTAGAAGAATATGAACAATAAAGATTTTGAAGGACAAAGGATAAGGTAGTATTTGATACTTTGGCGAATAGGAAAGAAAACCTTACAGATAGAGCTTAAGGTACTCAGACAGAAGGCAATGAGGGAGACAAGCAGCTGAGGAACCACGCATGGGGCACTGGATGGCACAAGGTTATGGTGGGGATTGGCAGCCATGGAGGGCAGCTTGGTGGAGAATACCAAAGGCAGTGACCATCAGTGGATCCTGATGTAGGGATCAATGACTAACTTCAGATAGGCAGCTAGAATTTTGTCAAAACAGTGGGCATGGCATAGCTATTACATGCAGTCTAAGAAAACAGGTGAAATGCTGACATATGCAAACATTAGAGAAGCACAGCCAACATAAAAGCAAGACAAAGCACTCTAAAACCTTACGGTTCTATGAGTATGTGCTGAGAAAATGCAAACCCCACTGACAGTGCATCTCTTATTATTTCTGTTATGGGAGATTAAATGGGCCAAGAAGGAGAAAATGAAAACAAAAAACAATCTTTTGAAATGTCACCAAAATAAAATCCTTGATAGGTACAACACAGCCAGGTATATCATTAAAATATATTCTTAACAGAATAAAAGGCTATAGAATCAGAACATTGACAATGTTAAAATCATTGAAGCTGTCCAGAGGCAGTAAATTAGGAGCTAGTCAAATTTTTAATTTTCCATCAGTGTTTCTTTATTGAAGGCCAGAAGTCAGAGCAAATTGAGCTGATGATGCAAGTTAACACCATGGTGGTATAGAAGACAGTGAAAGAGTAGGATTTTTAAGTAAGGAGAGAGCTTTTAGGCTACAAACTTAAATATCCACTTTTGCCAAAAAAGTGCTTCCACCGTCTTAGAAAGACTTACGAGCACCATGAATGATCTGTTGAAACTCTGAACTTTTCCATTCTTTTTCTCCATTTCTTTTTCAGGTGAAAACTTCATGTTGAAGTATATTGGATCTTATCTTTACCAAGTCAGATAGCTGTGTTTGAACTTATTTTTATCATCAGTCAGAGGTGATGAACCATTGTAATGGGACTCATGTTCCTTGCCACAAAATATGTAGTAGTTGTATTTTGAATAACTTGATGTAGTAAACAAAGGGAGTTAGTTTGTCTTGTGTGTCAAAGGTTTTACAAGAGGCATTCTTTAGAACAACATCCATTCCAGTTGCTAAGGGACTCCAGCCATGCTCAAGGCAGGGCTTGCTGTTGGCCGATTGTGGCTGAGGTCACCACTTGGTTTGGGTGAGCATGGGTTGTTCTTCAGAGCAAGTTGGAAAATGATTTATTTTTGTGACTTGCTCAAGCCTATTTGGAAAACAAAGTTGGAGTATGAAAAGTTTTGTCTTGGTATGAAAACT
This sequence comes from Smutsia gigantea, assembly GCA_032199065.1. Classification (NCBI taxonomy): domain Eukaryota; kingdom Metazoa; phylum Chordata; class Mammalia; order Pholidota; family Manidae; genus Smutsia; species Smutsia gigantea. The sequence goes on along the minus strand of JAVSCE010001419.1, from coordinate 88,333 downwards.
CTGGTTCTTTTTGCTTCTTGTTTACATGGGAACTCCTAAGGATGCTTGGAACATCTCACCTGCTGAATTGAATTGTGGGGCAGGAGATAATTTTAACATTCAGTGTTCTCTGGGGTCTCTGTGATGGTGTGAGATAGCCCTTCTGGGCCTCTAGTTCCGTGCAGCTATAGTCATTCAGCTGATATGATGTGACTCTTATGAACCCTTCAGAAGTGTTTGGGGAGTAAAAAACAAGGTCAGACCTTTCAACAAGAGAATTTCAGATATCAGCCACAAAACCATTCTCTGTGTCTTCCTCCTCTGCCTGCCAACATGTGGCCTCATGTTGTTCTTTGCCTCTGATGGCTGTTTCTTTCCCTCCCTCCCTCCTCTCTACAGACATGCCTTGAATTGGAACGCTACCTACAGACGGAGCCTCGGAGGATCTCAGAGACCTTTGGTGAAGACTTGGACTGTTTCCTCCGCGCTTCTCCTCCCCCGTGCATTGAGGAAAGCTTCCGGCGCTTAGACCCCTTGCTGCTCCCTGTGGAAGCCACCATCTGTGAGAAGAGCTCAGCAGTGGACATTTTGCTCTCTCGGGACAAGTTGCTATCTGAGACCTGCCTCAGCCTCCAGCCAACCAGCTCTTCTCTAGACAGCTACACAGCCGTCAACCAGGCCCAGCTCAACGCAGTGACCTCATTAACGCCCCCATCGTCCCCTGAGCTCAGCCGCCATCTGGTCAAAACTTCACAGACTCTCTCAGCCGTGGATGGCACGGTGACGTTGAAACTGGTGGCCAAGAAGGCTGCCCTCGGCTCAGTAAAGGTGGGCGGGGTGGCGCCAGCAGCAGCCGTGGCAGCCGGGACGGTTAAGAGTGGACAGAGCGACAGTGAGCAAGGAGGGCCAGGGGCTGAGGCATGCCCTGAAAACAAGAAGAGGGTTCACCGCTGTCAGTTTAACGGGTGCCGCAAAGTTTATACAAAAAGCTCCCACTTAAAGGCCCACCAGAGGACTCACACAGGTAGTGGTACAAGTTGGCCGCACGTGGTTTCTGCTGCTTTTTCGTCCTCTAGCCTCGCAGTGGGAAGGCCTCCTCTCTGTTCTGAGAAGGGGAATCTGGGCTGACTAGGAGGCGGTAGAGAAGCAGGAGGGCCTGGGTGGGAATCGGGGTGGCTGACTGGTTACCTTGAGCTCTCCAGATGTCCCAAGCACAGGGCAGGGCTTTGTCCCTCGCAGGCTGTGAGATAACTTTCAGAGGCAGTGCCAGCCAGAGCGTGGAACCCAGCAGCTCTGGGGACGCCTGAATGGGGCTCACAGCCACACACGACACACGTGCTTGTCACGTTCCTGACACTTTTTATTGTTTATGAGTATAGTTTGCAGTTCTGATTGACGCTGGCATCTGAGGAGGTACACTTGAAAGAATTCACGGTCAAACAAGGTAGTCAGGGTGTCCCTGTTCACTCTTTTCCCAGCATCTCTGATTTTTCATCAAAGTCACCAACAGCAGGAGGGTTTCAGAGTTCATTAGATGTGATCATTCTATAATTAATCGGCATCTCCTCTCTTGCATTGCTCTCTGGCGCATGCTTTACGGAGAGATGGCAGAACTGCTTTTTAATGAGCTTGTTACTGAGAATTTGCTAAAGTGATTACATTGCTGTGTGTGTGGGACGGGCTGCTGGGGGCCAATGGGGACTGTATATTTTATTCAGAATTTCTGTGGTAACTCCCAGGAATCATATCGATCTTTGGAGCAATGGGATGATTTGGAAGACTGGTGTTTACAGAGAAAAGAGTAAGACTGGCATTTTCCTTGAAACTGGTCTTTGTTCTCTGCTTTGAGGTGGAAGCTTAGGGCTGGTGTCTCTTCCTCATGCTAGCACACTAGAAGCAGTTACGGTCGTTGGCGGTCTTTAAGTGAGCCTCCGACAGTGTATCGCCAGTGTGGTCTTTGCACACTGCTTGCCCAGTGTCAGCTGAATAGGGAAACGCCGCAAAGGCATATGCAGCAGAGTAAGCACAGTCGGAGAGCAGTGGGTGGCCGGCTCTGAGCTGAGGGAGGGTCTGACGAGATGTCTTTCTGGGCTCACTGCTTGGCTGCCGGGTGCTCTGTGGTGGTATGTGGAGAACCAGAGCAAAAATTCATTGGCTGGCAAATCAGGAAAACCTGGGTTCTAGTTCTGACTCTTCCACTAACTGGCTCTGTGGCCTTGAGTGTGTCTCTGCCTCCCTGGACCTCATTTTCCACATCTGTCAGACAATCCAGTTCTTAAGGGCCCTTTTAGCTTTAAGGTTCTGGGGGGATGAGGGGTGGTCTGTGAAACGTCTTTGTGCAGTACAGAAGAACTTTTTTGAAGTAGGATGCATAATAGTGACTAGAAGACATAACATGTCATCTTTTGGAACCTCAAAGTTATTCCCGTGGGAAGCTGAGAGCTAACATTGCTTCTTTGCAGTACAGGAGTTAGGCATATATTACTCTAATTCCGAACTTAATTTCCCATGTGGCTCTTGCTTGGTTCAGGGGAAGGTCTCCCAACATAACTTTTGAACTGCTTGGCTCAGGTGCAGAGACCCACTTACAGTTTCCCAGGAGTTTGGATTCAAGTTGCACCCTCCACAGACACCACAGCTAATGCTTCCTGCTACTGTCAGCTTTTTTTCTGTGTTTGACACTGTTCTGAATGTCATTTTCCTTTCTTTCTTTCTCAAATCAGTGAGTAAGTAACGACAAGGCATTGCAGTGCTCCCAGGCTTCAGTCATGACTCATCTCCTGTTCTGCCCAGGAAACCAGAGAAAGCTGGATGAGGCAAGAATGTTGAGCTTTGTTGGGGGTGTGCAGTTCATGCTATGGACACATTCCTGAATTATTGATGCTAAGACGGGCAACATCCTGCCTAGTATGGGGGCTGGACAGCTCTGGGAAAGCAGAGGTCCTTTTGTGTACGTGTGTGGTGGGGGCAGGGAGGGACTCCAGAGTGTTTTCTTTTCTCTTTCCCCTCCTCCCGACCCGCTTCAGGAGGAAAGCTCGTAGGAGTCCTGCTTCATGTGGTACTGTGTTTTTTGGGCTTTGTCTACTCAGTGATTATCAAGGTGGAGCTCATCATGTTCCCCAGCTCCTGCAGCCACTGCCTTGTGGTGGGCTGAAGTGGAGAGGCTTCTCCCTATAGGGAATTCAGTCAAGAAGGCACCATGCCCTATTAGAAAAAGCAGTAGCACAGAGGGGCTGAGAGCAGGGCTTTATGGTCTGGTGGACTTGGTTTGAATTCTGGCTATACCACTTGCTAGATTTATGACCTGGTTAGGTTGTTTTATTTTCCCCAAGTTTCAGTTTCCTCATTTGTAAAATAAGGGTAATTTTGTCTACCTCCTAGATTGTTTTGAAGAGTAAATGAATAAAAATATGTAAAATACTTGGCAGGTCATAAGAGCTCATTACAGACAGTGGTAAGAGTTGGTGGTAGTTACCACCATTGTGGATCCTGATTAAGGATGAGCATGTGTAAAGGTGTAAACTAGAGATAAGCCAGGTAGCCAGTTACATACCACCCAAAAGCAAAAAGCTTTTCTCTCCTCACTCCTGCGCTGTCAGTGTGGGGATTATGATGCTTACGGATGGCAGAACTGTGTGTGCAGGAACTGGCTCATGGAGGTTGGGAGTAAGGTAGAGCACGGCTTCCCAAAGACAACACAGGAAGCAATTGCCTTGTATCCTCCAGAGGCGTTTTGCCTGTGAAACCTTTCTTGGAGACAAGCATGGAAGGAGAAGTAGGTGCTGTGAAAAAGAAACAGACAGGAGGGGAGGCAGAGGTGAGGATGGAGGATGGGGAGAAGGAATATGAATTAATTTGGATTAAATGGATGAGAATCAGAAGTATTTATTTGGAATTGGTGTGAATGGGGCACATGGGGAACTGAAAACAAAGGTGATAATTTATGTGGTGTGGATGAACTAAGAATAATGAAAAAAGCATGAAGGATGGAATCAAATTAAGTGCAAACATATAAAGGAAATGGACTAGTAAAAGCTTGAGGGCAAAGGTAAATGGTGATGGGAATTCGGGTTCGAGAAGGGTCTAGTAATAAGAGTGAGTGAAGTGGGAGAGCTGCTGCCCAACTGTTGAAATGAGGTTTAAGAAAACAGGCTCTGAATGGATTCAGGCAAGCTACTTTACCAGAGGGCTCACTTCAATTCAGTGAAAATACTTCCTTGTCTTTCTGTAGGGGAAGTGCTTTGGGACAGGAAAAAAAAATGAGAAAACCATCCAGCCCAAAGAGGAAATACTGCCTTTTTTTCCTCCAGAATTATATATATGCTATATTTCTTTCATATGGTAATATGCTGAAAAGGAGACATAGTTGCAAAAATGGAATAAAGGAAAACATGTGGATCTTCCTCTATGCATAAGAAAGACAATCACAGTTGGTAACATGGATTTGCCTGCACTGAAGAATTTTTAAAGTGTTACTTATTTAACTTTTTGTAGATAGAATTTATTGAGTGGGGAAAGAGATCCTTTTTTGTTTTTGTTTTTGTTTTTTTCCTTCTGTGGCTTTTTTTTTTGAGGATGCTGAAATCCTTCAAAGTTTTTGCCCTGGAGGATGTTAGGCAATGAGGCGATTTTTTTTTTTTTTGAAGGTAGCAGATGTTCAGGTTTGTAGCTAGGGCACAAATACTGGTTACCCACAGAGGTGAAGTTAGGGATGGGGGAACTAAGGGTGGGGAGTGGTGGAAGAGGATGAGAGAGAGATCGGGACAAAGGGAATATTGTGAAACAGCAGGATCTTAGTGAAAGGAAGCATATAAAAATGGGCATATGGTTTATTCGTTGGGAAGAGCACTTTGTGCTGGCGTGAGTATAAAAATGTCCTTTAGCAGCCAAGCCATTACAGATCTTTCTCTCCCACTCTGTTTTCTGGTCTTCATAGTGTATTTTTCTTTCCCAATAGTGCGACCACTATGATCAGTTTTATCCACCTTCTCGGAGTCAGCCTGATAGTCCTTATATTTTGATGCCTGGGAAACCTTCACTTGCAGTTTTTAAAACATTACTTTATTATGCCCATTTTCAGCACAAATCATTTGTTAAAGTGTTCATAGTTACTGTGCAAAAAGAGAGAATTGCTTTCTACATTTCTTCTTGATCACTTCTGAGAAAGAAAAAAAGCCTGTGATTAAAATGGTGCTTTGTGTAAAGTGAGCAGACTTTTTTCTTACACGGAAATTCCTATAAAAGCATGTCCACATTTATACTATTAAGAGTGAGTCATGTTGGTAAAGTCAGGACAAAGGCCAGCAGTGAAGTCTTTGTTTGTTGGTCACAGGAAGAGGGAGAAAAGAGGCCATGTTCTTTCATGTGCTGTGTGGAGGATTCTCTCCATGGGCTGGGGTTGCTTTCGCCTGATTCTTGGGCTCGGATAAGGACAGTCTAGATTTTCTACCAAAGGATGTAAAGGGATGCTTTTCAGGTGGAAAGATGAAATATAAGTCTATGATTTACTTAGCATTTTATATCTTCTTTGGGGCAGGTCTTATTGAATCAAGAGGTGACACCATTTCTAAGTTTAATTAGGACTTAAGGCAATAGTTTATTTTCAGATGAAAAGGTGGCTAAAAATATTACAAACGAAAAGATGAGTGTCATGTTTGAGGCAAACAGAAGGGCTCATTTGGTACATATAATGAAAGTTCTTTAGTGTTTTGAAAAATAATTTTATTTTACTTATTCAACAAATGCTTATAAAATACTTGTATGCCAGGCATTGTTCTACGTCTTTTACAAATGTTAACCCTTTTAATTCTGTATCAGTCTAATGGCATAGGTACTATTCTTATTTTATAGACGAGGAAAATGAGGCCCAGAGAGGTCAAATAACTTGCCCAACATTACACAGCTGGGGTGGCTGGGCCAGGATCCAAACCAAACAGTATTGCTTCAGTCCAAGCTCTTAACTTCCATGCTAACTAATGAGGGGAAAAGAAGTCAAGTACATATTTTTCTTAATAACCCATTTTTAAGAGGAAATGAAAAACATAGTTTAAATACAAATTGACAATGAAAACTACTTTAAATCTCTTCTAAATAGATAAAAGTTGGGAGGATCCTTAAACATATTGCCTCATCAACTGACTAAGAACCAGAACGAGGAAATCACAAAGGAATGGTCTTCCGTTTCCAGGCCCATTATTGTTACTGCTATAGTTACTATTATTACGGTCATTACTATTAAATCATTTTTTTTAAACTTCAGGATTAAAGAAAGAATTTTATTGTAATAGTCCCGATTCATTCATTAAAATGACAAATGGTAAAAACACTCTATCCCTATGAAAAAGGCATATCAGTTATACTGAAAACTGAAAACCAAAGAGGTAAAAATGCCTTAGCCCAGGTTATACAACTGTTGACAGAATAAAAATTTGACCCACATCTCCTGTCCCTTAGGCTTGTATCCTATTTCATTGATCATCTTCATATTTACTTTGTTCTCTCAGTCATTCCATGAACAAGTATTGAGTGTCCGTAGATGTCAGGTTTTGTGCCACTGAGTGCTGGTTGAAAAAGGAAGACTCGTTCAGAGAAGCACAAAGGAAGACAGAGCATTAAATGAGAGAAGGGGAGTAAAGCAAAGCAGCGGTCAGAAGCAGCATGGATGATTCAGAGACAAAAAAAGTTGCTTTTTTTCTTTTTGAACAGGGTGTTTATTGATGCTGGTCATCGTTTTAAATGATGCCAATGTGATAATACACTAATTTATATAAATAGATGCCCTAATTCAAGGTCAGGCATATCAGCAGGACAAAATTAAATACCTCAGTCTGGAACAGTAGGGGGCCAATAGACCACTTTCCACCTCCTCAGCACCATAGATAAGAATTCTTTGAATTTATACAATAACAACCGAAATGGCAATTTTAAGACATTAAAGGACCTTTAATATGCTGAGACACATGGCTGCTAATGAAGTTTATCCATGTGTAGTGGCAGAAACACTATTATGGGATGGAAACTGGAATAAGGGTTAAGTGTTCCATTCACAAGGTAGAGAGTTGAATAGGTTGGATAGTTTGGATTTAGCATTTCAAGAGTTTAAGAGGAAGAGTTTGAAAAGAAGGGGTGTGAATGAGGTGGTGGAAAACAAGTGATGGGAGAATCTTATGATTCAGGAAAATCTTCGGGTTCACCACATGCTAATTTAGCAATATGCTAGGTCTTAACATTTATGAAGATAAATGTAGGTAAATATGTATTGGGGAGAATAGCTTAACCTCAGCATATACACAAGTACATTTATTTATTATTATAATATAGCAATAAATGTAGGCTTTGTGGGATGCCAATTCCAAATGTCCTTTCAATGGATAATTGGTAGCCACAAAGTAAATAAACATGGGGGAAAAAACACATGAAATTAAATATTTCATCGTAAGCCATATTTATTGAACACTCACTATACTAGACACTATCCCTTCCCCCATCTCTGAGGATCTTACTTTCTGATGCAAAAGTGGTTTCATAAAGATATTATATTTGGAACCTGATTTCAAAAGAGAATAGAGCATGGATTGTGGGTGGGAGGTAGGAAGGAAGGAAGAGAAAAGAGGAATCTCATTTCAGAAAAGGCAGTGGAGGTAATAGAATTTAAGAAATTCTAACATTTAAAAGTTAGGTCAGCTCTGTTTGATAGGGAATAAAAAGAAGATCATGAAGGGATGACACTGGGAAGGCCAAGTGTGAACTTAAAAAAAAACCTGTTCTCTTTAATAAATAACGTACAGAAGCTGTTTCTTTTATAATAAGAGTGTTAATGATCATGATGAACATGGTTAACCTGTACATATTATATTCGGAGGTGTGAGGAGAGCTAAATGGAGCTTTGTAAAGAGATGATATTATAAAAACTAACTGGTGGCAGGCAGTATTTTCCTTATGCTTTCTTAAGTTGAAATAGCAATGGAGTTTCTATTTGAATCAAAAAAAAAAGAGTTAAAGTCCTGTGTAATAAAAAACAAACATAAAACCTTTAAAAATTTTTTTGGAATAATCCTTTAAAGAAATAGTTAAACAGTAAGGACAAATGAAAAAATGTTTGTGAAATGATGCATCTTTCTTTGAAAAATATCCAGTTTGAATTTCATATGAATTGTAGTGAAACCTTGCAAATGGATCAAGAGGAAACAAGCTTTTCATACAATGAAATTAGTTCTAAAAAGCAAATGGAACTCTTTGGGAATCCTGCCCACAGGGGTGTAACGGGACTCGAGCTCTGCGAGGTTGCCCAGGGCCATGTGGAGAAGCCTGGCCTCTCTAACCATGTAATTTCAATTTGTCCTCAGCCTGATGGAGGTGAACTGGATGGCCCTCGGCAGACCTGTTCCCTAAAATTTCAGTTACTTCTTCATTGCTCTGCTTAGGAACCCTGTACCTGATGCTGTCCTTTGCTGAGTCACTTCCTGCCTTAGAAGCCTTCCTCTACCCTCCTTACATCAGAAAAGATCTGGTAGTGATATGCTGTTGATTGATAGAGTATGCATCCATCTACCAGTGTAAAACTTTGAACTCTTTTATTATTTTTTTTAAATCTTCAGTTGTGGGAGACTGTTAATAGAATTCAGGAATCTGCAAGCAAGTAGGGAGACAAGCTGAGGGTGTGCTGGAAGCTGGAGCAGCATTCCCCACCTCTTCTCCCAACCCTCCTCCTCCCCTGCTGCTGAATTTTTGCATTTTCTAAGAGTAATTTCTTTGCAACCATTTAAAGCATTAATAAGCTAAATGTTAGTGGAAGCAAGACCATTCAAGGCAATCAAAAGGTTTTAAGGTTCTGGTTATTTGGCCAACCAGTGGCAGAGTTACTCCCCAATCCCTGCAGTGTCCCATGTTTGGCTGTCAATGTTAGGACCTGACTAGCTTATATAATACAGGTCAATTCACTTAAATTATTTAAGAGTGTCTGCAGTGAGAATAAGCTTTCTGTGGTCTGTTCCCTATTTCTTTTCACCTTACCTTCTTCTTCACCATCTGTGCTTATTGAGGTAGGTTTGGTGGGGACTGACCCAGGTTGGCCCCTGTAAGCTTTTTGGGGTAGAAAGCCAGGGCATTCAATTATGGGTTCCTTGTGGAGCCTAGGTCCAGCTTTGACCTCAACCAGGCTGACTTGGCAGACAGCCTTCCTTTTTGGACCCTGTATCTTTTGCTTCTTCTCGTCATAAGTTACCTGCTTTCAGGTTAGACCCCTGTTATTTTCTTTGCAAAATGAAATACATTCTAATTTAAAATGTATTTTATATTATAAACCATATCATGAAATGTATACTTAGACTTTTGCTCTTTCTGCCTTCAGAACATGTTCTCTTTCCATTACTATAATTGACATTGAATTTATAGAATTCAGTAAAGTAAAACAATTACCCATATTGTTTTCAGGAAAACAATATAAAATCTTTTCAAATCCTAAGTTTGTTGTAATAGAATTGTTTCAGCCATTTCACAACGTGAGCAAAACATGATACAAGCCATCAGTTCTTTTATTGAGGGCAGGAAGCCAGATGCCATCTTCAGTTGAGAAAGTCCTTTTCTTTCGTAGTAGAGTATTGCCCAGTTAGGAATGTTATGGGGTCTAATGTCTTCCTCTGAGTCCTTGCAGTTCGCATATCTGGGAAATTTTGTAAGAAGGACTATAGATTGTCCCAAAATCGAAGCCACTATTAAGTGACAGAGGTCCTAGGAGTCTAATGGGTGCCCTAAAAATTGTAGCTATAAAATCTGTTCCCTGATTACTAGAACCCAAGACAAATGTTCACTGTGGTACATAATCTAGTTTACAAGATGCAGAATGGACTTTTTAAGAATAGCAGTGCAACAATCATGTTTAAAAGTTTTTTGTCTTTTTGTGTGTTCACGTGGTTTAACGTCACCTCACTAGAATTCATTACTGTGATTATGAACTTACAACATGGTGTTTGAATTCCCTTACTACGGGATGCACACACTCTTCAACTGTACTCAACTTCCCTCATAGCAAGGAAATAATGATTGTTCATATTATATTCTCAGTTGGTCATGAGCCCGTTGAAACACTAGTATTGGTATTTTAAAAAGAGCAACAAAAGATACATCTCCCTCCTCTGATATAGGTAATAAGACATTTTATGTTCCTCGTGTTCAGGAGAGAGTGTCAGAAAATCGATATGAATAAATTCAAGTACACAGAGGATTCAATGGCAAAATGACAGTATGCACTGTTAAATATTTTCTGCTTCACCCACATAAATATTGGCATGTAGAAAAGGTACCATAGACTACTGACAAGTTTAGGGAGAAGGTGATTTGCTGGCTTTTTTGTTTTTTTCATTCTTTGTTGTTGTTTAGTGTCTCAAGACTTACAGCTAATCTAAATTTGAAACTAAATACTGTCATTACAGAAGATTTTTTTCTGAGTTCTTCCAATTTCTCTGGGGACAAAATAATGGCCGCTTGAAGCAGAGGAGAAACAGTAATTAGGGCAAATAGTAATACTGTGCATGATTGAGGAAAATGTGAGGAAAGGAGGGAGAAAATGCAACAGACAGACTTGTACAGCCTGTTACTAGGAAACCACATCAGCATTAAATACAGTGTGCTAATTGGCTATCCTGTTTCTGCCTGGGTACCAGCCTGGGCCTGCTACACAGCTGTTTCTGCTCTTTCTGGTTGCTAGGTAACTGCTTCATTTTCCCCCCACCCCCCTTTTGTATTCTGGAGGCTAATTGGCTACTTCTGCTCCCGGTGTTGCTGCTGGGTACCAGTCCGGGCCTGCTGCTCTGCTGTTTTCCAAAGGGATTTAATGGGGGAAGGGGAGGGAGGAGGGCGAGGAAGATATGCTGGCAATTAATGGAGCATAAGTGCAAATTCTACACAATGTCTGGCACCTGCGTCCCCTCATCCTGCTTTCTCAACTAAATCCTTTAGCTATGAAAACACATTAGAACTTGAAGTCTTTCTTTTCTCTGCATACCTTTTGAATGTAGTTCAAGAGAACCAAGACATTTGAAGATTTATTACTTAAATGATGGATTCAGTCTTCTTACAAAAGAACTGTCAAATCATTACACATCTACATTTGATATGGGCCCTAATAGAATTTGCACAAACATTAAAATTAATAACAAAGCAGCATCTTGTAACATCTTCATGATAGTGACACTTTATCTCTTAAATGGACCAAATTCTTATGAAAGCCATTTTTCTTAATACCATACAGAATATAAAACAAGAAATAAATTGGACTAAAAGCAGTTATGGGATTTTCCTGTTTTATTCATTAAGAAGGAGTAAAGGGAAGCTTCTAGACAGATGCCTTTCCATTATGGATTTCATTTCTCTGATGTGCACTGCTCATGTCTCAGGTACTTTTTAGCAATGCATTGCATTCACACAGAAATAATGCATGCACACCTTATTTTCTTTCTGTATAGCAAAGTAATAAATGTGGACAAAGTAAACCTAAAATCAGTTTTGTGATTTTAAAAATGTATAATTACTTCCCTTGTAGTTGTATGTCCTATTTAAGTAGAGATTTCCATTTCATCATGATTGAAATTCACTGGAAGTGTGGGAGGGAAGTTCTTCAGAAGTGAAGTGATGTATCAAGGAGGTTTCACTTTAAATGGTTGAGAAAGTGTATGTAAATTGGGGGCCCTTGAAGAGGCAACTTCATCCCCCTGGGAAGGACCGTTCTATTGAGATAACTCAGAGCATGTTTTGTGACTGTGCACAGAAATAGTTAGCAAAGGCAACTCTTATTTGATGCTAATGGCTGGTACTGGTTTCCCATACTAATGAGATCTCCTGTTGCCCATCGAAAGTGAAGCAAGCAGAGCTCTCTTCTGAGCACCAAGCCCTGCCACTATGAGATCAGATCAGGTTCTGAGAATCATTTCTGCTTAGGTATCCTTAAAATAGGTAGAAGGCCTCAAACAAGGCTAGGATGATGGCGAGAATATTGCAGGTTCCATAAATCTTAAGGAAACCAGCTTGCTATTAGTAGTATTCAAATTGAAAAAGAAAAATCCTGTTATAAGAGGATAACCGCAGAGCAGTTGTAATAGTATTTCCGCTATCCCTATTAAAAGGACCAGTTGTGAATCACTCACAAATATTTGTCCATACTTAACCATTGGATCATGAGAAGCCATCAGAGGTTGAACATTCCTTCATTGCTTGATAAGTTTTATATTCTGACTTTGTGAGGGGGTGGTTTTGATTGAGTGTTTAGTCTTTGTTGATGGCAGATTGTCAGAGTAACAACTTTCTGTGTATATTATGGATTGTCCCTAGACCAATGCAGGACGTGGAGTGAAAAGTTCAAACAATTTCTGGGGTCTGTCTTGCCCACCACTTTTCACCCTTCCATTGGGTGTGGTTGCAGGTCTGCATTCCAGCTCTGGGCAGACCTGAGAAACTCGAGGTAGGGGTCTTTGAAGGCTGCAGCAGCCGTGGTTAGCCCCAGCCATGAACAACACCAGCACCCACTGCCCAGCATCTTCTCTTCGTGCTCTTTGGACAGGCAATTCTTTATTCTTTGACTGTCTCCGTGTTTAAAGCAGCAGTGCATGCCTGGAGGTTGAGGAAAGGAGATACTCCATGTAGCTGCTTCAGCCTTTCAATTCTCCGCAGTGGCAAAAACCTGCTTTGCTAATTCTCATCTCCACACAAGGCTGTACCTTTTACATGAGGTCAGTCAGTTGGCAAAGCTGGAAAAGAAGAATCTGATGGCTGCTAGCTGCCCAGTAGAGCTGCTGCTGACCCATATTATGCCTTTGCGCAAATTAGAAGAAGTTCCCCTTCCCTGGGGCAGGTGCAGCCTTGTGCTTGAGGAGCGGAGCTGGATTCCACACCCCTAGCCCTTCAGCGGGACACGCTGTGCTCACAAACTCCCGTGGCTGCCCACTTAGCACCGGGCTGATCCACTCCATGAGACTTCCCTGACCTTCAAGAACTTGTGAGGCTAATGAGGTTCTGGGGGGAACATGGAACTCACATGACTGTTCTAGGGCATATGTACGGGGGCCTTCTCTCAGTGCCTAAGGAGGCCATTATGTGTGACAGCAAACCTTTTAGCCCAGCCATTCTCCTCCACTGTGAGATCATCAGTTGCCTAATGCAATGATTCTCAGCTTGGGCCGATTTTGCCCTGAGAGGACATTTGGCAATGTCTGGAGACATTTTTGGTTGTCACATCCTGGGGAGGGGTTTGCTACTGGCATCTGGTGAGTGGAGGACAGGGATGCCTCTAAGCATCCTATAGTGTACAGGACAGTCCCCACAACAAAGAACCTTCGTGCCCCAAATGTCAGCAGTGACGAGGTTGAGAAACTCTGGCCTAATGCAACCTCAGCTGTCCTTTGCTGCTTCTCTTTGCGTTACTCTGCACTGCTTGCAAAATATTTCCTCATCCTTTTAAGACTCCCAACCAGATCTTGCCTTGACTTTTTTATGATCGTTTAAAAATTGACCAAATGTAAATATCATACAATTTATTATTTCTGTCCAGACTTAGAAGATGTGCTGTTTTCCCCCTGACAACATGAGGCACATCTCTCCATCTCTGCTAGATGCTTCACTTTCTAGATTTACCATTCATGATGGCGACTCTTCACAAGCGACATCCCTTTGGCTGAAGGCTCCAGACCTGTAATAATTTGAGATTTTGCTGAGGCAGAGATTTGAATGGTGTGAGCTGCCAGGCTGGTGTGTGAGAGGGAAGCTTTCAGTCAGGAAATGGGCCTCACTGACTGGACTGTCATGATCATCTTCTACCTGTCCTCTCCTGTGCCAGCCTCACTAAATCACAACAATTCTGTCCTTGTTATCAAAATGGAGGTGCAGAAATAAGACTGAGAGTAAGCGTTTTCAGTCAGAAAAATAGAATTTTCATTGGGAACACTGCATTGCCCTGCTGTGTGCTGCACCAGTGCATTTCCTACCCTTCATTATTCCCTTTCACACCAGCAGCATGAGGGAAGCGAAGCATTCTGAGTTCTCAGGGAGAAAGGTGCTACCTCAGGTAGAAGGATTTAAATGGCATTCTCTAATGGACACAGCCTTTACGCTTGCGTTTTGTCAGAAAATGTGAATTATGCATTGGCCTTACATTCACATGCATAGAAAATAACATTGTCAGACATGTCATCCCCAGACACAACAGACAAGATGCTGTTATAATTGTGTGGCATTGTCCTTGCTGTTTGGAGATAATGCTGCTGACATTCCTTTCATACATGTGAACGTGGCTGTAGGGAGTGCGTGACCTCTGTGTCTTTCACACCGGTTAGCTTATACCTTGCCACTTAGAGAGGTTGTGATTAGTGAGCTGGCCTCCTGGGTCACAGGAAGTGCCATGTTTTGGATCACAGTGGTTATCAGACCTTAGTTTTAGGCCCCTTAGGGAATTAGTAATATTTATCTTGATGACCTAAAGATACAGTGGTTATTTAGTTAGCTCCCCAGAGCAGATGTGCTAAAGACAGGGTAGGCTGAGGCATTCCTGCTCAGATTGGCTTCAGGAATGAGAAGGCAATTGGGTACCAAACCTGGGAATGGCTGCCTCCACATTATTGCCTTACCCAAGTAAGTAAGCAATAATAGTATCACTTTATTGATCTTTCTAGCCTACGAAGTGGTTTGTCATACCTCATTTCATTTACTCCTCACTTACTGTGGGGTAAGTACTCTCAGTGTTCCCGTTTTATAGATGAGGAAACACTCAAGAGAATGATTTTTCAGTTTTCTCCATTGAACTATAGAGGCTACTTCATTCTGTTTTTCCTTTAGAAATCAGTTCTTTTAGGGGACTAAATTAAAACAAGATATAAATGAATGTAGTTGTGTGTATGGTTCACCAAGTTAAATGGCTTAATATTTGCATTTTACTTATTTCATATATAATGCTGAGTAACATGTTACTGTCTTACTTGCCCAGTAGGACCACAAATTCAGAATAAGAACATGGAATGATTGTTTTGTATGTTCTGATAGTCTGTTTTAATTGGACTTAAGAACTCTTGGTCTTGTTATTTCTTTCTAATTTAAGAAAGAAAGCTAATTTTGAAGATGCAAATATATGCCATGTATGATTCTTAAAATGATATCTCAGTATTGGTGGATTTTTGCATATTTCAGAAAATTTATGGAGAGAAATCATACATAGAAACTTTTCCCTGCACCGTTAACAGAATGCACCTTAGCAGTGCTCATTTATTAGTAACCTGGAAAATCCAAATGGAGGTGCCTTAGAGAAGTTGGGGAAAGCTATGGCTAAATGGATCTTGGCATAAGTTGCATGTTGCTATCTTAGGTATACTAGAGATTTACTAGGGGAGTTTGAACAAGTAATTTGTGCTTTTATTTTTATTTGTATGATACATGTGGAGTTAAAGATAATCCTGTTTTATCCCTGTTTTTGCCCCACTCTTTGGAGGATGTTTGTGAATATGTTAAGTATCTTATGGAGAGAAACGCTTGTTCAATATGGGAATTATAAATCCCTTAATAGGCAGAGATCGCAAACTCAGGGTAAGATTCTGCTGCCATGTGCAGCAGTCTTTCCTCTATATTCACAAAAGCACACGGTGAAGAGGAATGGCTGCTTGCTAACATTCTGTCAAAAAGATCTATAGGAACCTCCAGGGGAATAGTGGGAACCTTGCTATTGTCTTCAGAGGTATAAAGAAAGAAAATGTTTTAACACTAAGAGACACATTCCTAGAAGGTGGAAGGAACCTTCCATATGACCTCTGAAGGCCCTACTTTCAAAAATTGTTAGCTTGTAGGTTTTTCTTTGTCCGATCTTGTGTTCCTGTGCATCTTTGTATTTTCAAATTTACTTCCCCCTTTTATTTATTCTATCTGACAGAGAAATAACCTTAATAAATTGTTATAATTGGCAGGGCCCCAAACCCCCGTTTGATGTTTGCCTTTTGCTTGCCTGAATTTGTCGCTAAGCATTTAGAACACTATCTGACCCACCTGTGTGTCTCTCCTGCCCCACCCCCTAGTCAGATCTTGAGGTTTTTCTGTGGTTTTCCTTGGTGTCCATCTTCTCCACAAAAAAGTGTTTAATAAGCAAAGGCAGGGACTGGAAAGAATCCTTTCAGCAAAGGAAAACTGTTCATCCATCCTTCTCTAGAGCTAGTGTTACTGCACAAGTAAGAAGGACAGTGGGCACAAAGCTTATGGGATCAATTACCATGAGCTCACTGTTAAACATTGCTTTTTTTCTCTGTTGTGAGAAGAATAAAGCAATAATTAAAATTAACTAAACAGCTTTTGCTCTATTGAGGCGTTAAATCTTTGTGTAAACACAATCACATTGAGCAAACATAGGTCTTTTCAGCTGGCTGTTTGAGACAGTGAAACCACTGAAGTTTTGAGGTCTCTGGGTCAAGGGCCCGTTTGGACATGGTTTGAAAGGTCACCAGCTCATTTGTGTGTCTGCTGTGCCGCACAGAGGGCCGTGAGCCGGTGTGATTCCCTGCCTGCCGCAGCACAAGAGCTGCCTGGCTCTTGGCAGATAGCGGTCTGAGGCAAGGGGGTAGGGAAATTGCACATCGTGCAAGGCTGCGGTGACGGTGTCGGCAAGTCCCTGGGGCCCAGGCAGTGAGACAACTTGAAGGTGGAGAAAACAGCAGTTGTAAGATATAAATGTGTTTATTATTACACCGGGCCCATGCTATATAATTTTACACGCTCATATTTGTGATTTACACCTGCAGCTCCATACGGAGAAGCTTGCTAATTTACCCAAATTGATAGGGAAGCCTCTGAAGATATCAAATTGGAAGGAGCAGTAACTGAGAAAAAATGGTCTCCTAAAACAACGAAAAGAAAAAACAGTGGCTGCTATGTCAGAGGCATCCTTTGTTCAATTATTTTGATAAGCAGAGCTTCGCTTTAATTATTCATGGTAATGCTTGCACTGGAAGGAGCAGGTCTGTCACGTCTTGGCTTGGCGTTTGGTTCTCTGTGCTACTAACATTGAAACCACCTGCCCAGCTTTTCTTGAGATTTGTCGTGATTTTTACCTGTGAGAGGTGAGACAACCAAAGGCTGGAAGGTTCATGCACACCTTGCCACTGCTTTCTGGAGAGTGGGTGTGGAGTGGGTTGGAGCAAGGAGAAAGGTAGAGAACGATGGAATGGTCCTTATCAGGCAGCGTGCTGGTGCTGTACCTGTGTTACAGTCCTGAATCCTTCCAAGGTAGGTTGTGATTTTCCCATCTTGGGGAGGGGGGATGGAAGCCTAGAGATACCCAGCTAATAAAGGGCTGACCTGACTTTTTAAGTCCAGGTCTCACTCAAAGCCCTCTCTCCTGCAATATTCTTTTGGAATTTCCTAGGAAAGAGAATTGGCACAGGAGCACAGACCCCACCCTGTTTCCACCGCAGCCCATCCCATCTCTTGTGCTTTTAGCCCATTTCCTGGTTTTAGCTGCAATTACCATCATCATTTCCCACAGCTTTCCAAAGTGTTTCTTGTCTTGGCAGAATCTTGAGTTACTTGTCTGGGAGCTCTTCAGCATGCACTGGTTGCAGAGTACCCAGGGGATCCATGATTCATGCCCCTTGTGGGGGAACTTTATGCAGACAGTCTGTTGCAACCCCAGGATAACTTGATGGGCCATTTCTACCTGGGTGCATAATTACTAGAAAGCAGAGGCTAAATGGCCACCCTCTCTTCATAGCAGAACCCTGGGAGGCATGCCTGATACACACCCTTTTGATTCCCTCTTATTCAATCAATTTCCATGTTTTGTTGGCACTACTTTCTGACTGTTTCGTGCTTGTCTGCTTCTGTCCATCTCTGCTGCTAGGTGCAGTGCCATCCACGTCCCAGCCACTATCTTCTCTCTCCCAAGCTGTTGAAGAGCCTCCTAGAGGGTCTCGCATATCAGCTTATTTCCCTCTGCAGCCTATTCTCCATTTTGTAGCTAGAGTGATATTTTTAAAATTCAAATCTGATTGTTATGCTTCTGCTTAAAAGCTCACAGTGGCTGCCATTGTTCTTAGGATAAAGTCCAAATTCTTAAATATGGTCTATAAGAGCACTGCCCAACAGAAATACGTAATGTGAGCCACATGTATATTTGTATATAAATTTTCTAGCAGCTTTATTTTTAAAGTAATTAGTTGTACTAATTAATTGATTGTAATGCTGACTTTATTTAACTCAGTATATCCAAACTTATCATTTCAACATGTAATCAATATAAACAATTACTAATGAGCTATTTCACATTCTTTTTTTTTTTTTCTCGCCAAGTCTTTGAAATCTGGCCTGTATTTTACACATAAAGCACATTTCAGTTCAGAGTGCTCACATTTCAGGTGCTCAGGAGCCTCGTGTGGCTGGAGGCCACCAGATGGGACAGTGCAAATCTTTAAGACCCTGCAGTCTGGCCCCTGCCTGATTCTGCTGCCCCATTGTGTCTCTCTCCCTGTGGGACACACACTCCAGATCCTCCTCGCCAAGCTTCTGGGCTGGGTGTGGGAGAAGACATGACAAGGGTGGGGAAACATAGCCCTGCTAATAAGGAGCTTGAGGAAATTGCCCAACACTGAGCCATCTTCATTCTACTGTCCTGCCCCTGCAGGGCTTTTAGCCAGTCAAAGGGTTGAGTTAAGAATGAAGCCATTGCTTAGCTTATTGGCCTTGGGGCGGTGGGGGTTTCCATTTTTGGTCTATCTAGGACCCTGTCAGGCTAACCACATGTTTTTTGAGAAAGTAAAGGGAATTAAATGGAAAAACACTGGTAAAGTTGATATGCAGTATTTTCTTCTGTCCCACCCAGAGGTCCTGTGATGAGCAGTCCTGTGGAATAAGGTAAAGATGAGACCATGGGACCTGGGGGAGGGTGAGCAAGTTGTAATTCACACCCCAGCTTCTCATCTCAAGTCAGTTACCTTCCATCATTTATTCATTTTCTAAAAGTTAGAACAGCTATTACATGGGTGCTTCTAAATATTTTTGACATTCTTTCCAGTTGAAATATTTGTTTTATCAAAATATTTTGGAAGGGAATGTAAACATTTATTCTATTCTAATTGTTGGTCTTTCAGTAAGAGTCAGAGTGAAGTCATGGGTAAGCACATAGACTCTGAAGGTGAGACTGCCTGGGTTTAAATCTTGACTGTACCACTTATATGCTGGTAAACTTGGTGAGTTGCTTAATTTCTCTGACCTCAGTTTCCTCATCTATAAAAAGGGGGTCAGATACCAGGATGTGCCTTACGGAGCTATTGAGAGGATTAAAGGAGAGAATAGACATAAAGCCCTTAGTTTCCTATAGTGCCCAGCACACAGTGAATGCTCAATAAATATTAGCCAGTAGCCCACTCCTGCAGGGTTTGTAAAACACTAATATCAATCAAGGATGAGCAGAACTGGCTGGTAAGTCTTGGCTTAGGATGATCTCTCAAGGTGTTTTCTCTGGAAAGATAGATTTATTATCTGGTTAGTTTGTGTATAAGGTTTTGAGTCTCTCTCCCACACTTAGGTTTCTACTATAAGTATATCTATGTGAGGAAGGAAATATAGACATCCCTTCAGGGTTTGAGTCTGCCAGCCATATATTCATTCAATAGAAAAAGCCAAACATATTTCAGTGAATGACATAAGAGGCATGGTGAGATATGTACCATATTTTAGTGTGTACAGCTTTGGGCTATTTTTCTATATGTTGAATGCGATTTGTGCTATTTGGTCTAAACCCTTTGGCTTTGTCATCAGTGACACAGTGCCAGTTGAGGCCCTGTGGCTTCGGGTATTTCATTAAATGTAAGGCCAGCCCCAGGGTTTGGTCTGTTCCTGACACCTTAACACTGATCTCTAACCCTCTTAGCTAAAACAGGTGCAGGCCCTCTCTTCACCAAGCAGGTATATCTGGGTGCTGGGTGTTGAGCCACCTTGCAAAAAGAAGGATTTTTGTTTGGAATATTTTAATAATCTACTTGCCTATGTAGCACTTTACAGTGTACAAGGCACTGGCACAGACATCTCTCTTCATACTTCACTACAGTCCTGTGAAGCCAGAGTCAAAGAAGGGGTTAGCTCCATTTTGCAGAGAAGGAAAGGGAGTCTCAAAGAGTAGGTAACTTTTCTAAGATCACATAGTAATAGGTAAGAGCTAGAACTAAAGCCCAGGTCTCCTGTCAGTCGTGTGTGTGTGTGTGTGTGTGTGTGTGTGTGTGTGTGTGTGTGTGCTAAGCTGTACTGGCACACAAGACACCATTTACAGAAGCACTGGCAACCTTTCTGAATAAAAGAGCTGACATTGAGACATGAAATAATGTTTGACTGCAAGTTTTGGCCATTTAAGCATGTATCATTTTCATTCATCAGTTTCTGTTACCCTTTGAATTAATAAGAACATAAATGAAACTATTTCTGAAAGAGACCCAAGCTAGCAAAGGTTTAAGGAAGATGTCAGATTTTTTTCTCTTTCACATAAAAATCCAGAATCACAGGCAGCTGTGCTCTGAGACGTTGTTCCGAAGCCCAGACTCCTTCCATCCTGTTGCTCCCAACCCCTAGGGCTTCCATCCTAAAGGAATTGCCCAAGTCCACACAACTCAAGATGGCTTCCTCAGGCCTGCTTTCCAGGAACATAGTTTTCACACAGCTATTTTGAAAGTGGGAAGGGGAGAGGATGTCCCAACCTTTAGTACAGCTTGAAATTGCACTTGTCACTTCCACTCACATCTCATCAGCCAGACTTAGTCATACGTCAACACACAACTGCAGAGGAGCTGCGAAATAGTCTTTGTTCTGGGTGGCAAGGAGCCCAACTAAAATTTGGGGATTCTCTTATAATAGAAGACAGGAGAATGAATATAGAAGGTCAACTGGCAGTTGCACTTAGTCTTTAAGATTAGTTTCTTTTTAACCTGATTGCAGACATTTTATGAAATACTTGAGTTCTGAAATTCTAATGTACAACATGGCAAGGGAAAAATCCTTGTACCTTCTAGTTTGTGGCATATTGCAAAATCGAAATAACAGCATGAAAATTAGATTCCTGTGAATGCCAGAAGTTCTGAATGATAATTTACATTTTGCATCATATGAGAATAGTGCACTATGAAATAATATGAAGTGACGGGGAAATTAATAACTTGAGAGAGAAGCCTATAGGGTCAAATTAACCACATCTTAATATTTCTTGCACTTTTCCCTCTTTCCAAAGTGTAAAGTCACATTGCATTGACATTTTCATCCTAGGATAAAAACTTAGTAGGAGAATGAAGAGAAAGTATTTTGTAGCTGTGGGTTTAGCACAGATAAAATTAAGGCTGTTGAGGTTAGAGGAATACAGGCTGACAGATTGTGTGGGGGTGCTTCTGCATATGTGGGTGTCAATATGTTTGTGCTGAATTGTTTGCAGATTTGGGGGGAGGGGAATGCCGTGTGTGTGTGTGTGTGTGTGTGTGTGTGTGTGTGACTATAGATTCTCTGAGTAGCTTCAATCACTGTGGTTTCTTCCTAACCCTATTACAGAGCAGCAGGTATAGGTTACAGTGCTTAGAGGAAGCTTGAAGAAAGACTGGTAGTATATGCATATGTTCATTCCATCAAGTTAATGAACACATGTGTCCAGTGTTCTAAGTCTTGGCAATACTAAGGTAAATAAACCTGGCCTCTGCCCTTGAAGGAACTGTTTGGTTGTGTGAGGCTACAGCCTGTAAACAAATTACTCAGGCAACAAGAAGACTCTTCTGCAGGAAGTTACAGGAGCGGCAGGGAGGAGCACCCGACTCCACCAGAGTTGGTCTGGATTCACTTTCCAGAGAATATGCTTTTTAAGGTACTAGTGTCAGACATTGGGCTAGGCTCTGCAGATACAAATATGCAGAGACATGGGCTCTGACCTCATAGCATTCAGTCTTCCTCAAGGTGTAGCTTATCATCAAAGCCCCTCAGAGTCTGGCTCTTACCAGCCTCCCATCCATTCCTGAAATTCCTCCTGTATACTATAATCATCCTTCACCTCAGTTATGATAGACCCTGCCTGGTATCTCTGGGCCTTTGCACATGTTGTCCCTTCTCCCCGGAATGTCTACGGCCTTTGTCCCTGGCATCCTTTAAGTTTCAGTGAGGCTTCTCTTCCCTGGGACACCTACCCTAATGGTCCTACAGAATCTCCAGGATTCCCTCTTCCATATGCATTTACCAAACACGTCAGGCCTTGTGTTTTTCATATATATGTGTGGGGCTTCCCCACCTGGGAACTCCTGTAATGCAGAGACCCTTTCCTTCTAGCTTTCATCTCCAGCAGCGTCATTGCTTGGCATATATTTGAACCAACAATTAATGTAGGTTGAATCCAACTTATCACACTATATTTTCACCAACAGTGAATTAGACCTGAAGTGTAAATATTTAACTTTGCCTGCTCACCCACGGACAGAGAGGAGGTATTTCAGAGGTAATGCATGTTAGGGCTTATGAAACCAGAAGGCAAGGTAGTAACAAAGCTTTTTTTGTACTGTTGATTTTTGATTGATCACCAGTCTGTTTAATTAGCAAATGTCATATTGCATGCATATATGTAATGTGCCTGAACCTGTGCTAGACATTGCGGGTGACGACAAAGAGGCAGGAGAGGAGGCATTTAGTGCTGTGCCTGGACACATATTGGATAGTTACTAGTATTTGTTGAATTGGAAGCATAAGATGTCCCAGTTTTAAAAGCATTTTCCATGTCATCATGTGAGTGGGAAAAAGCTGGGCCAAGGGATCAAGGCATAAAAAGTTAAAAATCTACAGGAAACAGTGAATAAGTCACAAAGAGTGAAAACTCAGGCAAGGCTGTATTTTCTGAGCAGGAGAAATACTTCTGGCATGGTGACATGTGGAAGATGGACACATTCTGAGTAGAGGACATCCTAAAAAGTGGGAAAGGCAGGAGGGCTGCCTAGAGATGCCAGAGAGTGAGGGGTTTATTTAAGGATCCGTGGGTAGATAAGGGTAGAAAAATAAATGAGAGGCTTCTGTGGGCATCTCCTCCGAGTACAGAGGCAGTGATATGTGAAAGGCATCTGCCTTAGGTTAGTCTTTGTCAAAATAAGACATTAAAATTTTTCTTTGGGATACTCTTTTCTTAGACCTCATACTTGGGTAAGGTACATATTTGGATTGCTTTAACTAATGAGGAAATTCAATCTCTGAAAAAAAATCATCTTGGAAGAGAGTTATGTAGATGAATTGATGTTTTAAGGCTTGACTGATCTCATATCTGCCTCTAAAAATCTCTAGAGAATTGGATTCATATCTATTCAACTTGTATGGTAAGTGGTCAGGGGAAGGCCCATATCTCCATTACCTATATATAGATTACTCAATTTGGGCTTCTTGAGGATTGATAAAGTTACCTTTTTAATTTTAGGGCACATTATGAAAAAGTATTGTAAATACTGGTATTCTTAAGCCAGTTACTTCTCTACCATTTGCATTTGTATGTCAGGGAAAACACTATTAGCTTTAGCTTAATCAGAACAAATTCAGGATGCTGGAGCCAATCATTTGATAACTTCTGAGGTGGTTTTTGGATCATCCACTTTTATGGATTTTCTATACCATGGATATTCTCTTCATATATATCAGATATGTAGCAGAAAGTTAATTTTACATTCTAATAGTAAATGATTCAGGCTTAAATGAGTCTCGTGATTAACAAAAAGAAAAAATTCTAGGACAGTAAATTAGGCATCATCAACTAATGTGATGAGAGCCAGCTGACTACCACTGGCCTTGGATCTGGCGAAACCCCCCTCTCCACCTCCCCGTACAGGACCTCCATGCCGCTCCCTTTTCCAGGGCTCCCAGGTTCCCGACCCTCGCACACTGCCATCAGGCTCCCCCAAGTCCTTCCCAGGAGGCGTCAGGTAGGCCTACCTTCTCTTAAAGCTGGGCACTTCACACTTACTATTTTTTTACTACCGCCCTCCATGCAATAAGAATAAATCACTTGCTATACCCACTTGAAGTTGTCCACCTGAGTTGCCAGCCTCTGCAATCAGTTGGTTCTTTGCGGGAAGGGTTCCTGTTCTGTGTTACTTCTGAAGAGTGCACTTCTGCATTAGAGACATCATCACTTTCAGTGTGGCTCTGTACACATTAGAACCAACAATTAATGTAGGTTGAATCCACCTTGTCACACTGAAGAGGCTTTATTTTCACCATCAGCGTATTTGACTTCGCTTGCTCACACGTAGAGATGAGGTGTTTTGGAGATAATTCATGTCAGGGTTTATGGATCTGGAAGGCAAGGTTGTAACAAAGCTTTTTGGGGAAAAGTTTAGGAAGGATGAGCCCTTTTGAGTTGATGCTGGGATTTTCACATAGAAAATATATTTTAGACCAGTTCTGTCCAGAATAGAAATATATGTGAGCCAAATAAATTTTCTAGTAACCACATTTTTTTAAAAAAGTGACAAGAAATAGGTATGGTAAATTTTAATAGTGTATTTTACCTAAACCAATCTATCTCAAATATGATCATTTCAACATAAAATCATTATGAAAAAGTTATTAATGAGATATATTTTACATTCTTTTCTTATACTAAGTCTTTGAACTCCAGTGTGTACTATATACTTATTCATTATATAATTTGGATATATATCCCTTATATAATTATATACTTATAGCTAAAGCCATATGCTAAATTTTCAGTGGTTAAAGTAAAATGTGGTCCTGCCAAAACAAAAGTATAAAATATTCTTCATGCTGCTTCAGTTTTTAAATTTTAGTTAAAATTAAATTAGAGGTTCAGTTCTTCAGTCACCTTAACCACATTTCATCGCCATATGTGTGGCTAGGGGAGCCTGTTATCCCTGCTACTACAGTTGTCAGTAATTGGGGCATTATGTCAAGATCCTCTCTCCCTCTTTCCCTGTTCTGAAATAGGAGCTGTACCTCATTGAAGATACAGTTTAAATGTTAGAGTATAGATTTTTACACACCTTTTTAAGGTGGTGATCCCAGCTATGAGAAGATAACCTAAACGAGGCCAGCTATTGTTCTTTAGTTGTTTTAAGAATTAAAAAAAATAGATTAAATATTTTTATGCTCTGTGGAATGGTGCTTTGTGTAAATTCAATAACTCAGGTCCTGGCACCTAGTGGGCCTTCGGTAAGTAATGGATGAATGAAAAAATGAATGTGGAACATAATGAGTATGCATTTTATTTTATGTAGTTAAAAATGCTTTTGAAATTCTGGAAAATAAAGTTCTTGTCTCATTTTCCAACAATCACCTAATCTAAAAACCTTGAAAGAGAAAATAAGATTCAGCCACGATCTACGAAGAATTCTGAGCCAATTTTCCAAAGCAGAGTTAAATACCTTGGGGTTTTTTAAGTTGCAACACATACACCTTGAGAAGGGAGTGCCAAGCTATGGAGTGATGTTTACTGCTTACTCTTCTTCCAGAGTTGAGAAAGCTTAGTGACATTTTCTCTCTCAACGTCCTTATTCCCCAGGTGGCTTAAATTCTCTAGTGCTGCTGAGTGTGATGTGAAAGCAATTGATGGGTCTTGGCTGATTTCCTTTAGATGTAAGGGTGGCAACATAAGCCTGTTACAAAGTATTCTTTCCATTTTGCTTTTCCATCTCCTGATCTTTAAAATTTCAAGTTTCTAATCCAAATCCTAAAGAGACTAGGACCTTGCATGCCTGGATAACAGAAATCTAGTAACCACATTTTAAAAAACTAAAAAGAAATAGATAAAACTAGTTTTAACAGAGATCTGGGCAAAGTCCTAGTCTCCTTAGGAATTGGATTAGGAACTGGAAATTGTACATGTCAGGAAATTAATGCAGAAAATTTGCATTTGCAATGTTTATTTTCAAGGGACTTTTAAACCTGGAATCCGACATGTTGCTATTTCATGCTGCAATCTGTACATTAAAGGCAAATTTACAGTGCAGTGCCTCTGACATAGGACTAGTGCCTTCCCAACACCCCTTCAGTGAGACCCTTTACAGGTGAACTCTATAAAATGACGCACTTGGTTCCCCAGAGGGGGTGTTGCTCAGGAGACCGGGGTCCCAGGCGTGAGATGGAGATTACCAGAAGATTGCTTTTTTAGGCTTGGCAGATGGGAAGAAGTGGAAGTGATCTTTGATGGTGAAGGAATACCTAATCTCTTGCAGAGTTACACATTTTAGTCCCTGTCACAGAAGAGTCACCAGCAAACAAACATTTTCTACCCTTAAACCAATTCAGTAGAGAGGGACAGAAATCACACAGGCTGTCCTGCCTCTCTGTGTGTACTTGGGTCTTTGTTGTGAATCAGGATGCTTTTATGCATTCGATGTATGTCACAGGATTGAGCCAGGCTCTGCCTTAGTGCTGTTGGTATCACAGGGAACAAAGCAGATGCCTGCACAAAGCTTTAGAAGAAGCAGACAATCATCCAAACGATATGCAATCTGATTAAGTGCTGCAGAGAAGGTGATAGACTGCTCTTGACAGATGGTGAGGGTAGGTCTCTCTGAGCTGGAGACAGTTGAGCAGTGAGCTGAATGAGGTGAGGGGGCCAAGAGTGTTCCAGGCAGCAGAAGTAGTAAGTGCAAAGGCCCTGAGGTGACAGCATGT
This sequence comes from Smutsia gigantea, assembly GCA_032199065.1. NCBI lineage: Eukaryota > Metazoa > Chordata > Mammalia > Pholidota > Manidae > Smutsia > Smutsia gigantea. Next base: position 61,711 of record JAVSCE010001419.1, on the reverse strand, counting down.
GAGAGTGCACGATGATTCAGAGTTGGGGGTGGGGGTAGGAGATGAGGTTAGAAAAATGCCAGATCGTGTAGACTCTATACTGCAGGGCCTAACAGGCTTCTGACTTTTATTCTGAGAGTGATAGGAAACCATTGCTGCATTTACACTTTAATTCCTTCTTAATCTTTTTTGGGTCATGGACTTCTTTGGCAGTCTGGTGAAGCCTATAGAACACTTTGCAGAATAATGTTTAAATGAATAAAATAAAATCCAGGGGTTGTCAAAGAAACCAATTATATGGAAATATAAAGCTTGAAGTCCCCTGTAAGGGACACACATGCTCTGATTTATATTTTCAAAGGATTGCTCTGACTGCTGGAGGGAGAATAGTCTGTGGGGGTCAAGAACAGAAGCACTGAGACCAGTGAGCATAGAGTCAAGCTATTTTCCTTTCTCCTGTGGGGCAGTGGTCTCCAAAGTAGGGCTATGCAATGCAGTCTTTTTGAGTGCAGGGAGAAAATTTACCACATCTATTTATGTTAAATTTACTCTCATCCTTTGAAATTTCTATATGGATGTACATTTTATAATATCATAACATATTAAGACATTGACACGTTTGTATAGTTCATGAGTAAATCTGCATTTATTGGAGGTGCATGGTCAGAAGGTATTCCGGTGGTTTTTTGACCAATCAAATTTGATGATCATGATGTAAGGAAAGTTACTCCGTAAGAAACTAAAAAAATGCCATACTGGCTTAGACCACATTCCATTTCAGACGCCATTTAGTGGGAGAGTATGAATTCTTGCCATGATTTGACCTTGCTAAATGTCATTCCTGTTTCTCAAGCATCCTTAACTTTCTTCAGAGCCCTAGTATGGCTGTAAACCTGTTTAGACTTGGTTATATCTGCTATCACCTCTGAAGTGAATAAGTTTCCTGGGTTTGATTTCCAGATAGTTCCTGATATTCCCCCTAAAATTCAGGGTGTTCTGAAGGGTGGTGTCCTTTCTATTTGAGGCACTGTGAAGTGTGTGGCCACCGTCACGGTCCCTCACCCACCCTGTTGGTAATGCACTGCCTTCACTCACACACCCCTTCCCGACTTGAGTCCTAGTGTATTAAGCCTTGCTCCCGTCTGCCTGTCTCTTACAGACCTCTTGCACCTGTTTGTTCATTCTTGGGGTGAGAGAGCTGAATGGCAGGCATAACTGCAGGTGCCGTAACGTGATAGTATTGTGCAGGGCTATGACATGTTCTGTTTTATACCCCGGAATAGTATCTGGAATGGAGCAAGGAAAGAAAAGGGGGTGAAAGGGAGGGCAGAATGAGGGAGATGAGCCGATTTTGCATGAAATCTGCTCCAGTTCCAACTGAACTGCCTCTTTCTTTTCTTTTTCCCCCCTTCCCTCTGTTCCCTATCCTTCCCTCCCTCCCTCCCTTCCTCTCTTTCTCCTTTCTCTCTTCCTTTGTTTCTTTTAGAAAGAAAGCTTCTGTTTTAAAAAGAAAGTCACTCTTTTATAAAGAAAAAACCCAAGCCTTTTATAAAATGAGCAGAAATCTTTAAGTAGGCTGTTAGGATGAAAACTAATGCACTCTGGATAGCAGTGGTCCCTCCCCCTAGATGAAGCAGTGGGCACTGAGATCTGGGGAAATGTAATCTTGGCCATGCAAAGACTGATAGGAGGGCCCTAAACTGTCTGGAGAGATATTGGTTTATGGAAATGGGCATGGAACCCAGAAATGAGGCCAGCCTGACCCCACTGTTTCTGAACCCTAAATAGGAGGTCCTGCTCCAGTTCTTTATAATTTTTTTCTGTTTCTCTGGTTGGTGAACTCTGCCTGTTTCAGGCATTGCTCGTTCATTTGGCTAAGTTCTTTCTTGGTTATTTTAAATTTCTTACTAGTATTTGTAGAAATGGCAACTTATAAGTAAGTTCATCGGAACCCTGGAAAAATAGCTTAATGAATCACAATATAACTTGGCTAAACGGTCAGAGCCCATATATTGTTCTTTATAGCACCTAGTCACAAACTGGAGACATTGTGAGATGTCACAATTCAGAGCCAAGTAAAGCCATCTGTAGTTTCTATTTAGTGGCAAAGGGACACTGAAATCGCTATTGGATAGGACAGTTGGTTGGCCAGAATTAACTAAGAATCTACATTATTTTCTGGGCAATAAGTGAATCTTTGATATTATAAGTCAAATATAAAACAAAACAAAACTAGTTGAAAAAATTCACCAAGGGGAGAAACGAACTGTTTGAAGTTCTTAAAAAAGCACCCAAAGACATCCACTTCAGTCTCCATTTTCTATCTGTCCTTCCTGTGTCTCAGAATGTGGCTGCCCGTGATGGTCTGGTCGGTTCGATTGTGGGATTGATTTTGGGGACTGGGTGTCCCTTCTTGTTGCTGGAGAACAGCTTGAGCATTTCCATAGCCTCTCTGCCTTTGGGGTACGTTTGCTCCCTAGGGCTTCAGAACCTTCCAGTTCTATGTGCATTTGAAGGCCTTGGGGGTGGAGGATATTTGAATTTCTGAAATCTTTGGTGCCGCGTGCTTCTCATTTTGTTTGTTTGTTTGCGCCAGATTTACTTGAAGTAGCAGCGTCAGGATAATCGGATAATCACTGACTGGGTAAATGATGCCAACGCTCCTCTCTGAGAGGGTGCATCTCTCTGTGACTGGAGTCTCAGTTCCCCCTCAGCGTCCCACTCATTCAGAGCAGACTAAAGAACCCTCAGATTTTCTGGCCTGTTCTCCACCAATATACTGAGAAAATGTTTGAAATGTAAAAAGACTCTCTGTTTTCCAGTATTTAGGTTGTCCCGAGTGACTCCAGACCCCGAGGTCTGGGCAGGTTAGTGCAAGTCTCCTATCAGTCCTTGCATGGCCAAGATTACATGTCCCCAGATCTCAGCACCCACTGCTTCATCTTGGGGGAGGGACCACCGCTATCCACAGGGCATTAGTTTTCATCCTAACAGCCTAAAGACTTCTCCTTTTAGGAGGCCTGGCCTGCACTCTGAATGTTTTTATTGACAGTTAGACCTGTCTCCTCAGCAGCTTGTGATGATGCAGGTGAAGGCGAGAGGAAAGGGAAGTCAAATTAACTGAGTATTTACCTTCCAGGCCCCGGAATCATGTCCCACGCATGACAACTTCTTTACACCTCACAGTAAACATGGGAGGCTCACCCCCATTTGATAGACAAGAACACTGAGGCCAGGAGTCTGTAGTGAGCTCAGAAAGGTGCCAGGTGTGCTACCTGCGAAGTTGATTTGCAGCCTCCACTCTGCTGTCTTCTCTTCAGCAGGCACAATTTTCTAAAATTCTGGCTTTAAGGATCCAGAAGGTGAATTTATAACACCGCTCAGTGATTCTTTCTTTTTTTTGGTTTCCAAAACTGAATGGGTTTCCTCCTGTGCTTCTGGCCCTCCTTTATGTCCTCTTGGTCCCCTTTAAAAGAAGCGCCTCGTTTCTCATTCCTCTTCTCTGTGGGTCTGAGAGCAGTTGCTCACTAGGGCACCAATTTAATGAAATAAAATTTTCAATCATGTTTGGTTCGATTCTAGGTGATACAAATAAAGAATTGTGAACTCTTTGTAGTCAGGCTTAAAGGGAAGGAAAAAGGTGGAAAGAAGAAAGTGGTTCAACTATAGTACCTGGGCAATGTCTCCTTAAGTGCTGCCCCGTGAAGGTTTTGCTACTAAAAATGGAGAAATAATGGGACAACCACAGCTCTTTGGCACTGTGGATCCTAAAGTTTGGGGTTTGGTAGTTTATAATAATTACCAGTTATGTGAATCTGAAGTATGCCAGACACTGTTGTAATTAATACATAATATTAATTTATCCTCTCTGAACACTTTGAGGTGCATACTAGCTCTAGAAAAACAGAGGCACAGAGGTTTGTTAACTGGTCCAAGGTTAGACAGTCACGGGCATAACCAAAAGCCGAACCCGGGAAGGTTGGCTTCAAGAGCTCATGACCGCGGTGCTAAACCTGCCTCTCAGTTACGAGGTCTTGGTAACTCATTATTTCATGGGGATTTTAAGATTAATTTTTTCTTAATCAGAACCAGCTCACCATACAGTTGGAGGGTAAATATTTGTCATGTTCAGTGACAGATGTTGATGGGTTAAAATTAAAAAAGGGCCAAGGAAAAGTCATGTACTTTATCTTACATCTCCCTCCATCTGTATTTACTGGACGAAAAGGTCACTCGAGCACAAGAGCTTGAATTTTGTGCTTATAAGCAGCTTCACTGTGGCAAAAACCTTGCTCTACAAATTGACTTTAAAAATATTTGTAATAATGTGTATCTCCCTCTCATATGAACACTCGGGAGTCATTAAGTTATGGGCTTCTTAAGTAGGACTTTTGCGACTGTATTTTAAATGAACGCCAGGAATCGTCACGTGATTTTTGTTTTACCCTCAAATTGTAGTCCTTTTGTGTGACTGTCCACATTTACTAGAAGCGACAGTGGTTCTGGCAGACCTGAACTGTTTGCCTTGTCAGTCAGCTACCCGGCTCCAGTTTGTGGTAGGAGGGAAGAGGAGGGAGAAGACTAAAAAGGCTGAAATGGTAAATTACTGTAGGTTCTGGAGAAAAATAGAATTAGAAGCATTTGTGGTTCAGATGAAAATAGCACATTTCCTTTCTGCTTGGATGGTGGGGGTCAAAGTGCTCTAGGGAATAGGAAATAAATAAAAATTGATCCCTCACTAGTCAAAGGAAATGCTCTCACTCCAGGAACTGAAATGACAGCTCCAGATCTGAGGAGCTTGTGAACCACTTTTGAAGGTTAAACACCAGCAGCAGAACACCAGGAGTCTACAGTAATGTGACACTGTGTCAGAAATACAGTCTTTCAAAAATGATCTCTAGAGCCCTTTTCCAAGACTGATGGACAGGAAGCAGAACGTGATCAGTTTTGTGGCCATTTTGTCCTGTTGGCTGACCATGATCATCCCATCTCTCCCCTGCAGGTGAGAAGCCTTATAAGTGCTCATGGGAAGGGTGTGAGTGGCGTTTTGCACGAAGTGATGAGCTCACGAGGCACTACAGGAAACACACAGGTGCAAAGCCCTTTAAGTGCAACCACTGCGACAGGTAAGGAAACTTAGAAGCTGCTGGGATGGGGAGGGGAGATGGGAGGTGGGCTGGGGAGGGTCTGTCCATGTATGTGCTCTTGGATCTGTCACAAGCCTCCCTCTAGAGACTCAGGCCCTGGAATACTTTCAACTTCTCCATTGAGAAAACTAATGAGATAAAGGTGCTTTCTTGCACGTAATCAAGAGATGATATGAATTCTCTGTTTAGTTATGTAAGTATTTACTGGACACCAGCTTTGGACTCGGAACCGTTAGTCATTAGATACCAATAAGACACAGTTCTTACCCTCAAAGCAGTGATGTGACAGACAATTTTGGTATAATATGAAAAGTAATAGAGAGAATGGTTACCTGTAGCTGCTTCTTCAGGCCTTTTTATTAACATCAATACTATTTTCTCTTATACTTAATAACATGAAAGAATAGAAAGCTTGCTTAACTGAAAGAAGGGTAGTTAAAGAAGGGTAGTTACAAGGCTTTCCTTTGAAGCATTATTAGAAATGAATTTGCTGAAGAGTTCCCATTCTTTGGGGGCCTGAACCATTCTTTCTCCTTAGAAAATAGGTGCAGGAGTCTAAAAGATGGTGAGGCTTTGAGAACTTATCCTATAATTCAATTTCAAACCTGGAGCATTTGATAGTGGAAGAAAGAGCACGTAGCAACAGATACCACACAAGTAATAGTATCTGACAGTCCTGGCATTATCAACCAATAAACCCCAAAACGGAGACTCTGCAGGCCAAGGTGAAGGCAGGATTAGGTTTAGACATAATCAAATAATGGGCTTGCATCTGAGCATGTTATCCTTCTAATCCTATTTCTGTGTTTAAAAGGAAGCTTAAGAAAATTAACCATCTTTTTAATGCAATATTAAAGGTCTCGGTTATGATGAGAAAAATGCTTCTAATACGATAAAAGCCCTGAAAGCCCCAGGGTTCCCCAGCACGTAGGACGGCAGGAGGGGTGTGCAGGAAGTCTGCAGAGGCCTGGCTCTCCCTGGGAGGAAATGGGATCACTTTTGCATCCTGCCTCCCCGGTCCGCCTGCCGGCACCTCCCCTCACCAGGCCTTCCTCTGGAGCAGTGTGCGTCTATTCAGAGAGCAGAGCAGGAGTGGCCAAGTCTCATGGGTGACCAGTTGGCTTGGAGCTCCTTTAAGATGCTTATAAAGGAGTGTTCATGTTGTTCCTCCTTTTTTTTTCCTTCTTCCTGAAGAGGCTATTTTCCTCTTATCTTCATTCTTTCAGAACTAAATAAAGCCCCCCATGCCTGCTGGAGTCCAGAGATAACCTCCCACCCCAGGGCTGAGGAAGTACACTTCATGAAGCTGTTGTCTCTCACAGCCTCAGAGCTCTCTTCTGCTACCTAACAACACAACCTGTTTTTAAATTTCTATCCCCTTACCTCGCAGTTCCCCTGAATTTACATGAACCAGTGGCTGTTCTTCTATAGATCATACTTCAGTAATTTTTCTCCTCATTTGGCATCTTCCCTCAAGTTCATTCTTCTCTAACCCTGGCTACCAATAAAGAAGCTACATAGGTGGTGACTCTTTGCCCAGAGTCCTTTAAGGAAGAGCATTATATCAACTGGAACCCTCTGTGAGTTTTCAAAATATGGTTGTGGTAAATAACACACACAAGTCACCCATCGCTGAAGGATGGTGAAGCTACTACTTGGACATTGTGCATTATGGATCACCATATACCTTAGAAATTGACAAAAGAGTTTTTATGGGGAAACTGCCAGAGTTAGTCTCAAATCAACTGGCATAGTGAGGAATTTACAGCTGTCCGGCAGTTGATATACCTGGATTAAGTCTGACCATTTATATGGTTTATGCAGAGAAATATTTCAAACCAACAGGGTATTTCAGTGAAGGAAATATCGGAGATGGGTAATTTGGTTAGTCTTTTGCTTTACGTTCTTCATCAAAATATACTGTGATTGCTGAAGCTAGAAATTTGCTGAGCAGTGGTACGAATTCTGTGCCATAGTATTTGGGGGAGATTGTGGTTTGGGGGAGGTTCATGTCAAGGTCCTATGGCATCGGCTGATCGTAGCACATTTCCAACAATGTCAGGTAGAGGGGCTGGATTGTCATTGCTGTCTCATGACAGGCAGCACCTTGCGCTTCAATTGCAGGGATTGTGCTAAGAATATAGAGCACGTCTGGGAGGTAGCCTGGGGACTTGGAGGGGTCCCAGAGCAGAAGAAAGGAAAGTCTGGAGTGACCAGAGAGTTGGCATTCCTTAGAAGACTTTTACCTTCAGAACCAGAGAGCATCTGTAGCCGTTAGTAGGACACTGAATCCTATTGCTACCACGATGTGCATGAGTATGAGAAACCTACCTCTTGCCTCTTCTGATATGAGTCATCAGACTACTCCATTTTGAGGCTAAGCTAGGACTGGGGCTTCCTTTCTTTAAAGCATGTACCAAGTCTAACTTTTATTTTGCCTATAAGAAAGATTGAAAAAATAGATGAGCTCTTCGGTTCTTTTGCTAACATTTAAAATTGCTAGATGCCACAGAATGTATTTCTGGCCACGTCTAGAAAAAAAATCAGAAGAGCTGGAACATTGGGCTCACACTCCTATGTGGCCATTGTTTTCTGGAGCGGCTTAGTAATCACTACCCATTTATGATGGCCATGGGATTACTAATTTCCCTCTGTTCCCACCACTTCCCATGGTGTCCCCAGTAGGAAGGCAGACTGCCGGTTGCCATGTACCATCATGCTTACTGTGTTGTCTCCTCTTACAGAAGAGCAGTACTTCTTCATAGACATGCCTTACTAAAAGTGGAATCAGAATCCAGAAGTGTTTGTGTCCCTTCTGCTTGACCCATTGCGCTCATTTACTTCATCTGTCTGGCCCAGGAAGACATTGGGTTTTGTGACCTCTGACTTCAAATTTGGGTCAGAAGAGAAAGCAATGAGTGATCTGACATTTCCTCACCACAGCCTGAATAGCGCAGCCAACGGAGTGAACGTTTACTGTAGGGATGATTCTTGTTTCTCACAGTGCATGAGGCTGTGGATGGTGGTAAATAGGCATCTTCTTCCCCTAGAGATAATACACAGGCCATGTCCTGCCAACTCAGCAGAGGTATGACCCAGGGGGGCTGCTACCTGGGTGGTACCTCCTAGTTCTTGGACAGTTGAGAGTATGTATTTTGGTTTTGATCTTTGAGTCAGCCCACTTATAGATAATGAATATTAACCCGTCTCTAGCCCTTGGTGCCTTAGAGGGCTGCTGTTAGCTTAATGCCCACATGACTTGAGTGTGCCTTTTTCGGAAGCAAGAGAAATGACAACAGGGGTTTGACTGGTTCTCTGTAATGAACAAATTTCAATCGTTAAGGCCCTTCTTATTTAAGGTCTTCTGACTCCTATGGAGCTATAAATACCCTCTGGGGGTATATTACCCTAAGAATTATTTGATTCTGCGTTTCTAGATGCTGAGTTTATCTGTTACCTTTTACTAGTCCTGTGTGGAGCTCAGGAAGTATAAATGAATAAATACAAATTAATCATGACCAAGTATCTTGTTGGTGTATTGAATTTAAATAAAAACCCCAGTGGTGAGGGCCCTCATCTAAATCTAAGCCATCATATACTTCCGAGAATTTGAACAAATAATGAAGCTAGTTTCATTCAGGAGGGGTGCAATTACATTTCATACTATGTTAAAGATTTTGTTCATTTTTTTACTTTTTTTTCCCCCTGAAAGAACTTGAGGTGTAAAGATAGGTGCTTGTACATGTATTGCTAGATACCTAGCACAGAGGAGGCAATCGGGAAAGGCACAATAAAAGTCTGGAACACATACATTACTGAATATTATTTTCAAATGAAGTTCTGTATCAAGAATACTATTTTCTTGATAAAGGAAAAGAAAGGTATTTTTTTCCACTGCCAAAACCTTTCCTTCTCTTCTTACCATCTCAAATCCCGCATTCCTCCTTTGGACAGGCAGGATTCTCGGTGCCTGCTCTATTGCTTTCTCTCAGGACTTTACTGCTTGGGCCTGACCAGAATAATTTCTGGGTTAGTTTTCTAGTTGCTGCCATTATCAATTGCCATAGACTTAGTATCATCTTTATTTATCTTTACAAATCTGTTATCTTATAGTTCTGTAAGGTTAGAAGTTCAACACAGATCTCACTGGGTTAAAATCAAGGTATTGTCTGGGCTGCATCTTTGCTTAGAAGTTCTAAGAGGCACAAAATCTCAATTATAAATTAGTCATGGGGATGAAAGTACACTATAGAGAATATAGTCAATAACACTGTATTTTTCTATATTGACAGATGGTAACCACACTTATTGGGGTGAGCATTTAAGTAACAAAGATAACTGTCGAATCATTGTGTTGTACATTTGAAACCAATATAATATTTTATATCAGCTATACTTCAGTAAATAAAAGGAGAGGAAGAGGGGAAAAAAAGCTCTAGGGAGAATCCATTTTCTTGTGTTCTCCAGCTTCTAGAGGTTGTCCACATTTCCTTGCCTCCTGACCCCATTGCTTTGTCACTAGATCTGCTGAGTCCTTCTTATGCTGCCCTCTCTCTGGTTTTCTCTTTTAATTTCCTCTTCCATTTTTAAAGACCGTTGTGATGGCATTGGCCTTACCCAGATAATCAAGAATAATCTCTCTCTATTTTAAGGTCAGCTGATTAGCAAATCACTTCTATCTATAACCTTACTCCTCTTTGCCTTGTAACCTAACATATTCAGTTTCCAGGAATTAGGTGTAGACATGTTTTGGCAGGGGCCATCCATTATTCTTCCTACTACAGACACCTTAAACTGACAACCTAGCTCTCACTTTTCTCAGCCTGAATAGCAAGTGTGACTAAGAAGAGCCTGTGCTCTGGAGTCAGACTACCTCAGGTCAGATTTTGGCTTTGCCTCTTTATGATAAACATTCATCCGGTAGTGGAGATAAGAATGGTACCTTCTTTATAGAGTTCTTATAAGGATGTTAACTTTAAAAAGGAAGTACCTACAGAAAGAACTTCCCAACTTACATCTTCTTTCTCTGGGCTGTGTGGATAAAGGAAGGAGGGAGAGAAGGAAGGAGGGCAGGAGGCACTGGGGAGGGAACAAAGAAAGAGGACAGGCAGAGGGCAATGCTGAATGTGCCCTTCAAACGGGACTCAGTTGTGTGCATTAAATGCCCAATTCCCTACAGGCTGCATTGCTTTTCTGTGTACTGGTGGCATCAAGTATTTGCTTTTAAAGAATATTTACCACTGTTTTATCATGAATCAAATACCTTTTAGATGGCATTCTAAGAGATTATCCAAATACCTTGCTCATACCAAATCAGAGCCTGAAATAAGTGGGTGTAATTAGAATTATTATTCAGTATGTTATTGGATTTGGTTGTTTTCTGCTGTACTTTCCCCATTCCTTACGTGTTTGTTTGTTTTTTTTTTCATTTTTCTTTGGTCTGTTTTGCTTCATTTCCCTAGGGTTCTATCCTGGACATGTACCTCTTTAAGAAATGAACACAGAGTGTGTGGAGAATGTTGGGTTCAGGGGATATGGTATGGGTTTGTTTGTGTTTGTTTTAAGAATGAACAAACACAGGGAAATCCTGTACTAAACAGGAAGCCTTGCTAACCTGGACAGAGCTGCCTGCTAACATCCTAAGAGGAATTTTGGACTGTGAGGGTATCTTCAAACTCAAGGGAGCCTGGGAACATTCTCACAGGTAGGACAGTGGCCAGTTTCCAGAGAAGGATCCAGAGGGAAAACACACACCCAGAGCTAAGAATGACTGCTGTCTGATGCAGCAGCTTCACAGGGATTCTAGCCAGAACCTTAGCTTGTAAGCTGCAGAGGTATGGAAATGCACACTCTGTTAGTTACACGATGCAGAGACCTGATGTAGACTAGTGTTAGCTTCAACCAGTATTTATTAGTTCAGGTCACTAAGAACAGAATTGGATTTGTCTTTAGGCTTTGTCGGGTCCAGGTCCTCAGATGTTGGCATTGGGACCTTTCTCTCTCTATCCCCTGGCCCATTTTTCTGTGTGGACTTCTTCCTCAAGCAGGCTCTTTCCCACGTGGCCATATGGACACCAGCAACTCCAGGCTTCAATCTTAGCAGCCCTAGTGGAAAGAGAGCTTCTTGCTGGCAATAGTTTCAGCAAATAACCAGACTGGCGCTCATTAACCTTTATGACTCACATGGCTGTCACTTAGCAGATCACTGTGGCCATAACTTCACTTAGGGGGAGGGTCAGCCCCAGACAGCTGAGAACGCAGAAGGGTTGCTATCCAAAGAAAATTTAAGTTGCTGGTGCCAGTGGGAAGAGGGAGGACTGCAGGCGACCACTGCATCTGCTCTGAGGCAGATGGAGGCACAGAGCTGGACCTCAGGCACCAGGAAGCAGTTAAAAAGAGTGAGCGTTTGATGGAGTGGGCCTATAGATCAGTCTGCGCTGTAATCCCAAGTCTGCCACTCATGAGCTGTCTGACCCTAGCCTCAGTTTCCTTACCACACGCACGCAAAAGGCATCTGAATTCTTATCCTGGGAGGTTACTGAGGATGTTTCTATGCTTGCATATTATACCATACTCAATACATGTGAGCTCCCTTCTCTGTTCTTCTTATGGACTTGAATATAAGAGTGTCTCTGTAGACCTGTAGGTTTCACAGGCAGCATTTCTGGGCTTCTATGGTAAAGCTCAAGACTGAAACCTGGATGTTGAAATGTTAGAATTACACCACTTGATGATATAAGACTAATCATTCTTTACTGTATGTATAGCATACGGGCATGACACATTTCCAAAGCATTTTTCCATCTGTCTCTTCCTTAATGAGAATAATTACAGCACTAATAGTTAGCTTTCATTGACCTCTCACTATGTGCCAGGCCATATTCTAAGCATTTTACATAGATCATCTCATTTAATACAGCTATGAGGTTAGTGCTATAATAGCCCTATTTTACTGAAGGGGGGATTAAGGCACAGAGAGGTTAATGTGCTCAGAGCCACACACCTCTGTAAGGCCTGGGATTTGAACCCTGAGCTCACCTTCTCAACACACCGCCTTGCTTCTCAGCACATATATTATGTGTTGCCTCTTAAAGATAGGGTTCATCATTTTCCAAGGGGTGATAGAAACTGAATTCTCTAATGTCCTTGTTTTTATTTTCTAGGTGTTTTTCCAGGTCTGACCATCTTGCCCTCCATATGAAGAGACATATCTAAAAAAAACCCTAAAGGCCAGAGTTGCGATAGCATCGGCCGTTGTCTGAAGGAAATGCCGTGAGGCAGGGGGCTGGACTTCAGGCAGGACCCACTGCCTCGCAGAAGAAAGTTCTCACTTATAAATCTCTGTGTACACATCCATGCAGACACAGCAACGCACTCACATACACACCCTCCCACACACACCATCATGCACTCAGCTATATTGAAAATATATACGTCTGTTCTTTACGCCTTGCCCTAGCCGGATGGTAGAAGGCAAAGACGACCAGGTGAGCTCAGCAAGGCAGACTGGCTGCTTACTTCAGCACTATTGGAATTATTTCCCGTTGTTGCCAATGGAAATCAAAGAAAATGGATGTGACGTCTCTGCGGGAGGACAGCAGTAAGAGGGGCTTATTTAACTTGCTTCTCAGTGCGACTTGATAGGAGAACACAACGGCTTAAAGTTGCAATTGTGTAGCACTAATGTTTCCTTTTAAATAGTTGGGGGAAAATGACCTAGAAAACCAAATTGCAGTTTGGTAGCCAAAATTAACTCTTGGTTTATTTGTCCTTTGTGTGTGAAAAGTCCTACTATTCCGTGCAGCTTCCTCACAGAACTGTTGATCGGTTTTGGTTCTTAGTACTGTTGAGATCTTTCCAGTCGATACCAACGGCCTTAGCGGCGGCAGACTCTGGAGTAACACCTTTCACCTTTCTGGCCTGCATTTCTCTAGACTTCACTCGCAAGGGAGTTTCTTTTCTTACCTTTTGACTCTTGCACACCATATGCACTAGGGATTCTGGAAACTTCTAGCATGACTGCAAAGTGGCCAAGAGAATAAAGTCCTTGATGATAAATCACAGTATATCCCTTGAGCCTCACCTTATTGCCAGTGCTAGATTTTTTCTTTTTAATCTCTCTGTTTTTGCTAACGAAAACTTGAAAAGCTTATTTGGAAGCTTAAATGTTTTATCTTTCCTCCATGGACTAAACCTCTCCAGGACTCTCTCGGCACTTGGATGTCCAGCTCTCAAAGCAGCCAATCAGATGGGACATCACAGTTCTCTCATCCCCATGAGGCATCATGACCTCAGCTCATAGTGACCAACCCTGTGCTGTGTGTCATTGCTACCCTCTAACCAGTCTCAGCATAGATGCTGCTAGTCTCAGAGCAGCTGCACATTTAACCTAACTCTGGGTTATGACCTGACAAAAAGCCAAAAAATATCACTCTTTCCAAGAGTGGGGAAAACTGAGGATGCCTCCCAAGTCTAGTGGCTTCAGAAAACATCATCCTATCTTCCTCTCTCATCCCCACTGAGCTCATATTACCCCACTTGTTAAAACACACAATTCAGAAGGCCATTGTGGGCATGAAGGGTGGAGATTTAAAGGAAGGGTTGAGATGTTTCTCTCATGGTCTGCTCAGCAGGAGAGACATATTTCTAATCTTTGTTTGGCTAGACCCCCCATGACTTGTGACCTAGTGTACCCAGGATGAACAGAGACCTTACGTTTACTCGGCAAGCTGACTCGCAGGGGGTTTACATTCCTCACTTTTCATCCCCCACACACATCCAGTATCGGTCGCTCTCTACCCGCATTCTTAGCTAGCTGGCACTGGCCTCAACTCCAAAGACTGCCTTTAGGACCATTAAATGGCCTATGCAAGCAAGCGGGGTGGTTATTAGGACAGATTGTATATTTTGTATATTCTGGGACCATCCCTTCAAGACACGTCTAAAAAACAAAAGTGGCATTTGGTCCGCACATGGTTGCTGCTCCTTCATACCAGCTGGCTCCCCTTCCGCCCTCCTTTGACTGTTTGACTCATTGACTGTTAAAATGCCACCCCATACCTATTTGGGATGCAAAACTGAAGTCTTTAAAAGGAAATAATATATAGGAAACAAAAATCCATTTATGACAGCAACTTTCAAGATCCTTGGCATTTGGTTTCTCAGCTTTCTGCAAACTTTGATTTCACTGAAACGTTGAAACTACTCGTCTAAGGGTAAAGGAGCCTCCTTATCATAAATGCTATAGCTGCCAGTTGGACACTTGGGGCATTCTGAGGTCTGGTCCTTAAAGTTTTCTTTCTCTTTTCCCCTTTTTTCAATTTAGACCAAAAAAAAAAAATCTACAAAAAAACAAAAACAAAAAAAAAGAAAGAAAAAGAAAAACCACCCTAACACACACACACACAATATCTGCCCATTTGCCAGAGGCAATTATGTATATGTTAGTTGGAGGGTATTTTTTAAAAATAAGTTTTATTCCAAAGATTTAAAACTAGACATGACCTAGAAACAATTTCTGGAGCACTGCTTGCTGACAATCTCATAGTTCTCTACTGCATTTGAGTGCATTTTGTGGCCAGTCCATCAGGGCGTACCATGGGATATTTGAATGTGTGGTGCATCCTTTGTGGATGAAGGATGTGTGAGGGACCTTGAACCTCAGCTGTATTAAAACTGTAGCGCCTCCAGTCAGTACACTAGATGAAACTTTAGACACCCCCAGATTCTGTTGGTTTGTTGATTTCCCTTTCTCTCGCAGCCTCCAGCACGGATGCACGCACACGCCAGTGATGGCATTAGCCATGGCTGCCACAATTTACAAATGTTCTCTCCTCAGCTGGAGCTGCTCTTGCCTCTCGAAATGCTATTAAGGGTTTATCATGCTTAATTTAATTTTTGAACTGACCAATGCAAGGTTCTATTAAAAAGAAAGTTAAAAAAAAAAAGAAGGAAAAAAAGAGTAATCATTGTTTGCTTGCTCCCTGTTGTCATCTGTGGTCTTGAAAAGATCTCATTTGAATGTGGCGGAACAGAGGCCCCTTGGCCTCATCAGTGTCTGAAATGTTCGGTAATTCCTCTCTTTTGTATCAGTGGGGTCCTTTGTGATCTGCTCCTAACTGTTCTCAGAGCAGGGTGTGCTAAACTGCAGTGGCAGGGCCTGCTTGCTTCAGAGTCACTTGAGGACTGTGAGAAATGGCCTGAGAATTTGGTGGGTGCTAAGTGTATGGCTTTGAAACTATTCTTCTCTAGCCCGATTGACACCTTTGAAGGATAACCAGTCCTATCCATGGGGGTGAGAGTAGCCCCCATCATTTTGGAAATGGATCCGTGATAAAATGTCCATTGTCTCTGAAATGGCAGAGATGGTTGGGAAGAGCCTAGCAGAGTGAGCAGGCTTTCCAAGAAAAAACCTGAAGATAGTTTGCTCCCAAGAGGACAGGTTATTTAAAACAGTGCTTTAGTGAACATTTGAAACACATCAAACCGCTTTCTCATTTAAATTGTTACCTCTGGACATTCCAGGGCATCCCAAATTTGAAAGGAAAAGCCTGGCATGGTGTTTCTTGCGGTTGTCCTCCCAAGCACACTTTATCCGGGGTTCAGAGTTTGATGTACAGAAAAAGAATGTTTCTAAGCCATTGACAATTTTCTTTATTTCAAGTTGTGCTTCTTTCTCTTACCACCTGGCTGTAAGTCAAAGATGTGGAAACATGAAATTATAATGCTGCTCCTAGCTACTGGCCTCCAGCCCCACTAATGGTTAATTGGCCCAGCTTAATGCCTGGTGGTTGATGAGT
The DNA here is from genome assembly GCA_032199065.1 of Smutsia gigantea. NCBI lineage: Eukaryota > Metazoa > Chordata > Mammalia > Pholidota > Manidae > Smutsia > Smutsia gigantea. Next base: position 45,786 of record JAVSCE010001419.1, on the reverse strand, counting down.
ATTATGTCCAGAAAAAGAAATGTTCAGATTCCATGACAAAGCTGCATTTTATACGAATATCGGAGACCCCAAGATGAACTTCACGCTGACCATTTCCTCCTCCTCTCTGTACTTTCCCCTGCGAAGCCCTTCAAGTGTCCCACCTTCTCCCCTCCTGCACCTCTTGTGCCCTTTTTACATCTTTGATTGCCTGATTATAACAGGGTAAAAAGACACTCAACCTCACAAATGGTTAGCAGAACTGTTTCCTATTTTTAAAAGATCTTTGAATCTAGAAGCCAGAGAAGATTTTTTTAAGGACTCTAGTTTGGGATAAGCTTCCAGATTAGCCATGTCTGTGTGTGTCAAAGGGAAAATAAATGGGACTTCCAGGCCTGCACATCCCGTGCATTTGGAACAGTCTGCCTGTTCTGAATTCAGCCCCACTCCTGCATGCTATGGCAAAATCAAAAGAAATGAACTCAAATGGCAAGAACAACAAAAACCTAGTGATTTAGTCTTATTAGTCCGCAATGGTTTCCTCTATGGAAGTCCCTTCATAAAATATAAAATACAGTGCAGAGTGCTTCTGTCTCCTCTTTTGCATGATTTGGTTTTAGGAGAAGGAAGAAGGGATGAAAAATCAGAGAGATGCAACACACATCAATACAATAATCAGGTTCATTATTTGTTTCTTTTTTACAAATCTTATGAGGGCCAGCACTTCTGGCCACAATTTTGCACCCATATCTTTGCCAAAGTGAAAATTCATTAAGTGGAACCTGGTTGAAATGTACTTGCGGAAACTTTCCCTGGCACCTTCCAGAAATAGCCACCTGCCAAGCGTGGGGTGGGGGCAGGAGGAGAGAATTAGAATTCTGGGTCTGAATTAAATTTCGGTAAACACGGTGATATCTCAGTTTGAAAATGAGAGGGCTGGCTTGATTATACATCAATGCCTCTTTGATGGCCTACTTTCCTCAATGAGGATCTTTGGGAATACTTGAGATGGTACAACAAAAATGTGTGGAAGGAAGCAAAAACTGCTTGAAAATGTGAGATCCCATGACTAACTGCCTGAGGCTTCAGGGTTTTCTCTTGCTTTTTAACACTTCTTAAATCTCCTCTGTTGGTTCCTATTAGATCCCAGCAAAGGGAAAAATAAAGCTGCAAATAACTTTATTCTGTGCACCCTTCCAATAGAGTACTGTATTCTTCAGGTGTTTTGCATTTACATGTAAGTCCTCGGGAAACAGGTATCAAAAATGGAGAGAGAAATCCTAGGCCTTCACTTCAGACATCTCCCAAACAAGAAAACACTTTTCAAACAGGGCTCCCTCTCGGCGGTCAGGAGGGAAGGTTGATATGTTCTTTGTTGGGGACTGTTTATACAATTTTTTTCAACTGTGAGCTTTGGAATCGTAAATTGCTTTGACTCCAGCTTCTGTCTACTGCCATAAAATGGACCCCACGTCAGAATAATGAGGGTGGTATGCATGCACGCACCTGGACATGTGTGCATATGTACCTATTGTACCTTCACAGAAGGAAAACAGGCTACTGACGTTTAAGAGGAGTAGCCACCAGTGCCTAATATCTCTTGGGGGGGAATGGATGCTTATAATTGCCAGTATATTGAAACCACATTGGGAGTTCCACATAGAGGGGAGGGGCGGAGGGTAGGGAGAGGGACATTTTAATCTTAGGCCTTTGGACCAGGGACAGAATGTTTTCTGCAAATCTAGGTCCTGAAAGGCTTTTGGGCTCATTGGCTGGTTCTCAACCTTTTTGGTTTTTTTTTTCCCCCAGCATGCATTTCCTATCTAAACCCAGATTTAGTTTAACTGTTTCCTTATCTTTCACTTCTGCTTCATTCCAGGGAGGAAAAATACACCTGTTATGGCCAAGATCGCCTTGCTAACACAGAGGCAAAAATAAATGTTTAATGTTTTTGAAGCCTCCCCTTCCCTTCCACAAATCCCCCCTAATCCCTCCAAATCCCTCCTCTCATCACCCCTCCCCACTCCCACCACACAGCTTCCCAGCCACCACCACTTTTCTTTCAAATCTGTTACCCTCTTTAACAGTTGCTTGAAGAAGTTTAGTTTTTGCACTATACATTTTCTTTTTGCCAGATGTGTCTAACAAGTGTGTTTGGAGAGACCTACTCCCAGCCCCTCCCCTCCCCCACCTCTCCCAGTCACATTCTCTCAGGCCTTCTCTGGTATTTATAATATATCACAGAAGTACCCAGTCTTATAGCCCTTGGTTATGCCTTTTTTTGACATTTTATTTTTTTTAAGCTTTTTATATATATATATATATATATATAAATATATTACTTTGTCAAGTTTTTTTGCTGTACAAAAGTCTTAAGATTTAAAACTATTATTTGTATTATATGATGGTGGTATGTTAATGTTACAAAATTATTAATGAAGAAAAAATTTATTTTTGTTACTGGTCTGTTTCATAATTCTTTTTTAAATTGGTATATTGTAAGATATCTATGCAAAAAATGTTATGTGACGCATTTTTATTTAAGAATGTAATATGTGTAATAAACAGTAGAATGTGTTCGGCCTTGGAATGCCTTCCTGTATCTCTCCTTAGCTTATTTCATCAGGAAGAAGAAAATCCTTAAACACAGATGGGTCCTTACACACCTCACGAGAGTTTTCTTTCTCAGAGGAAGGGAAGGTGAAAGACGGTATTAGGTCATATTTCTTTGTTCGGGAGGTTGTTAGTTGTGTGTGTACATGTGTGTATTTTATGGTTTCAGTGAGGTAGCTTGGCGCCCAGAGAAGAAGAAACACTGAAGACGGTTTATTTCTTTGAGGGGAGGAAGAGAGCAAATGGTTGCAGGTTATGAAAAGCAATATTTTAGAATGAGGTGGATTATGGGATGTTAGTTGTTTAGGGGGTTCACAGAAGCTTATTGAAGCAGTTTATTTGGAGAGAGAAGGGGAATGTTTGTTCTGGGATAGTGTTAAATAGGAGGAATTTGGAAAGGATAACTTGAAGCAGTTTGTGGAGGTGGGAAAAGGGCAAAAGTTGGAATAGTTTAGGTGAAGGGTGGGAGGTGTCCATTTACAGGAGATGGTTGATAATAAAGTGGGGAAGAGATGGCTAACCAGAAGCAGAGAAATTTGGGTGGCTACACAAAGTACAATACAGTAAATGCAAATATAAGCAGCCCTACTCCCCAACAGGGGAGATGAAAGGCCTAGGGAAAATCCTCAGAACTGGAAACATGTACTAAAATCTCTTCCACATGCAATTTCCAGGAAAGAACAGCAAGGGAAGGAATCTAACTGGTGTTACTGTTCCAGCCTCCCTCACACGGTGATTCCCTAAGAAAAGTGGGGTCATTAGCTGGAAACAGCACGATTGTCACTTACATGGACACAACACTGCTCAAGCTTTCCTTTCACACTTTGATTTATGGAAACAGAATGGTGAATAACTTACTCCTCAACAGTGAATCTGCCAAGAAGCCTTTCAATACATTTCCATATTAAAAGCTATGGCTACAGTGACCGAACTTGGTGCACCGGCACAGACATGTCAGTCTCTGAACAGTGTTACAGTGGGTTTGGAAAGGAAGCTGAGTCATTGTGTCTTCACCCTAATAAAACTTAAGGAAGGAGAACCGTAGATGCTCCAACGGCCAGGAAAATGTTTTTGTAAATTCCAAATGTCGGCTGCCACATCTCCTGAGCAGGCAGGTGAGCTGGGAAACAGGGCAGCCCAAGGCTGAGGGATGTGAAACACAGGGTCCAGCAGGAAAAGCACTGGCCCCGAGTCTACAGACCTGCCGCCCTGCCTCTGGTCATTCAGTACTCAAAGGCGAAATGAGTAATTAAATTCTCATAACCAAAATCATTTGCCTTTAGAAATTTCTTTGCATGAGGAAGGATAAGGTGACTTTGCAGTATTACTTAAAACAAGGTTTGTTATTGTGTAATAATAAGTCTGACTTGTAAAAAGGATATCAAACTGGACATTTCTGGTGGGGAACAACCTGCCCTGTGCTGAAATGATAAGGGTGGTAGGTCTAATCTATTTAACATGTGGAAATGAGATGGTGTAAACATGTGAATATTCTAGATGACTGCAGCTTCCATATTTAGTAGCTTAACATTTGCTTAAAATATGTCTAAAAATACATTACCCAATTCACAACCTTTTTTGGCATCCATTTTTGCAATATACTAAAAATTCAGGGATGACTAGACTGTGGAGTTGCTTGACCCCACCCTAAATGACTCCATACTTTATCCTGAATGATTCCACTTTCTCTTCTGTGTCCTCCTTGTTTGGAAATTGCAAAGTTCTCTGTGTCCCCTTCTAACAATTTTTATCTCCTCAACTAGCAGATCAGAGCAGCATGCTTGGCAACATCGTAAGTGCAAAAATTCAACAGGCTGTATGTAGTCTGAATATGTAACCTGGCTATCCTAGGGAAGTAAAGAGCATAAACCTTGTGACAGCTATAATCTGAAGTTGCATATCCAATTGGGAATACTGTGCTAATGGAAGGAACCTCATAAAAAGCAGAGCTCAGTGGAATTGATAAATAATTTAGCATATCTAGCTCATCTTCCACTTAGGACTGTAGGTTTGGAGGAGATGACTAAAATTTTTAACTGAAACAAGATTTTGAGATGACTGTGAGTTGGTGGTTTTCTGGGTTATCCATGATGAGACTATTCATGATTCCTTCTCCAACATGGAGCATTTTATCTGAACGATTAAAAACTATCAATATTGACTGGCTTGAATGTCACTGGTTTACTTAAAAAATTTTTTTTCCTGATCATCATATAGTTAAACATACCAACATACTCTATTTAAAAATAATGAAATGACAATGACAGTAACAAAAGGATGGAGAGAACAAAATATATGTTTGCATAGAATTTTCCACTTACATCCACTGCATCTGAGCTCCCCAACCAAACTGCGTGGAATGAAATAGGGATTGTTTGCCACCATAACTTTTGCCCTCACAAATAGAGAAACTGAGGTTCAAAGAGGGCATGTGAAGTTTGTGTAGGTGCAGGGGATATAGCAAGTGGCAGAGATGGCTCCCAGGTCCCCTGACTCAAATCAGTGGCCCTTCATCTGTAATTCTCCACTTCTGGGTAACCCAGAAGCTAACAATGCATATATGTGTCCAATCATGACCTCGCCATTGGCAACACTGACTTAATTTTCCCATTTCCTCCCTATTTGTCACAGACGGTAACCTATAATACAGATAAATCATCACACTCTAGAATTGGGGCACAGCTGGCAGACCTCCTTCAGTGCCACCATTGTACTGAAGTAAACTGAGGCTCAGAGAAGTTGCAACTTTCCCAAGGTCACACAGCACTTCCATTGCAGAACAGGAGTTAGCCCAGGGTTGTTGACATGCACTAATGCTCTACTAGTCTTAGCAGTGTTTCTTAAACTTCAGTCACTTGAGTCCAACCTTCAAGATGCTCATATTCTTACACTATTAACTTCCTTAGTACTTTTTAAAAATGGACCCACTTTTTAAAACCTTAAATACATGTTTTAGTTTTGTCCAAAGCAAAAATATTCCTGAAACCACTGATGTGACTTGTTTCACTTTTAAATACAAATGAAAATAAAAATACAACTCAAAGTGAAAATGTTCATCTTTGTGTTACACTAAAAGACTCCATTACTACTGGTGGTTATGGAGAGGCACTGATTTGTGCCATTCTCTAAAATCTATGCTGTACCATTTCCCTTCAGATAATTGTTTAGTCCATATGATGTTCCTTGGAGCACATTTCAAATTGAATCTAAAACTAAGTGCATGTGAAAATTTAATAAAGACTGATTTGATGACTGGGAAGTTACTTAAGGACACAGAGGTCTTTTAGGAGGAAAAAGATGATGTGGCCATGAGTGAAGTGAGTGTGCATTTTCTGCCTTCCTTTCTTATCCCTGGAACACCCACCTTTCCTCAGGGAAGGGCACACTCAGTGGATGGGCTCATGACCAGGTCATGCCATTATTCTGGAAATGGAGCCCCAAATGTTAGGGATTGACTGCATCAAAGAAATGGCCCTTTCCTGGTGTGTCCCAGTCAACAGTCAATGCCTAGAAACAAATGCGTGCTATGACACACAGCTTCAAAAACTGCTCATCATGGCATGTTCCCAGGCCACTGCCCATACATGCACACATACACACAACTCAGCCCTAAAAATATTTTTCCACCAGCTTCCAGGCACCTGATACTCTGCCATTCCTAAAAATGTCCTTCTTTTTAAACTACAACTAGCTAGAAGAGGCATAACTCTTTATGATAAGCTTTACCCATCATGTGTACCTTAATGTGAATGAGTGTATTCCATTCTTTCACAAGAAAAGACTTTAAGTGCAAAGAGGATGAGAGAGATAGGGATTATGGAAAGGAAAAGAAAGGAGCAGGTGTGTAACTTTGGGACTCAGGAAGTGTGTGTGGTGGGGGGGTAAGCAGTAAGGCAGGCAGTTCTTTGCCCATCACTGTGGAGCCTGTCAAATGCCTTCTTAAAGGGACTGAGCAGTATTTTATTGCCAGTAAACTCTCCTACGTGATCAAAATAATAAGAGTCTACAGGAACCTGATTCTGCACAGCTTATTACAGGAAACAGTGACCAGTGAAGGATTGGCCACTAGTTCGATAATAATGGCAATGACAGGCCCCTGGTTGCTAGACTTGATTTTGTTCCCTGAAGCAACAACTTCCCTGGTCCTGGTTTTGTGAGCAGAAAGTCAAAGTCCCTTCATAAAGATGGGAATGTACTTGAGTCACTGTGGGAATATTAAAGAATCATCACTCATAGGCTCTAAATAACATCAGAGCCAAGGCAATGATATATTTTCTGCGACTCCGCAACATGCTATTTCTGGGGGGTTAGGTCTGCAGACTGAGCTGAGATTATGGCATTGTCAGCCAAAGAACCCTGGCTGTAAGAAAAAAACACAGTCATCTTATGAACATGCCCCAGTGAACTCCTGGAAACAAAGACTGAAAGATTTGTCAATTGAAACTTTAAATCAATCGACTCAGTATCTATCAGATTTGTTGCAATAATTTTCCACCCCTGCTTAGAAATACCTAACCACACTCTATTGTACATATTATACGATGACAATATTAATGACTGGCCAGATTTGAACTCTGTCTTTGGTTCTGGGAACTTTTAACCCCTTTCTGTTCCCAATCTTGACCTTTTTGTCTTCATTTTTGTTCCCACTTACTCTCTTTCCCTCTTTCTTTTTTCCCTCGTCTCTGCCTCCTGATACCAGCAAACTCACAGTGAAGAGCTGACTCCAAAGTTCACATTGGGTTCCCTCTCTGGTGTTGTCCCAGCGGCCTGGCTCCATCCTTCCAGGGGCCCCTCCTTCCTGCTGCCCTCCTCCTCATGGTACTGTTACACTGTAACTCTCTCCCAGTTGCAGGGTGCCCATGGTCAGCATAATCTGAAACGGTGTTACCAAGGGAATGGCTTTGGTCATTTTCCTGGTTTCCTTAGGTACAGTTAGAAACAGAAAACGGCAGGAGGACCTGGAGGATTCCGACTGTGGACTCATCCCAGGTCACATATTCATTTGTTAAACACCATGATCTGCCAGGCAGTGAGTCACTCACTTGGGATATGTGTGTTGTATACGATGTGTCAGCCATGTACATTCCTTAACAAGACACACGTGCAATAATCAAATAACACTAATGTAACCATTGAATGAATCTTAGCATAATAAAATATCAAATATAAATTTTCTCCTTTAGCTCACAGTCCCATCCATTACAATATAGGTGGGTTTTAATTTATGCAACATAATTATTCCCCAAATAGAAACTGACTTCCATTTAAATGGGTGCAGAAGGCAACTGCATGTGGTGTTTTCCAGGGTGCTGACTAATGACCACCTCCACCAGAATCATCTAGGATTCTTTTCAAAAAATGCAATTTTCTAAGTCTCATCCCAAACCTGAATCAGATTCTTGGGGAGTTGGACCTAGATATCTGCATTTTAATCAGTTTTCTCAGGGGCATTTTCAGAGCACCTTGGAGCCTGAGAAACACTCCTATATAAAGCAAAGTAACATTTTTTAATGGCAAAGAAGTGTTCTCTAGTGTTTATTCTAAAAATCCGAATTTTCATAGGTACTTTGGATTTGCCCAGAGTGCGGTATGTCTATCCACAGCATTGTGTTTGTCTGGGATCTGTCACAGTGAGGATCGTCCTACAGCGACTTCCAAGGAGGCAGCTGATCGGGACAAGTCTCAGGAAACCCCTTCTGAAAGGGTACGGAATGGACCTTCTCTGGCTCCTTTCTTATAGAAAACCTCTGGTGGTAACTCTTAGGGGAGAGTAAGTTTTCATTTCATTGGTTTTCATTCAGTCCTCTTATTTGGCCTTAGTGGCTCATGCCCTGTGCTGAGTTGGTGTCTGGCAGAGGCCTTAACTGGGGTGTAGGGATGCCAGCCTGCCACCCAGCCTGTGCCGCTCACCTGCTTTGGGCAGACAGCAGCCTGGGCTCTGTGCCTGGCTTCTGAGACACCAGTGGCACCCTGTCTGTGCCCAGTCCTGTTTGTGTGTTAAAGCCTTGTTCCTTATGCCATTGAAGTTCATCTTTTAAGCAGAAATGACATAGGACAAAGAGCTTGGAGGACCCCCACATGGGTCTGCTGTCATCAACAAAGCCCTTCAAGCTAAGCCCAGTTTTACATCCAGATTTTATCAACTAAACTAGAGAAACTCCATGTCACAGTTAGAGAATATGGGCTTTTCTACATACTGAGAACGTTATTCTAAAAATAGGCCTGTGGAAGACCTAACAGAAGCAAAAGAAGAATTTTCAAAAAGACTGGGAAGCTCTTCCTGAAAATGTAGGGTTACAGGTTCCTGCTGATCTCCACAGAGATGGGGTGGCGGGTTCAGAGAACAGGAAGGGAATTGCCATAAATCTGAGCTAATTTGGAAAGGGAAGGACGAAGCAGATACTCAGCAATCAATAGAGCGACGTCTTGTTTTGTGGTAAATGTTTACGGCTCTGTTGCTGGAATGTAATCCTGCTGCATCAGAACATGGGCCATTAGAGGTGAAATGAGGTCAGCTAATGGTCTCCCGTGTAATTGGTATGCATCACTCCTGAAGGTACCCGAGTCCGGAGTCCCTTGCTTCCAACTAGAGGAAAGGCTTTGAATGATTCCCTTCATCGTCTTTATCTTTTATTACTTCACGACTCCCAAAAGAGAAAAATAACCGATTTCTCTCTCCTGAGCTCATGTTTGCAGGACAGGATGTACAAACACCACTGAACATTTTCTTTCAGCCCTGAAAGCACTGTTGGGAGAGCAAACGAGGAAAGGCAGCCAGGATGGGAACAGGGACTAGATTGTTCCTCTCTGACTAAGCTCAAGAAGGGAGGCCTTCCTCAGCAGCTGGAGGCAGAAAGGAGCAAAGCGTGTGTTCCCTTGTCGTGGAAAAAGGAGAGGGTATAAAAATGCTTTGACTGAAAAGCTAGATCACTAATTGATTGTTAATGACTACACAGCCCTAAATGTCTGGAATTTGGTTTAGATTCAATGTAATTTGACATTTGCCAACCATTATTAAATCCCTTTGATCTCTCCCCGTGCAGCAGCGACGAGCAGCTGACTGGCCCAGGGGGAGGGGAAATGAGCCTGGCTGGGCACCCAGTGAGCAGGGTCTCTGGAAGGCAGCCACGGTCACCCAGCTCACCTCAGCTTCACCCGGCTCGCTGGCTCCCGCACATCCAACACCTTGGGCCTCGCTGGGCCCCCTCCCTGTTTCTGCAGGCTCTCTTCTCTCCTGCTTCCCTTAACGTTCCACATTGTAGTCCCTTCACCTGCCCTTTTAAAAGCAAAGCATAGCCTTTGCCTATTAGTTTCTCTAATTCAAAAGTCAAACATCTATTTCCAAAGAACAAAAATTTCTACAATAGTTTCAAGATAAAAAGATTAATAAAAAGGTGCAAGGAGGGTTCATGAAAACTCATTGTGGGAAGAATAGTCCCTGAGGAACTTGAGAGTCGCTGGGCCTCCCACACGTCTCTCTTCCTCTCTCTCTCATTTGCTCATATTTCATTTGTGTTTTCCTTTGCCTCCTGCTCTGCCCTTCCTTTCGCAAACAAATTTATTTGCTTCCTCATCCACTGCGTATGGTCAAATGTACCTTCCCCCTGACCTGTCCCCAAATAACTGCCTTAGTTCCAGCCTCCACAGGACTCGTCACCGGGCTACCACAGGAACTGACACAGTCTCTGGGTCCCAATTCTACTTTCTCATGAGAAACAATTTAATTGGCCAGGCTTGGGTCCAGGGCTCATCCCTGGCCCAGTCAGCTCTTGCTGGGATCCAGTGGGAAGCAAGGATCGGTCACATAGTATTCATCTTTCCAGAGCTAAGAGTCACCGTAGTCAAGGAAGAAGAAGGGCATCCCTGACGCCCTTCCTCAGGACAAGGAACAGGAGTCTGCCTCTTCCCCTTGGAGTCGAGTACCTCAGGGTACCCAGCGCGGCCTTGCTAACAGTTCTGGGTTTATGTTCACAATTTACAATATACTCATTCATTTTACCAGAGCCACTAATTCCTTCTCACCCACACTTCTGCTGCACCTCCTTTCAAAAAATTTAGGAGGAAAAAAAATTCCAAGAACCTTTCAAGACAGTTCATGAGAATCAAGAGAAAAGCTGCAGCAGTGGGGGTCACACACATAATCCAGTTACAGTAAAGACAAAGGTGAATTTCCTTGTTTATTCGTGTGTGAGGCAATCAAGGGTAGGGAATGAGAAGGCAAGAAACGTTCACCTCATTTAACTGCTTCTGGTGAGCTGTGTGACTCGAGGCAAATCACAGCCTTTCTGGGCCTTGTTTTTCCTTTCCTGAAAAATAAAGAAATAGATTAGATGAATCTTTAAGCCCTTTCTATACTTAAACACTATAATAATATAATTTCAAGAAATACTTGATATGAAAATTGTAGAATAGCCATATAAAATCTTCCCAGAGAGTGGTTCATCTTTTCATTCATTAAAAAAAAAATTTACTGAGAATATTTTAATACTAGCTGATCTCTGTGCTGGGCTTTGGATATGCAAATAGCAACAAATGATACAATTCCTACACCTTCAAAGGCACATTTCAGGATATTATAGAAAATATCTTTATCATCTATGTTGCAGTATCTCTGAGGTAAGCCTTCCTTTTATGTTTAATGCTATTTTTTCCTATAGAATTCTGCAGTCATTGATGACATATGGCTTCTTTCTCTTTCCTAAGCGGATTGCAGCCTTCACACTTTGAAACCATTAATGGCTACAGGAAAACATGAATGTGGCTGGATAGAGAAACTGGCCAGCTTTTCCACTTACTTCTGTGTCTGGTCTTTTCGAAAGGGCTCCCTCTTTAGGTTTAGAATAAGTTCCAAACACATCAGAAGCCTCTGTCTTCAAGGATAAATGTACAAACATTGTGAAACACAATCTGACATTAATTATGAGATATCCCCCATTTTGACTGTCTGAGCCTTTATTAGCAACTTGAAGGTGGTTTTAAAATTTACATGAATTAATGCATGGAAATGATGGGTGTTGGGCCTGGCACACCCTCCATGCCCAGTAAGTGCTGGCTGTCATTATCATTACCAATAGAAAGCCTAAACATTTTGGGAAACAAGTTTCCTAGATCTGACTCTGATTCTAGTCCTTGAGAAAATGGATATGCTGCTCACACTCACCCCCAAGCTTGGGCTGGTGGCTTCTGCTTTGGGCTCAGGGAAGAAAGGCCAATGGAGAGGAGCCCTATTCATGGCGCACAGCCTCTCTCTTTTCCCTTCCCTCCTGCAGCCACCCCAAGTACCGTGGCCCCCAACTCCTTGGCCAGCTCAGTCTCCTTAACGTCCAATCACCAGAGAGGCTGCAGAGCCAGGGCTCCCCAGGTTCAACCCCGCTCTTTCTCCAAAGACCTTACCCGTGAAAAGCTAATCAGTGCGTTCTCAGACAACTCAACCCTGGTGGAAATGTTTGCCACTCTCTTTGCTAAGTGTTATTTTTTCCACATTCGAGGTCTGATTTCCTGCAATTCTTGGAGAGTACCAAGAGGAAGAAGGATCAGGAAACTCGGCCCAGAGGGGAGCCGTGATTAAGCACCCGCTTATTTCCGTCCTTTTCCTTCACAACTGCAGGGGAGAAAGAGTTTCGAGGTGTTTCTGCATCAGTTATTTTTGTACAGAAAGAACAGTGTCTTTGTTAGTGGATCCTAGATGATATGAGCAGAAGAGTCAGCATTTTCCTTTCAGCCTGTCACTCACCAGCCGCGTGGCTTTCCGGGAGCCTGTCTCACTGGGCCAGTTTCTTCAACCCTTAAAAGGAGACAATACTTGCTTGTTGAATGATTTGGATTTCCTTCCAAATAAAATGTCAGGCAACTCTAACTTACTATTATCATCGCAAAAGGCTTCTCTATGGGGAAATAGCACTCACTGAGAGGTGAAGAAAAGAAAAGGAAGATTTGGAAAGGGAAAGGAACCAAAGAGTGTTACAGAGGAACAGTCTGAGATACGCCGCCCCTCCGCCTCTCTCAAAGGGGAACTGATGATGCTCGTTGCCAACCACTCACAGGTGGCAGTCCTTACTACAGCAAAGCTGTTATAAGGATGTAGGACTTATTCATTATTTAGGTTTTTATTACTATCTCTACATAAGTACAAAATGAAGACTACTCATTGAAGTATTCAAGAGTGATCTAATAGGATAACAGCAAAATTTATACCCCTTTTGGTTTTGCTTTAATAGCTTGCCTATAGCACAATATATTATTTAATATTCACAATAATGTGTGAGGTCAGGAGGATAGATATTGTCTAAACCCAATTCTCTACCCCCTCTTTGTCTTTGAATGAGGGAACTGAAGCCCAGAGAAGGTGAGTGACTTGCCCAAAGTCATAAAAGTGCTAAGCAATGGAGCTGGAGTGAAAACACCGCTCTTCAGTGAATTCTCTTTCCCGTCTACCACCTGCCGATCAGCACGGCATGGAGAAAATTTTACCCTCCAGTTATGAGATGTCCACAGATGTGGTTCTTTCAGTAGATGTTTATGTTTATAATTGAGTCGCTATAGTATCCTGGAAGTTTGTTCAAAAAGTGGGTTTTACCATATTTTTATTAAAGTAACTAGTCAATGTTTAAGATTGTTGCATTTGGTCATTTATAAGATCAGGCTTTTTTATTTAGTATTGTGAAAACTGTATGACACAGGAATTGGGATAAGGATGAATTAATTTGCCAACTTATCTAATGTGTGCAATAAGCTAAAGACTGTTTTCAACACTGGGATTCAAAGATGCCCAAAGCAATTATATTAGTTAGAACTGTAGACTACTTATGTTTACTTATTTATTCTTGGTGTTGACAGAAATTCCACCTGAGGTGGTCTATATACAAAGGGGAGTCCATTTTAAGGATTAGAGTATAATCCACTACAGGGATGCCAGGGTGTCTTTGTGGAAACCATGGAAATGGAATACGGCTTCTAGAACCACTAGAAATGGGGATCCGAGTGCTCAGGACCTACCTTCTGAACTCTGTTCACCTCTCTCTCTCTCTCTCTCTCTCATTTATTTTCATTCTTCTCTTTGTAAAGACTTCCTCTTCTTTTGCCCTCATGTCAGAAAACATGGCTGCCAAAGACTGAAGTTTATTGCTTTAAAACCAAGAGACTAAGTTCTTTTTCTCAGTTCCAATTTCCCATATTGGACCAGGAACTCACCCTAGGCCAAAGAACTCTGTTCTTTGGGGTGGAATACTCGGCTGTCAGGCACTAACCTGAAACATTTAGTGGGGGTGAGGGGTGAAATTACACTGGACTAGCATGGTGGATCCTTTGATAACCCCTTGGATATATGGGGAAATGAGCTGCCCCTAGAAGGGGGATGTGGAGAAGACAATCCCATGAAAGATGGATAGTCCCTACCCTCATGAAGCTCTCAATCTTGTCATCTATAAATAGATAATACCATAAGTACAGGATTTCAATTGAGCAATACAGCAGATTGCTGTAAAAAAAATACAGAAGGAGTGAAAATCATCAGTGAGGAAAGGGCATTCCAGACAGAGGGAACAGCATGTGCAAAGGCTGAAAGTCATGGAACTTTGGGGAGGAGTGAAAAGAAGAGGCTAGAAAGGGGAATAGCCCTTTATGTCCTATTTGTACCTATGACCCACCTACCTTCCCCATCCTCTAAGAAGGAAATGAAGTCCTAAAATGATAGAAACACATTGTCTAGCACTTTGGGTTTCTCAGAGCACTTTCACTTAAACTCTTTCATTAGATTCATACAATTTTGCCATGATGTAGGTAGGATACATTTCTTTCCCCATTTTATTGATGAGGAAAAAAATTTTAAAGGACTTGACTTGGCTAAGGCTTGTTTAGGGATAGAACTGGGACTAGAACCCAGGTTTTCAATTCCCAACGCAGTGTTCTTTCTCCCTTCCTTGGAGTTTTCCTTTAATATCAACGTAAGAAATCACATCTGTGTTACTAATAATTCAGTCTACCAAGTGACAAACCACTTGGTGGTTCCAGATAATTATGTATGTTGTATTTTGGTCAGTTACTAAAATATCTTGCAAAACCTCCATTCCAAAGAGATTTTTGTCTCCAGAAATAGGAGGGGAGAGGGTCAAAGAAGTGGCCTTTTAAGAATTTGCCATGATTCTCTTGTTATAAACAATACATGCAGATTTAAGCAGGTCACAGACATATGCAAAATGAACTGGGGATCATTTTTTACTTTACAAAAGAATCATCTGCTAGGTTTTAAGCTACAAAGACAGGGAATATATCACATTTTTGAAGGGCCAGAATTTGCCCAGTGTGGCTTGTTTTGCCTGGCACTTACTTTATGAATGCTCAATGAACGTTTGATGAATGAATGAATGGACTCAGAGAATTTTTCAAATAAGGACATAACATAGATCTGTGATTCATAGCAGGCCTTGATGCTCTGGGATAAATTTTTGGCTGTACCACCTACTAAATGTGAAATAATTGGTAAGTTGTTACCTAAGCCTCCAACTTAGTTATAAAATTAAAAGAGTAACAGAACTTACTCCCAAGGCTGTTTATTTATTGAATAAAAATTTATTGAGCACCTACTATGTACAAGGCACTGTTCAAGGATCAGAAAGATATTTCAGAAAGCACAGGTGGCACGGACCTTGAACAAAATGAGCAAGGAAATAAGGAAGTGAATGAGTTCATTAAAACTGTGTTGCAGTGCTGTGAAGGAAGTAAAGAGGTTAACGTATAGACTTGATCTTGGACATTCGGGCTACTTTGATAGAATGGTAACAAAAGAACTGCCTGAGGAAGTGACATTTAAACTAAGACCCGGGGAGAAGAGAGTGAGCATCCATGTGTAGAGCTAAGGAAGAGCTTTCTGGGCAGAAGATACAAGAACAAAGCTGAGGGAGGGCACAGGATTGCAGAACTGAAGGAACAGAAAGGAGGCCCCTGGGGCTGGATTCCAGGGAACAAAGGAGTATGAAATAGGACAGAGGCTGGAAAATGGCCAGGTCCTGAAGTGCCTCATAAGGCAAGGTCAAGGACTGGGGCTTTGCTCCAAGAGCAATGGGGATTCACTCATGAATTTTAACAGAGGGGCACCCTTATCTGATTTACCTTTCTAAGCAAGCCCTGTGCCTCAGTAGGGAGCATCAACCTCCATTTAAATTGCTTATGTGAAAAACCTGAGTCCTTCTTGGTTTCTCATTTTCCCTCTCCCTTTGCATCAACAAATCCAGTGAATTTACTCTCTAAAATATACCACAAGCATCTTGAGTTCTCTCCACCTCCACTAAAACCACCTTCATCTAAGCTACTATATCCCTTGTCTAAGCTATTGCAATGTTGCCTTAGCTACTGCAAGTTTGAAAATTTATCAGACTCTCGAGGGGAGAGATCAAGTAGGCAGTTGGGCATTTAAAACTGCATGAGATAATGCACATAAAGTCTTGGCACAACACCTGGCTTCTAGAATGTTCTTAATACACATGATTTTTTTTTTTTAAGCAACACCCATCCTCCTGGTACTTTCCAACATGATGAAAAGATCAAGGGATTTAGAGCAGAAGTTTTGGGTTTATGTCCTAGTTTCAAGGAAGTGTGGCTTTAGACAAGTGCTAATTTCTCTGAGCTGCTGTTCCCTCTGAGAAATAAAGATGTGAACACCTGTCCTTTTTATCATACAGGGCTGTTGCGAGCTTCAAATATGATGATGGATGTGAAAATGCTTTGTGAACTGAAAACAGCATCTTTTCATGAACGATTAACTATATGAAATTACATTTAATCCAGTTTCCCCTTTGTATGTGACCTCTCAGGTTCCTATACTGTAAGACAACATTACAAAATAAATTTCATTACAGGTCACTGGGGCCTTCAGTTTACAGGAAGACTGAGTCCCAGGTTCTCGAACCTCCGCCTTGTAATAATCTCAACCAGCGCTGTCCAACAGACTTTTCTGCTGAAATGGAAATGTGTATCTGGGCTGACCAATGTAGCAGCCTCTAGCCACATGGCTATTGAGCTCTTGAAATATGGCTAGTGTGATGAAGGAACACTACATTAAAAATTTTTTTTAATTAATTTAGATTTAAATAGTGACATGTGACTAGTGGCTACTGTACTGGACAGCATGTGTCCAAGTGTTCCACTTTCTCAGGGCCCTCATCTATAAAATAAGGACCCATTAATTAAGGTCTTTTCTCATAATGCTTCTACGTACGTAATTCCAAAGTAGATAAACCAATTTGGATAAATTAAGGGCTGAATCCTGGGTTACTTTTCTTGTTCTTGAGTCGCACATAATCCTAGATATATTTTTTTAAGTTCATAGCTGGTTTATTTATCTACAAGAGGAAAGACTTTAAAGCAATGACAATACAGTCTTAAGTAAAAGGCAATCCTGGAAAATGAAGTACTTAAGGATCATTCTTCTGGGTGTATATTTTGGTATCAAGTCGACTAGTTGTTCCAAAGTTAATATTTTCCATTTCTCACTGCGAAAAATCACTAGGGGAAAAAATATTTGGAATTGAATAAACAAAGGAATGGCTGCAGCGGCGTTTGTTCATATGAGGCTGACAGGTGCAAGGTCATAAGGGGTTTCCATGATGAAGCTGGCATTAATTTTGTCTTTTTCTATAAGGGCTTTGTTCCTATTACTGGATGTTTAGAACACAGGTGAAATATATAAATAGACAGAAAAGTAAGGTAACATGATTGAATTGTTTGTGGGAAAAATGAGAGCTTGGCAGAAAAGAAGCCCATGGTGATTAAAAAGACAGAGATGGGACATGGCAAGAAGTGACAAAAGCTTTTGAAGGGGAGAAACGAATATGGAACTAAAATCAAGAAGATAGAGAAGGAACAGATTGGGGTAGGCGGGGTGAGGATCAGAGAAGAAATTCCTGATCCATTTGTAACAACACCGGGAGCTAAGCTTGTCTGTAGGGGAAAAAAACTAAGGAGCAAAAATTAGGAAGACCAGACAAAAAAAAAAATACTTTGGAAAGAAAGAGAGTGACAAGGTAGTGAGGATAAGGAGGGACAGCTGTCATCTCCTTTAATTAAGAAATTATTAATAGAACAGACGGCACAGCCACAATGAGCCTTTACTGACGAGACGCTACTAAAATTCCAGATAATAGCAGCTAAAAAGTTATTGAGACCAAAAGTGGTAAGAGTGCTAATTTAACTGATAATAACATTATGCTTAGCACAATGCTTAGGAATTTAAAAATCAGGCATTAAATAAATTGAAATGATTCTGGTTATCATCTAATTATGGTTGTTTAAATATGTAATAGAATTAGATATAAAAAAATAAAAAGCCCTAATAATTTTAAGTGATCACTCTCATGTTCAGAATTCTCCTTTTAAGAAATTTCTGTTCAATCCTGCAGCCCTGGGGGAGGTAATTTTACCCTGACGGACAAACTTTTACCAAGTGTCAGTAGTTGTTGGGTCAGAAGATAAATGACAAACTTAGCTTCTCAATGCCTTATTTTTTTCTCCTCTTTCCCTTATTAAACAACCAACCGCTTTACCTTTTTCTCCTTCCTCCCCACCCCAAGCCACGTTTCCCTGACAGGACCTCCCTGCCTTCATCCTAAGAAAACACGGCATCAATCCTGTTAGGCTAAGTGTAATACAGGTCATATAGGAGCTCAGCCGAGCAAGTTCACGTCACAAAAAGCTGTCTGGATTGTGTATTCAGAACTAAGAGCGACAGGCTTGCAGCCATGACCATATTGCTGACTGGTTGGGGGAGAGAAAGGCAACATTTGCTCACCTGACTCTTTTATGGGAAGGAATCCTGAAATCCCTCTCACTCAGATTAATGGCCTCATGAAGGCTGTGGAAAACAACAACAACAACAACTGATTTATTTGAAAATACCTTTATTTTTCCTAATAAAACATGAATGCTGTAAATAATTTGAACAAATACAGTGAAAGTGAAAGCTTTTATAACCCTACCCAAATAATCACTATCAAGAATTTGATGCATGTTTCCAAAAATCAATATGCATATTATCATAAACAGGATCTTACCTATCTGTAGGACCTTTTTAAAACTTAATGTATAATGGTCATATTTCTAAGCCAATAGGCTATACCTCACTGAGTGAGAGACGCTTGTGATTGCAAGATTATGTACCTGTAAGAAGGAAGAAATGCTGCCGGTTATAATTGGCAGGCTCTGTAGACTATATGACCATCCTAATTTCAGAGGTGTTAAAATATTAAGAAGCACCTTATAAATGATGAAATATAGTGTTAAAAAATTACCTTGACCTTTTTGACAGCTGCATAATATTGCACTTTACAGCCCTATCATAAATTACTCAACAAATCTCCCATTAGTAGACATTTCTGTTGTTTCCAGTACTTTCAAGTTTTCATGAACTTCCGTAACGTATATCTTTGCATACTTGTCGTATTACATTCTCAGGTTAAATTCCTAGAATTAGAATTGATGGATTACATACGTGTGTGAATCCTGCTTACAGTGATACTGATGTACCCTCTTACCAGTTATGTCTCAGAGAGCTCACGTCCTCAGGCCCTCATCAATGGATATATCATCCATTTAAACCTAGCCTGGATCTCAATTAAGAAAAATCCAAAGCCATACACCTCATTTGCCATCCACTATCATTTTTGTCTTTTTCTTTTGGGTGTTTTCAGTATTTAAGAAACTTCAGGAACTTGAAATGGTGATGTCCATAGATGACTCCCTGGTAATAGACAAAGCCCAGGTCTGTTTATTTGCAAAGAGCCACCCTTAACAACAGGGGTGTATTCAATGATCTACATTATTGCTTTTCCTCTTTCTGCCAGTTAAGAATGAGGCCTAAAGAGCACACCTTTGGATGTGACAATATTAATAGCACCAGGGAGTAGGAGTTATATTGGGCCCCACTTCTACAACTTTTTTCTTCATTTGATCTGAAATCAGTGAACCCGTACTGTGGGATGTGGGGATGCAAAGATGACAACTTACAGTTGCCCGAGGAACCTACAGTCTAATTGGGGGAGATGAGAGACACTCAGATAAAGTTACAGAATGACGGAAGACAAGATCATCGATTTCCTGAGACAGGGTACAATTTAGTGTCAAATGTGCAGACATTAAGTCCAGAATTTGAATGAAATCTGGAGACAGAATGCCCTGCCCCTCTGAGAGGAACCAAGACCAAGCTAATGTGCCGTGACCCTTTGGAAGCGTAAAGATGACACATGGTCGATCCTTCCCTAGGCAGCATCTGTGTCCTGTGCTGTCCCTCAGGAGTCTAAGGCACATCAACAAATGCTCAGCCTTTTCCTGCAGCACCAGAGACCAGCTGTCCCAGCATCCTGTGTGTCCTGGAGCGGGGGACCAGACCCTTTGACTTCAGCCCCTCTTGAGGAGGAGTGCCCCAAGGACAAGACACAGAGTTCCCGGGCCCTGAGAGCATAGGACCTCACGGCTGCTACGCTAAGAGTGGGAATTCACCCAACACATTTCCATGCCCCGGGGCATAGGATCTGAAGTCCAGCTCATAAAGCAAGCTTACTACTTAATTGGTAATTCAGGTTTGGGAACATATGCCTCCCAAACCAAATTTCATGAGAAAGAAAGAGGAAGAAAGAGATGGCTTTTCTTTTATTGTTTCTGAAGCCAGATACACATGGCTTTTAAGAGGCACCACATCGTGTCCTGCTTCAGGGCTCTGATTTAATAACGATGGCAAGAAACAAACGACTCACTAGCTAATATTGAAAGAGAGCAAACACACCTGCCCCAGGCCCTCTAGGTCAGGACATATGTTTGTAAATGACATGCGGACTGTGAACCGGTGGGAGGAGCCCGGGGTGGGAGCATCTGACAGGGGATCTTAATCAAAACTGTGGGTCAGAAGTCCAGGGAGCGTTTCAGAATAGATGCAGGTCAGGACACAGCCCAGACCTCCTGAATCACACTCTTGGGGTGGGTGGGGCATTGTTTTTCAAGAAATTCCACCAGTGACTCAGATGTGCTCCTCTGATTTTTAGTTTAAAATCACTAAACTAGGTAGTCTCTTGCCAGGAACTCTCAGACTCATTTCTGATGTTTTTAGGGCATCCATGTAATAAAAATAAAAATGAGGCTTAAAGATCATTTTTTGCTAGCACGTTATATTAGCACATTTTGAATCCCATAACTTGCGTTTACATTTAACCTAGTAACACTAAATATAAGGTTGCAGTGCAGTTTAATCCCACAAGATAGTTAAAGAGTTTATGACAAATGTCCATTCTTAGGAAACCACAGGCAGTCTGATCTAAAAATAGGTCCCAAGTTTAAGGTTGTATGATGAATGGTTTCTATCAGTCTTGCCGAGGTAACTCTGAGACTGAAGATAAAACCTCATTTGGCGAAATGATTAAAGCATAAATTTGACCCTCTTCATTAGTGAGAATCCCAGGCCTGTGGTTGTCTTGCCTTCTCTTCCTCCCACCACCATGAAAGTCCCTGGCTTCAGCTGTAAGATCAATGACTCCTCAGTCTAATGTTGGTCATTGGTCATAATGTTTCTAGGCTGACTGCTTCCCCCCAAGGGGAGGGTCGTTAATGATAATATTAATAAGAGTAGCTAACATCTGCTGAGCTTTGCCTAACGTTTCAGGCTCTGTGCCTCTGGGTGGAAAATAGCTTTTCCTTTCTATCCCAGAAATCCAGGTCCCAGAGAGTTTACAATTCAAGAGAATTCAAAAGAGTCTACAATTCTTTCCCCCAACAGTCTCCAAACGAATCGTATTACAACTCCAAGTGTTGAGATATGTTCTTTTCTACTCTTTCTGCCAGTATATTGGCTTTCACATAATTATCACCTCTTTTCAGAATACTCACACACCCTTCAGGTGCTCGACCTTGGACACAGTCTGTGTGATTTGGTGACCAAGAAAGCCATCAAGCTGGTGAAGCAAGACTTAGACACATGAACAGGAGGCTCCAAATGAAACGAGAGTGATGGGAGAGAGCTTGTGAGGACGCGGCCACCTGCTCCGGGGCGGCGCCTTTCTCCCATCCCACATCGCCTGCCTCTCTTGGAGTCCAAGCAGGGTTACGTGTTCCCTCACTAACGTCTCATATGAAGAGTTCCTCTGTTGACAGGGCTGCATCCTTAACCCATGTCCTTCGTACCATCCCCTCTCAGGGTCTCCTCCAGACATTTCACATTCCTTATTCCTTCTCTTTCCCGCAGCTTCTGTAGGATCCTCCTTGCCACTTCCACATTCCCTCAAGACTTCTCTTTCCTCTGTGACTCTCTCTAGCCACTGGCATAGCTTTCAACCTTTCACTGCAACATTTTGTCATGGGGGGACTTGGGGTTGGAAAGGATTCTTCAATTACTGACCCCATATATTGCCATGCCACCAGTGTGCAATCTGGTTTGTACTTGCACTGTGCCCCTGTGTACCGCTTGCCTCAGCACCAGCAGGTTCCCTGACCCTCCCTGGCCCTGCCCAAGTCCTTCCTTCCTGGTCCCCTCCACAAGATCTGGGGCACTTGGTTCCTGGGTTCTCAGTGCCTATCAGACTCTATTCTTCCTAATCTCAAAAATGCCGTGATTTCAAAAGGTTCTGCCCATTTGTTCTCCCTCCATCCCCTTATCAACTTCATCCACTCCCACAACATTACCCACTCATTGTAAACAAATGACTCATATCTACACTTCACATCCCTAACCTGCCCCTCAACTCCCTGGGCTAGCTTTTCCAACTTCCCTGGAGACATCTTCAATGGAATACTTTTCTGAAACTTCACACTCTGCTTTCTGAAATCAAATTTGTCACTGTTTCCCACATACAAACCTAAACCATTTTTCTCCCAAACCTCCTATTTCTATTCATTTCTTGATTTAGGCATTTCATGACCTATCAATAGCTCAAGGTAGAAGCATCCCCCTGTCTCCCAGAGATAAAGGAAGGGTGAGCTCTGCTCTGTCGTTCAGGGGCCAGGCAAATAGAGGTCCTGCCATCTTCAATGTATGGCTTCCACAGAAGTATCACTGCTGAACCCTGGATGGCAAAGGCGTGGAGAGTCTTAAGTGGAGCTTTGTATAGGCCACATCCAGAAAGGACACACCTTGTTTTGTTCACATTCACTGGTTAGAACTTGGTCACGTGGCCTAATTGCCAAGGAGGCTGGGAAATGTTTTCTAGCTTTGTGCCTGGAAGGAGATGGGTTTCAGTGGGTGGCTAGCTATCTGGATTCTCCCCGTAACCTGTGTGCAAAGACTTGAAGGAGATATCCCTTGCTTCTTCTTCTGCTGCTGATCTCCTTCCCTTTCCCCTTCGCCACAGACCTGTCGATCTTCCCCTCTATGGTTCTGCTGAACATATCGAGCCTCTTTCTCTCCCTGGTGCCCCTCTTAGCTCAGGCCTCCATAAACTCTAACTAGGTGATGATAATGGTCTTCTAAATCAAGTCTTTTCCCTTTTACTCTCTCATTTAGTCAACAAATACTTATTACATACTATATTCCAGGCACCATGCAAAGCATCCAGGGGAAAATGAGGAAATGGGTAGACCTTGCTTCTGTGCTCATAATCTCATGGGGAATATAGATGAACAAATGATTCTCACAATTTGGTAATAGTGGGGTGTCATTACCTGTGATGGGGAAAAGCCAGATGTGTGAGAAGCATGTGGGAGAGGGCCCAAACCACCGTGGCCACTCCACGTAAGTAGGACACAACTGTACACTACTCGCTGACCTGTACACTACTTGCTGGCCTGTACACTACTCGCTGGCCTGTACAGTACTCGCTGGCCTGTACACTACTCGCTGGCCTGTACACTACTCACTGACCTGTACACTACTTGCTGGCCTGTACACTACTCACTGACCTGTACACTACTCACTGACCTGTACACTACTCGCTGGCCTGTACACTACTCACTGACCCCTTCATTGCCCTGTTGGCCCCTGGCCCACCATCCTGTTTTATTTCCATCATAGTCTCTAACACCATCTGAAATGATCATGAGTATTTACGTGTTTATTTGCACGTTTTATGTCTTCTCCCATCAGAATGGGAGTTCCACCAAGGGCAGGGGCCATGTCTAATTTGTGGACAACCTATCCATTGGGTCCAGAAAAGTGCTGACATGTAGTAGAAAGGGGCCTAGTCTAGGGGAGTCAGATTAGTTTCTGGAAGCAATGATGTTTAGGTGGAGGCCTGAAGGATGCTTAGGAGTTACCCCAGTTTTCTGGTGGTAAGGAGGGAAGTAGGGGTGGGAGGAGGTATTATTGGAAGCTGAGAGGAGAGAGCATGGCTGAAATTCAGGGCAGGGGAAGGGAGAGGTGGGGATGGAGGTGTGAGCATGGCCACGGAAACTGCACGTGTTGAGTTTGGACTTTATCCTAAAACCAATGAGGAGCTGTGAAGATTTTTAACTGGTAGAGCCACAGAGTTTCAGAGCCCTCTGTGGTTCTTTGCGGGATAGATGGGAGGAGGATAGGACAGAGGGCAGAGTGACCTTCGAGAACCCAGAAGAAGATGCTGGTAGCGTGAGCCAGAAGAGGTGCAGTGCGTTTCAGATTAATTTTTCCAAAGCATCAGCTCAGACAATACCCTTCTCTTAAAGAAAAGTCTCCAAATGGTGAATGTTGCAAAATGTTGGGTCACTACTACATTTTCCCACTTCTGTTTTATCTTCCCTTCCAACTCAAGGCCCACCTCCTCCTTGAAGCTTCCCATAAATGCACCCCTGCCCTGGATTGTTGTAAAACTTCATATTTACCCAATTCTTTTGCCATGGAAGCACTGTCCTACATTTTCCATAATTTTTACATTCATCCCCAGCCTTCACCCAACAGATTG
This sequence comes from Smutsia gigantea, assembly GCA_032199065.1. Lineage (NCBI taxonomy): Eukaryota > Metazoa > Chordata > Mammalia > Pholidota > Manidae > Smutsia > Smutsia gigantea. The sequence goes on along the minus strand of JAVSCE010001419.1, from coordinate 21,346 downwards.
CCAACAATTTCAAAAAGTGACCTCTGTATGTTATTTCATAAAAATATGCTTATAGAAATGCAATTTGAAAAAACTGGTTCACGCTAGGGTGCTTGTCACTAATTATGACACCTTCCCCTCTGATACTGGAATCTTAAGAGGAAAAAGAATTCTTGGGGAAGGAGAAACATTTAGCCTAGTCTTCCTGATGTCATATTTCCTTAGATGCCCCGAACTGCAAATATGGCCCATTGCTTTACCCCAACGCTACAAATCAATCTTCATGGAATTTCTGGCACCCTTGGGGACTGGTGTTTGGGTGTGGGCTCCCTACAAACAGTGCCTCCACTGAGACCCTGAAGCCAGTACTTGCCTGGAGATCCTTCTTGCCTTGGGAATATTCTCATGCTGACCACTAGACTCTCCAGCAGGCCCGAAGTGTCTCAAAACTGCAAGTGACCTTTTTTCTGGGTCTTCTGTTGACAGGCTCACAGAGCATGGAATATGTTTTAATTTCAGGTGATGTTGGGGGGCCACCTGGTTCCAATAAGCAGATTTCCTCTTAAAGGCAACCTTTTTTTGCAATTTTCGTCCTCCAAATTCTAGATGCATCAAGGCCAGACTTGCAATTCAGAGAAACAAGAGCACCAGAGGACCCAGTGGGGTTTTTATTTCTTAAGTGCTTAGGCTACAAGGGGTCGCAGGGGTAGGGAAGGGTGTTTGGAGGAGGCAGAGCAATTGTCATTTGGGAACCAGTTATTCGCAAACTCTAGGAAGTAAAAATGAAAAAGCCCTTCATATCAACCCATGTCTCCCCTTGTCAGGGCAGAATATGCCAGTGATCAGTGCAGCTGAGTCAAATGTCTCAACGTTAAGAAACCATTTGTTCCCCATTCCTTTGTCTTTCTTTCCACATGGATGCTTCTTCTGCTTTCTGCATCTGCCATTTTTCTTTTTCTATTTAATCACAATTGAAAAAGCAGAGGCTTAACCTTTTGTATGCTCTATCTTCAGATTTGTTTTGCAGTTTTCATCACACCATCCTTGTATTTACATAAAAAGTCTCCTTTTCATAAAACTGCATTGTCAATGGCTCCCATGACTGCAGTGTGACACCCTTGCAGCAGTTGTTGGCTGTGGGTATAAAACGATGTGAGCCTGCAGCCACTCGAGCACTGACACACATGTACCATTCACCAGTTCTGCAAGAAGATAAACAGGAATATCTTGTTTTTTCCCTTCACACAGTCAGATTGAAAATACGGTGTCCTTTAGATAAAGAGGTCTAAACTGAAATTTATTGCAGGATCACCTATATTTCCTGATTTTTTTGCTATTCAAACAAAACTTTTTGTGGACTCAAAAAAAAAAAAAGAGAGAGAGAGAGAGAGAAAAGACGTGAGGAAGAGGATATCCAACAGCTAACAAGGTGGCACCCGCGTTGCTTAAAAGCAAACAACCCTAGGTGTCCAATCTGCTAGATCCTCAGTCCCTTCCCACTGCCCACCTCCTTGGGGGGCATGTTGAGGGCAAGTAGCTCGTAGAAGAAAACGGGAAAATCAAAGACCCAAGACATCTGTCCACTTCAAAGTAAGCTGTGGGCTCGCAGGTTCTCACTGACGCCCGTTTCCCGGAGGCCACGGGGGCTTGCTCATACACTGCATGACCATTTGGTGCTTCTTACTTGGCAGGCTGTCATTGCTTTTGCTCAGAACCAGTGCCTGAGAGGAACATGAATTCTATCCATGCAATAAATCAAGGTCTAGTACAGGGCGAGTCTCCCAGTGCCACTCCTGGGGTGCCCCTCCACATGCCTCCAGTGCTATGAAGTGCTTCAGAGAGCTGAAACCCGGCTCTTACTTTGCCACTCAGTCCCAAAGGTAAAATGTTTGGCTAATTGGGTTCTTATTCCTAAACCCCACCCCCCATATCTAGACATGGAAGGGGCAGGAATGCGTAGGCAAATCAGGCTGAAAACAAAGCTCAGAAAAATATGGAAAAAGAAAGGGGTGGAGGGAAGCCAGCGGAAAGGATATAGCACAAGTCTAGACAATCCCCCTTTGTTTTCAGAAGCCTCGCCCCCTCCTCCTCCTATGACTGTTTCTTCCTTCAGTCTTATTAATTTTTCTCTGCAGCTTATCTCTTCGCCCTTAGGTAAGGAAAGATCAGAGCCCGAGCATTCTCGGCAGGTTAGGAGCTCAGAGAACACACCAGGCCCCTGTGCATCCGGCAGGCATCCAGCAGACGACCGGCTGCCTGTCTTGAGCAGGAGATGGTTTTCTTATTCCCCACAAGCAGCCTGAGGGAGATTAACAGTTGTCCTCAGCTTTGGGTGTTTGTTCTTTCCCCTGTGTCCTTGACACATAGAAAATATCCATTTTAATGCCTCTAAGCAGAAGGAATAACCCCAAAAGGTTACACCAAGATACATTGCTTGGAACCCTTACTGATTACACTCGGGAGTTGCCGTGCCTTTGAAGTGTGGTGCTGACTGCCATCAAAATTCTTGGAAGGGTTAAAAACTGGGGCCTTGAAATAAACATAATTTCAAATCACTGTTCTGCTACTTGTTATCTGCGTAACCTTGATCAAGGTACTTAAACTCTCTCAGCCTTGGTCTCCGTGTCTAGAAAATGGGATGATCATAACAATACAGACTGCAGAACACTTGGAGAGAATTAAATGAGTAATTGTGAACAACATGCTTCCTGGCAGTATAGTATAGTACTGGCAGCAGGTGAGAACACTGCAAACTTTCTGAGTAATGAGAGCTGTTATTATTACTGTGATTGTATGATGAGTTTTAATGGTTGATAAGATGACCTGAAATTTGAATAGAGGTGTGACCTGTATCTGTATCCAATGGAGAGTCTCAGAGAAGAACAGAATGGGTTGTGATAGAGTGAAGTCAGGAAAACAGAAACCATTCTAAGTATTTAAATAGAGGGAATTTAATACAAGAACTGACTATGCAGGTGATGGAAGGGATGAGAAACCGAACAGGAGATGGTAAAGCAACCGAAAGATCAGCAGCAGCAGGAAGCTGCTGCCCACCTCAGGCTGAAGAAATATGGGGAAACGGTGATGTTATAGAGGCCGGAAGCCAGGGGCTACCTGGTGGAAGCTGGGACCACAGAGAAAGCGGCTATCAGGAGGGCAGCTTGAATGCAGAGGGGTTCATTCACTGCTGTAAACTGTCACCAAAAGCAGAAAAAAAGGACTACCCCGGGGCCTTCCTCCCCCTGCACTCTGGTGCCTTCCACTGACTGAACCTGACTGGAAGCCTGTTGACAAAGTGGTCTGGGAAACACAGTTTGCAGAGTTATAAACAGGCTATAGCCTCAACAGAGATGGATTCCAACCTTGAAAGAGAATGAACTATTCATACCTATGAAGTTGAATGAGAATGAGAAACTGCTTGATATATCGAAAAATGACAATTTAGATACTGGGTTTCAGCTTTTAGCTGCAATGCCTAAAGATCCAGAAATTTGAAGCCAAGTGACTATTTTGTTGTGAATGTTTCTGAGGTATGAGACATTAGAAGCATAGAAAAGGATGAGAATTGGCAATTCCACCCTCTGGAGAAGATTCTTCTTATGTCTTTTATTTTTTTTCTCATCTAGAGAGCTCTTATCCACAACTATTTCAATAACTTTCACAAAAAAAGCTCCATTATTATTTATTGATGCTGGTTGCATAAGTTGCAGATCAGAACCACTGTTGACCATGGTGAGGAAATGACTTTGCCATCATGGAAGGCCAACAGCGATTCTATGGCACATTAAAAGGTACGAAGAGGAAAGAAAAATTGTTAGTGTCTCTGCTTTCTGCAGAGTCACTTTCAAGCTGAGGGAATGTCCCTTGGAAAATATATCAGTATTAAGTATGAAAGAGGGCGCTTGGAGACTCAATCTGATACATGCTGTAAACGTTCAACTGGCATCCTGGTTTCATCCCTCTGTCCTAGACCATAACACTTGTTTCTTATAAAGTGCCAGGCTCTGGCTCTCTTCCCAGCACAGAATGGGCTCCCTAGCCATTTCATTACCAGAAATTACAATGATCATCTGCCTAACTGGGAACAGCATTATCTGAAACGCAGTTATGAGTAAACTGAAAGTCTAGGTGGCCTAGTGGTGACTAATCACAAATATTACTGCCTGGCACCTCACACCAGATCGTATCTCAGGATCATCACAGGTCGTTTTCATTTTCAGAAGCACCTCAATTACCATTAATGTGGCTTGGAAGGAATAAAGCATTTATTAATATCTTCAACTTAGGTATGAAGGAATTGAGGCACACAAAGGTCCAGGGCACCAGTATCAAAGTCCCCTGTCACAGCATTCTCCAAGCGCTCATGTGCATAAGAATGATTTGCTGCGGTGTGATTCTGAGTCTGAAATTCTCATCCCGTGGGAGTGGCAAGAGAGTAACCCTGAAAAATTGGACTGTTCAGAGCTAGAATGGCACACAGTCATTTAATGAGCTATCAGGGCACACGCTCCAGGAGAAGCCGCTACAGGAGTTTCTGGGAAGACAGAAAGCACTGGAGTACGGCTCTATTTGCACCTGGAAATAAGTATAGGAAAACTCACCTCCATATGAGTTATAGGGACCTAGCCTCAAGGTCCCCGACTCTACCGAGACCAAGTCTCTCCTCTCTAAGGCAAAACACTGAAGAAGGCAATGCACACTCATTTGCCACAAAGGAAGAGAATGTTCCAACATATGTCATACGGATTTAGCCTTGTCATGATGCAGTCACGTGACAGCAGAACAATTCCTTGTTCCAAGTCTGAACTTTGGGCCAGAGCTTGGTTCAGGTTAACCCAAGAGGCTAAGGATGGGAGTCAGCTGCCATATCTAGTGGAGTCCTGTAGAACAGGATCAAGAACCTTGACCCTCCATGTCCCAAGACACTCCAGATTCTCTTTTCTTAAACTGCTGGGCTCATCAGAAGAGGGGGACGCAGCTCTGGGCGCAGTCACCAATAGCAGCATCCACCAAGAACACTTCTGGGGCTGCCGCTGGGGCCGGTAAGTCGAGCATACCTGGGACCAGAGCAAGGGTAAGAAACGGTAAAATGAAGAGTTAGTTTGTATCGGCACTCCCTGTGCATTAAATACAAGAGAAGTGTCCCCAAATGAATTGTAGTCTTTTTGAAAATGATGCTGTAGAAAAAAGAGCAAATATTGACACTTCAGTAGTGTTTGCCCACCAATCAGTGAGCCGTGTACAGCATTCAGGGTATCTGTGTTACTCAAATCAATTAGGAAAACAGAGAATTGATATCCTCCAATGAGAAATATATAGTGACTGCTGACATTACAGATAATATCAGCTCTGCAAATCATCTCTGAAGTCACAGGCCTTCCTGACACTGCCATCAATGCTTAGGGAGCATGTCAGAGAACACAGATTTTACTTGGTTATGTGGCCCGCGGCCCTTTCCAGACTTTGTCTTTTCCAAGTGCAATTTCCATCCCCTGCAACTAACTCTTCCCATTCATTCATTAATTCAACAAATTTGTGAGAACCTACCTTGAGCCAGCACTAGTTTAGGATGGACAGAGTCCCTGGTTCCAAAGGAGGGTATAGAAACAATGAAAAAGTATGAGTAAGACATTTTAGTGTAAAACTGAAAATGTGCCAGTCATATGAAGATTTGCTTAAGAGCATCACTTAGGCAGTCAACAGATGCAAAGGCCCTGAGGTGTATTCACCTGCCTTCTCTTAACTTCCCTGGGACGTTCAGTTGTTCTTTAATTCCTGATTGCTTCTCAGACTGCTTGGTCCTTCCTTCTTTCTCCCCCTTTTGCCTTTCTTTCTTCCTTTCTTTTATTTTGTTATTTAGCTTTATTTATACTGTCAGAGGTCTTTTAAGGAATCTTACAGACATGAAGATCTTACACCATAAAGACTTCTTTTCCCAAAGAGATTTTTGTTATTATTGCTGTTCAGATGCCTCTCTCTCTCTCTTCCCAAATAGATTTGGTTCCTTGAAATAATAGGACACCCAAGTGTCTTAGATTTTTGTGCCCACTATAACAAGGGCCATGCAGGAGAGGCTCGATTTAATAAACACTGGCTCAGTTTAAACTTATTGCTGTAGGAGGTTAAGATAAATTTGCCCAGTCGATAAATTTTTTGACCATATATTCCTGATCTCCCTCCTGTTTGTTATATGTATCCAGTTTATCTCCAGAGAACTAAACATTTTAAAAGTACTCTTGGGAAGAAACCCTTAGATGTTGCTGATGGTTTTTGTTTAGCAGTGTTTAGGGTTATCAATTCTCATCCCGTGAAGTAACTGCTAAGGTCTTTATTGATAAAGACAGTCCAGTAACAAGTAGTTTTTAGGCAAGAGGTATGAATATACAGTGTAATCAGGCTGGAGAAATTTGAAAGGTAAAGTTCATTCATAGGAGATGATTCCACAGGGCCAACCAATGATTTATATGGTGTTTGGGAAAAGCCCCAATCCTTAGCATTTGGAGCCAGTGAAAATTTTATTCTCAATGCTTCTCTTTTGAAAGAGGAAAGATTTCATGCCCCTGGGTGAGCTGGGGTGGTGGGGTTGGGAGGTTAACATAAATTCTCAATCTGTGGATTTCAGGATCACAGCTCTGGGCACCTAACTGAAAACTAGTGTAGATGAAAAGGGTTTTTATTGCAGCGGTTTGGTGCCATAGTGATAGGATGGTTGCTAAGGATGTTATAATCACTCTGATTGCAGGAATCGTGAGTTAATTGGCATGACCTCATTCAAGTCCTCAGGGTCTACCTGTTCACAAATTACAAAGGAGACAAAAAGTTGATCTTTTTATAGTGTCAGGAGGCCCTGCCGATTAACATTTAACATAGCATTTGAAACAAGCTATAACACACATTATTTCTCTACCTGTTATCTTTTTCTCATACTGTGTCCTCCTCCCCTCTCTTTACTACACAGAATTAAAAGAAGCCTTCTTAATTTTTTTTTTCATTGCTCTGTTTTCCCCATTCTCTCTAGGGAAAGGGGGGAAATATTATTTATTTATTTATTTTTGGTCTGAAAACCAGCCATTAAACTGAAGAAGACTCAAGGAAATGAACTGAAATGTCTTGTTGGAAGAAAAATAGCACTGTGAAGATGAAAAAAAGCCCAGGATAATGGAGATTGATCGTTCAATCTATCTATGGCCTCAGATAAAACTGATTGAATTTAACATGTTAGGTTAGAGTTAAAAAGCTTAGTTGTTTCAGTCAGGGTAATATAGTTTCAGATTTTCATAGGGAACCATTTATTTATTTTTGCATTTGTGAGTCACTTAGTCATTCCCTTGTGAGTGAGAATACATTTATTTTCCAACTCCCTGCTGTTAGGCGTTCTATTAATACCACACTAGTTGAAATAAATGGAGCAGTAGAAACTGTTTGGTGGTGAATTTGTTTTCCAGATTTTTTTGGATACTGCTATTTTGGTAAGTTGGTTTCCCGACCTCTCCAGTGGTTTAAACAGAGGTTTAAGGTCTTCTTCTTTCCCCTCTAGCTTCACATTTGCTTGTTGCTTTTGCTTCAGTACTGACAACTTTAAAGCCACCTGAAACTGTATAATCCAAGGAATGCATATTAAGAAGCATGCATATGGTAAAATAATTCTAACCAAGTGATAATCAAGTGTCAAAAATTATGGACAAATGACACTTTTCGCAAACGCTAATTTCCCGCGGACTCCTTTGTTCTCTACCCAAAAGGAAAATCCAACCCTGATCAAAAGGGGAACTGGTTCTCCAGGTTGGAAGGAAGTGGCAATGGTCATGGTTTCCAGGATTCTAAAAGGGGATTTTTAAATCTATTTTCTTGTGCTTGGGCACAGTAAGATTTGCTCATGCGCTTTGGAGTAAAGCTGAGCAAAGATAACACCCTTGTTATTCTGGGCAGCTAATTACTATCAGTAATTGGTGTTTGTAACCAAGGGATGCAGGATAAAGGCAGGCTGTGGGTGCTGGGGGCAGGGTCCGCTCAGTTTTGATTCGATGCAGCTACAGGCGGGCTCCTCTGGGGGCACATTCAGAAGGACCCCAGAGGGGTGTTGGACGACAGCACGTGGATCTATGATGAGGATAGGGAGGGGGATGAACGGAGAGGGGTGGTAGGAGGGGTCCATTCTCCTCCTGGTGAGGGGAGGGGCTGGCCGAGGATGTTCCATCCCACTTGCTACTCTCGCGGAAGCCTTGGGAGAGAAAAAAGAAAGAATGACAAGGATACAGACGTGCCGGGCACGCACATTCCCAAACACGCGTGCACACATATGCACCACTTGCAGTAGGGAGTCAGTAGGAGCAAGGATAATTTATGCCTCAGCTTGAAACACAGGGAAAACCAACGCAGAGGTGAATGTGGGGAGGGGAAAAGGAGTGAAATCAACCCCTTGCATTTCTAAGGGTTTGGTCACTAAGATGTTAAACGATACCTATGCCAGCAGCTGACAAATGAGGAAACCGAGGCTCAGGACAAGGAAGTGAATCATCCAAGGACACAGATCAAGTATACAGGGAAGTACTACTGACTACAGCTCAGGTCTGTGTGGCGAACTGGTGTGACCCAGGACACCGCACGATCCTGAGCAGCGAGCTGGAGGAAGGACAAGAGATCCGGGGCCCACAGGGCCGGCTTCAATCTGCTTCACGAGGAGACTGGCCTCTAGGCAAGGTTCTAGGCTGTCTCTGATTTCTTTCACTTCTTTTATGAAACCAATAAAGTCAGGTCGGTGAAACATTTTACTGGCAGTTCGAGCTGTATTTTAATTGGTCTGTAGTTGGAATTCCCGTTATTGCCAAGGAGAAACCAACTGTTCCGATTCCCTGAAGATTACTTAGGGGTTGATTTATGAGGAAGAAACAGGAACAGGGGTAGAGACTCAACTTCCTAAAGCCATGGTCTTTGATTTGGGTGGAAAGCTTTGCCACCAATTTCCTGCCTACATTCCTAAAAAACTGACCACATTCCTTCCTCCACCCGCATTTTCACCCACGTCCATGAAATCTCCACAGATGATCAGCTTTCAGAGCCTACCTCCTTCAGAGGTAAACACCACCTGAGACAGGTCCCAATCACAGTCTACCCTTGCCCTCTGGCCGGCTGGCTGCTGGCAGGGAACACTGGGGTTCTCGTGTTTTCCCATCCAAGCCTCCCCCAGCCTTAGTTAACTGCAGAGGAACTCGCTGCCTCTGCTGGCCACAGTGACTTTGCGTTATGCCGGGGACAATGAAGGGACTGTTTGCTGGTGGTGGCTCACAAGCAAATGTCACTGAATACATTTGAAAGGAGAATGCCTAGCTGGACACTCTCATGGTGTCGGAACCCAAATCAACTGGAAAAGGAAGAAAGAATGTCAAAGAGTTTATTTCTTGAACTTTAGTGTACAAGGGTCTAATTCTTGCACCCGGGCTCTAATCTCAGCTAACATCGATTTTGAATCTTGGTCAAATTATTTCACCTTTTTTGTGCCTCAGTTTCCTTGTCTGTAAAAAAACAAACATACAAAGCAAACATAGGATTAGTACCTAATTTACAAGTTTATTATGAGGATTCAATTATGTTATTTGTGTGAGGCAATTAGCACAGAGTCTGAAACATAATTAGTACTTGGCAAACGGTACTTCACAAGCTTTACTCACTTCCTGCGTGTTCCCTATATCTCAGCTGCTCTTCCAGGGCTTCATTTTGCAGAACCTAACTCTACCTTACAGGTAGAATCATTTTTAGAAAATGAGAAGCAGAAAAAGATTTAACTTTTGACTTTTGTACTTTGTTGTTGATGCTTTCCTAAACACCACCCTTGAAGCAGTTTAGAGAGGATGACTCGCAAAATGAGAGAAACTTTTATAAAGCCTTATAAACGCTGACCTTCCTATTCTGCTTAATCTTAGGATTTGCTACAATCAAATGTAATTCCTTGTGAATGATAGGCTGGTCATTACTAAATAGACCTGCGCAAGTGCCCACGAGCCCCCCCACATTTCTAATGTTTTAGCTGCTTGGTGGTCAAAACAAGCTGATTCCATTTTGGTGGGCTGTGGAAATATAGAGTGTCCCATTTAGATAAAACGCCATCACGGCAAGAAGTTAGAGCACACAGGAGGCATCCAGCCCACTTGTGGGTGTCTGGGCAGATTTTTCAGAGACAGTCCAGCTGCTGAGCTATGAAGCAAGTCCATTCTGGCTGGCAGGAAGCAGTTGACAGCCCAGTCATTTGCCGTCACTGGAGGGGCCAGTAGAGGATCACCAGATGACATCATGAGAGGGAGGAGCTTAGAGGTGGACACTTCAAAGCATTTGAGCATCCTGGCAGGAAGGCAACATCAGCAATGTCTTTAGGGAGCAGCAGGGCCACAGACACTGGTCCTTCCTGTGACAATGCGTGAAGGTTGTAGAAGGTCTGGTCCAGGTCCTGGTTCTAGATAAATTAAATACTATGCAAGCTCTCAAGATAAGGGCATTACCAACCAGTACTGGAGAGCAGGCAGGGACTAGACCTTAATTGCAATAGTAGCAGTAATAATAGCACACATTGTACTTTGTACCTAACACCGAGACATATGCTTTAGCTATGTTAACTAATCCTCATAATAAGCCTCTAAGTAGGGTACTATCAACATCATGCCCATTTTTCAGAGGAGGAAGTTGAGGCTTAGAGAGTAACTTGCCCAAGGATGCAACAAGGAGCAGAGTTGGGATCACACTGAGACAGTCTGCTCCAGGGTTCATAACTCTACCACTGCATCTAACAGGCCCTAAAAGCAGATCTCCTTTAAGAGCTGTGGGATCTGAGCACCCTGGCCAGGGCTGAGCCTTCCGGTGAGTATTGAGAGGCCCCAGCTACAGGGTAGGTGGGACCCAGGGTGTAGAAGTTAGGCTTGGCTGGACACTATGTCCCAGTGTCCCTTGGAGAAAAACATCCCAGCTCTTCCCAATAAATGGCAGTTTATATTCCAGTCAGAAGTTTCCTCTGTTCCAGTTCAGACCTAGGTATTTTGGCCCAGTCCTCAATCCTTTCTAACCCAGAGATCCCCCCCAGGAAAGCAGATCGTTTCTGGTACTGATCTGTAGAATTTAAGTCTGCTCTAGCATGTCTGGCTGCATCCTCATTTCCCCTTTTTTATGAGGACTCCAGTCAGAATTAGGACCCATCCTAATGACCTCATCTTAACTTGACTACATCTGCAAAGACCCTATTTCCCAAAAAGGTCACATTCTGAGGTTCTATGGGTTAGGAGTTTGGGGCAGGGGCCCACATACAATAACCCTGTTCAACCCTCCTCTCTTTTGCAGACAAGGAAAATGAGGCTCAAGGTCTCTCAGCTAGTAAGTGGTGGAGAACAAATTAAACCAAGCCGAATTCCAGCATCTGCACTCTTCCCAGCCACATCATGCCACCTTCTCAGAAGAGCAAGCAGTGTGGCTCCCAAGTGACACCAGATGACCAGTGATACATCTTAATCTTACTAGTGACCTAGAAGATCTGGTGTTTAGTTGGTTCTTTGAAGAAGCCTCCGGTTCTTGTGCTGAATAAACATTATGTGCATTCTGTGTTATCAAGGGGAGTCATAGATGGACATGTGCTGGGTACTTCTAATGGTAGATGTTATGTGCTGAGAGGTCTATATTGCTCAAGAGGTTTCTCACACTGTATTAACAGCAGGTGCCATATGATGTGTTTTACCCTGCAAAGATTTATTTGTTGTACAAAGAGTCAGAAACTTGGAGAGATAATCCTATACTGGCACCTGATGCTGAGAAATGAAGTGTGTGGCCTGGGGCAACTCACTTAACCTCTCAGCCTCACCACCTGGGACTTGGAGGTAATGATGGCCAGCTCCTTGGAGGCATCATTTAGACAGCTTCAGAAAGGCCTGGAAGACTTTGGCAAATGGAAATGCTACACTGACAGCAAAAACGTTAACTGAAAATAATTGGTATTTATAAAATGCCATTCTTAAGGATCCCAAATTTCTCATAGTTTATCTCCATTTCCAAGCCTCAGGAATTGGAAGAACTGACCTGGAATCTTGTTAAAATTTAACTCCTCCCTGATCTTCCTTGCTGTTCTGTTTCCAGTTAGAATCGCAATTTGAGTTCTCACTGAAAACTGATGACTGGGTCAAGGTGGAGGTGTGGGATTATTAACTGCCATCCATCTTCTGAGAGTGAATGTGTTTCTGCATCAAATTCTTCTCATGATTTCCTTCACTGATAAAATGTATTCTACATCCAATCTCAGAGGCGGACTCCTTGCCTCTAGTCTTTCTGCCTCACTCAAATTATGTAATTATATTGTTTCTACTATCCCTTACTGTCTGGCTTTTGGATACCCATGTAATTACCAGATTAACTCCTATGTAAAATCCTTGCTTTTGGTTTTTCTTCCAGTATGCTAAGTATACGTCTAGTGGCAATGAGCTGGCACTGGCACATTCAGCAGCCCAGAATAAGTGGAGCCAGATGTAAAAGGTTTCATTTCACTTTATGTTAGAGCTCCAGAGCCATAGAGACTCTTGCCTGTGTTGAAGATGTGCTTGGAAAAGAACCACCTCAGAGCATTACTTTGAGCATGGGTACCATTTATCTTTATTAATAAACAGCACATTTACAGGTCCCAAATAAAGAAGGCACTGCAACCTCATTACACTAATTGTTCCTTATGATGAGTAGGAAGATGACTAATTAAAATCAGTTGATGTGCACCTTCGATATTTGGTCTGAACTTTCTACTTGTTTAGGGTTCATGCCCTTCTCCACGTCTCTGTTTGTTTAAAAAGAAGAGTGAGAATGATTTGAATGCCTGACTTGTATAGGAATATTTTCAGCCTGCACGTTTCCCAGCCATCAGCTAATTGGTCAGAAATGAAGAGTTATTTGACAGAGCATTTGGTCCTCAAATGATGGTCACCGTGTGTGAATAAAGACAATTCAACTCACACAAATGCCATTGTTCCATCACTCATCAGCAGCAAATTCGTTTCAAAACCAATAGAATATCTCTCTAGGTCAGCACTATCCCACTGCTGCATATAAATGAATGACTGACCAGGATAATCTATAAATGGCTTTGTCTTCTTCAATTCTAGTTTGTTTTCTGTGCTGGCTTTCTTCAAGAACTTAAAAATATACTTTCTGATCATAGCACTTTTTACAGCAGAGAATTGGTAGAGGGACTCCAATCGCTGTTTATTATCTTAGGTATACAGAATTGAGACAATTCATATGACACTATTAACCTTGCAGGGCCCCTATTTTATTTTTTATTTTATTCATCTTATTTTATTTTGCTTGCACCTAGGTCCCCATCCCCAGTCTGCCCAGCACGCCCATCTGCACCTTCTCAAGAATGTTTCGGACACTCTTCTAACCCACCTCCCGTGTGCTTATTTAGATTATTAGTGTTTATTTAGAAGTATTGTGCCATTTATGTATGTGTTATAAATCTCTTTTTCTTTCTTACATTTTGTCTAGCATAGTATTTTTAAGTTTGTACCTCTTTATCCCCTTCACCTAATTCACCCATCCTGCCTACTCTGCTCCCTCTGGAAACCACCAACAGTTTGTTCTCTGGACTTACGAGTTTATTTATGTTTTGTTTACTTGCTTTTCCATTTGTTTTGTTTTGTTTTAGATTCCAAATATCAGTATAATCATATGGTATTTGCCTTTCTCTGTCTGAATTATTTCACTTAGCTTAATACCCTTAGGTCATACATGCTGTCACGAATGGCAAGATTTCATTCTTTTTATGGCTGAGTAATGTGTATATATATATATCACAACTTCTTTGCCCATTCGTTTAGCAATGGACACTTACGTTGCTTCCATATCTTGGCTATTGTAAATAATGCTGCAGTAAATATAGGGGTTCATACATCTTTTTTTAATTAGTGTTTTTGTTTTCTTTGGGTAATACCCAGAAGTGAAATTACTGGGTCATATGGTATTTTTATTTTTTCTAGTTTTTTGAGGAAGCTCCATGCTGTTTTCCATAGTGACTGCTTTACATTCCCAACAGGTCACGAAAGTTCCCTTTTTTCCACATCCTCACCAACACTTGTTATTTCTTGTCTTTGGATAGTGGCCATTCTGACTGGCACAAGGTGACACCTCATTGTGGTTTTGACTTGCATTTATTTCCCTGATGATTAGGGATGTTGAGCATCTTTTCATGTGTCTGTTGGCCATCTGTACGTCTCCTTTGGAAAAATGTCTATTTAGGTCTATTTTTAATCAGATTATTCTTTTTTTTTTTGGTGTTGAGTCTAGCATGGTGTTTTTGACATCTATGTATTTTTCTATATATAAAAGTCCCATTCATTGCCTCTTAGTCCTGCAGATTATTCCAACACATGCTAATACCATATCTGACTCTTACATGCAGCATATTTTGCGTATTCATTTCTCTAGTGGACATCTAGTGGATACCTGGATTTTCTAGTGGCTACTTAGATTGCTTCCAGCTTTTTGGTACCATAAATAATGCTACAACAATTCTCTATCACCATGTTTCCTTATGAATCTCTGAGCAAGAAGTTCTCTAGAGTATATTCCCAGGAGTAGAACTTCTGAGCTGTGAATGTATAGGCACAATTTATTTCACTAAGTACTTTCAGACTAATATATAGAATGTTTGCACCAATTTATTATTTCACCACCAGTGAGGGTGATATTTCCCTATATCTTCCTAGCACTTTCTTATTTTTGCCAAGTGGAAGATGTAAAATGGTATCTCATTTTTTTTAATTTGCATTTCTCTGATTGCTGATGAGGATGTATATATTTCATATACTTGGCTATTTCCATTTCCTCATCTGTCAGTTGCCTGCTCAGGTCCATTGCCCATTTTTTTCTTCTGAATTTCCTCTTTTTCTTGCTTATTTGCAAAGTTGTTTACATGTTCTAATTATCAATTCCATATAAGTTTCGCAAATATCTTTTCCCCCAAATTTTGCTGATTTGTCTATGGAAATGTCAAAGTCTTTAAATTAGATGTGGTCAAATCCACCAAATCTTTTTCCATTAACAGATTTCTATTAGTAACCCCCATATAAAATCCATGTTTTATTTTTCCTTCTGATATGCTAAATATACATCTAGTGGCAAAGAGCTGGCTCTGATGGAATAGGGTGGAACCAGAATGGGTCTCATCTCGCCTTATATTAGAGCTCCAAAGCTTTAGACATTTTTAACCATGTTGCAGCACTACCTAGAACAGAGCCATATCATAGTTCTATTTAGAAGTATAGGTTCCACTTATTTTTTAAAATAAACAGCACATTTACAGATTCCAAAGAAAGATGATAAATGCATTCTCTTTGCACTTTTGTAAAGAGATGACTAATTAAAATATTTTGCGGTGCCACCTCAGATGTTCAGTCTCAACTTACTTGCTTGTTGTTCCATTCTTTTCCTAGAATTGTTTGGTATTTTGGGGTTTCTAGGTTGTTTTTTTGGACCTTAGGTGTATAGGGTTAATTAATCAGACTCCTTAGTTTATGGATTATTATCATTATATGTCCATGCAAATATACTGTTTGTTTTTTATGAGTATATGTTTATCTGTGTATACACATATGCACATACAAAACATCTATCTATTATCTATCTATCTACAATGGTAAATGGAATTATTGATTCAAAATATTTAACTGCCCTGAAATGGTATTATGGATCTGTACCTTTGCCATAAACTCCTGGTGAATAGGGTATTTTTCCTGCCACTTGATTTTGGGATTGGCCACTTGCTTTGGCAATGGGATATTAACCCTATTGCATCAGCATGTTTGGGCTCACCCATGTAAGCTTCTGCCCTTTATCACCAGAAGAACATACCTTGGGTAGCCACCAGTCTACCGAGTATGAGAAACATATGGAACAGACTTGTAACAAATTTCCCAACCTACACCAGCCAACTCCAAGATGATCTGCAGATGCACAAGAAATAAATGCTTGTGGTTGTAAACCACTGGAATTCTGTTGTTTGTCATGCAGTATTACTGCAACAACAACTAACTAATACATCTTCCTCCTTCCTTCCTTCCTTCATTTATTTATATATCCCATTTTATCTTCATACCACTCCCATTTCCCTGCAGTCAGGTTAATGTTTTATGTGTATCTTTTTAATTCAATATGTTCTTGAAATATATATATATACAGCACATGATTCTTACATTTTTGTAAATGATATTGGATTATGCATCTCATTCTGTTTCCAACTTCTTTCACCAAGCATGTGAACATCTAATCCTTTGATTCTGACTGCTACATAATACTCCAGGGTGTGTTCCAATCCCATTTTTTCCTACCCACATTCACAGTGATAAATACCCAGGGTGCTTCCAAATCCCTTTTCTGTCCCCTTACAGACCCAAAGAATCATTTCCTTGATAAACATGCCCTAGTGGAATTGCTGGCTCATAAGGCAAATGCTTATTGGATAAAACTAAGTAGTGACATATTGCCCTCCTGCCTTCCCTCACTCCATCAGTGCATGAAAGCCCCTCTGTCCCCACATCCTCTCTGGGACTTGGCATTATCCAGCTTTCTCTTTTTTGCCAATCTAATTGTTTTGCTTTGCATTTCACTGATTACCAATGATTTGAACATCATGCTAGATACTCGTTAACTTTTTGGGTTTCCCATCTATAAATTGCCTTGCCCCCTTTGTCTGTTAGGGTTGTTACCTTATTGATTTTTAGTTTTTTGTATATTCAAACAATTTATTTTTTGGTTTAGATGCCACAGATATCTTTTACCATTTTAGTAGGTGTCTTATGAACTTTCTGCATACTGATCTCCACTGAACTAAAATACTTAATTTTGGTTAATTTAGTTTAGTTTAGTTTTTTTTGGGGGGGTCTTCTGATTCATGCTTTTGGAGTTTTGTTTAAGAAGTCATTCCCTGCCCTAGGTCACAAAGATATTATGTTACATTTTGTTCATTTAACCTAATTGTTTTACCCACTATATTTAGATATTTTTCTTATTTTTTAAAGTTTTCTCAAATTATAAACGTAATATTGAACTTTGCCAAACAGTGTTTTGCATCTGGGATGATCAGAAGATTTTCTATTTTTGTCCATTAATGTGGCGAATCGGATTTATAGAATGTCTGACTCACTCATTTTTCCAAGGATAAACCCGATTAATGATGATGCTTTAGTATATTATTGGATTCAGTTTATACAAGATTATTGTTTCCATGTTCAGACATAAAACTGACCTATGAATGTCTTTAGTACACTGTAACAAAACAGTACTTATACAATTAAATTCTTATTCAATTTTGAAATCAAGGATATACTAGCCCATGCTGGTCTGTATTATGGGTTGAATTATGTCTCTTCAAAGTTCACATATTGTGTTCTAATCCTCAGCCCCTCAGAATGTCACCTTATTTGGAGAGAGGATCTTTGCAGAGGTAAACAATTTAAAGTGAGATCATTAGGTTGGGCCCTAATCCCATATGACTGTGTCCCTATAGAAAATGGGAAATTTTGACACAGCGACATATTTATAGGGAAAATGCCATGTGAACAGGAAACCAGCCATCTGTAAGCCAAGGAGAGGTGCCTGGAATAGATGTTTCTCTCACAGCCTTCAGAGAGAACGAATCATGTCAACACCTTGCTTTTGGACTTTTTGTGTCCAAAACTGCAAGACAATGCATTCCTAGGTGCTTGTTTAAGACACCTAGTTTGCAGTACTCTGTTACAGTAGCCCTAGCAAACTAATACAGTCAGCTCTCCATTTTTCCACTTTGGGGGCAAGATTTATATAAAATGGAGATTATTCATAACTAAGCATTATAATATATTATTAATATATTTTCTTTCTTGTACAATTTTTTCTTATTTTTAGCATTAATAATTGATTTGCTTTTCTACTTGCTCAGTTTTTTTTTAATATAATTTATTTTATTATCATTAATTTACAATTACATGTGCAATATTACAATTATTAAACTACCCCTTCATCAGGTCCCCCCACGAACCCCATTACAGTCACTGTCCATCAGCGTAGTGAGATGTTACAGAATCACTACTTGTCTTCTCTGAGTTGTACTGCCCTCCCCATGCCCCCCCAACATTACATCTGCTAATCGTAATGCCCCTTTTTCCCTCTTATCCCTCCCTTCCCACCCATTTTCCCCAGTCCCTTTCCTTTGGTAACTATTAGTCCGTTCTTGGGTTCTGTGAGTCTGCTGCTGTTTTGTTCCTTCAGTATTTTTTCTTTGTTCTTATACTCCACATATGAGTGAAATCATTTGATACTGTCTTTTTCGGCTTGGCTTATTTCACTGAGCATAATACCCTCTAGCTCCATCTATGTTGTTGCAAATGGTAGGATTTGTTTTCTTCTTATGGCTGAATAATATTCCATTGTGTATATGTACCACATCTTCTTTATCCATTCATCTACTGATGGACACTTAGGTTGCTTCCATTTCTGGGCTATTGTAAATAGTGCTGCAATAAACATAGGGGTGCATCTGTCCTTTTCAAATTGGGCTGCTGCATTCTTAGGGTAAATTCCTAGAGTGGAATTCCTGGGTCAAATGGTATTTCTATTTTGAGTTTTTTGAGGAACCTCCATACTGCTTTCCACAATGGTTGAACTAATTTGCATTCCCACCAGCAGTGTAGGAGGGTTCTCTTTTCTCCACATCCTCGCTAACATTTGTTGTTGTTTGTGTTTTGGATGTTGGCCATCCTCACTGGTGTGAGGTGATATCTCATTGTGGTTTTAATCTGCATTTCTCTGATGATCAGCGATGTGGAGCATCTTTTCATGTGCCTGTTGGCCATCTGAATTTCTTCTTTAGAGAAGTGTCTATTCATGTCCTCTGCCCATTTCTTAATTGGATTATTTGCTTTCTGTTTGTTATGGTGCATGAATTCTTTATATATTTTGATGTCAACCCTTTATCAGATATGTTTTTTATGAATATATTCTCCCATAATGTAGGATGTCTTTTTGTTCTACTGATGGTGTCCTTTGCTGTACAGAAGCTTTTCAGCTTGATATAGTCCCACTTGTTCATTTTTGCTTTTGTTTCCTTGCCCGGGGAGATATGTTCATGAAGAAGTTGCTCATGTTTATGTCCAAGAGATTTTTGCCTATGTTTTTTTCTAAGAGCTTTATGGTTTCATGACTTACATTCAAGTCTTTGATCCACCTTGAGTTTACCTTTGTGTATGGGGCTAGACAGGAGTCCAGTTTCATTCTCTTACATGTAGCTGTCCAGTTTTTCCAACACCAGCTGCTGAAGAGGCTGTCATCTCCCCATTGTATATCCAAGGCACTTTATCAAATATTAATTGACTGTATATGTTTGGGTTAATGTTTGGATTTTCTATTCTGTTCCACTGGTCTGTGGGTCTGTTTCTGTGCCAGTACCAAATTGTCTTGATTACTGTGGCTTTGTAGTAGAGTTTGAAGTCAGGGAGTGTAATTCCCCCTGTTTGATTCCTCCTTCTCAGGATTGCTTTGGCTATTCGGGGTCTTTTGTGGTTCCATATGAATTTTAGAATTATTTGTTCCAGTTCATTGAAGAAAGCTGTTGGTAGTTTGATAGGGATTGCATTGAATCTGTTGATTGCTTTAGGTAGTATAGCCATTTTGACAATATTTATTCTTCCTAGCCAAGAGCATGGGATGCATTTCCATTTGTTAGTGTCCCCTTTAATTTCTCTTAGGAGTGTCTTGTAGTTTTCAGAGTACAGGTCTTTCACTTCGTTAGGTTTATTCCTAGGTATTTTATTCTTTTTGATGCAATTGTGAATGGAATTGTTTTTCTGATTTCTTTCTGTTAGTTCATCATTAGTGTATAGGAAAGCAACAGATTTCTGTGTGTTAATTTTGTATCCTGCAACTTTGCTGAATTCAGATATTAGTTCTATAGTTTTGGAATGGAGTCTTTAGGGTTTTTTATGTACAGTATCATGTCATCTGCAAATAGTGACAATTTGACTTCTTCTTTACCAATCTGGATGCCTTGTATATCTTTGTTTTGTCTGATTGCTGTGGCTAGGACCTCCAGTACTATGTTGAATAACAGTGGAGAGAGTGGGCATCCCTGTCTTGTTTCCGATCTTAGATGAAAAGCTTTCAGCGTCTCGCCATTAAGTATGATGTTAGCTGTGGGTTTGTCATATACAGCCTTTATGATGTTGAGGTACTTGCCATCTATACCCATTTTGTTGAGAGTTTTAATCATGAATGGATGCTGAATTTTGTCAAATGCTTTTTCAGCATCTATGAGATGATCATGTGGTTTTTGTTCTTCTTTTTGTTGATGTGGTGGATAATGTTGATGGATTTTCGAATGTTGTACCATCCTTGCATCCCTGGGATGAATCCCACTTGATCATGGTGTATGATCCTCTTGATGTATTTTTGAATTCGGTTTGCTAATATTTTGTTGAGTATTTTTGCATCTACGTTCATCAGGGATATTGGTCTGTAATTTTCTTTTTTTTTGAGGTCTTTGCCCGGTTTTGGTATTAGACTGATGCTGGCTTCATAGAATGAGTTTGGAAGTATTCCCTCCTCTTCTATTTTTTGGAAAACTTTAAGGAGAATCGGTGTTATTTCTTCTCTATATGTCTGGTAGAATTCAGAGGTGAATCCATCAGGTCCAGGGGTTTTGTTCTTGGGTAGTTTTTTGATTACCAATTCGATTTCGTCACTGGTGATTGGTCTGTTTAGTTTTTCTGTTTCTTGCTTGGTCAGTCTTGGAAGGTTGTATTTTTCTAAGAAGTTGTCCATTTCTTCTATGTTTTCCAGCTTGTTAGCATATAGATTCTCATAATATACTCTTATGATTCTTTGTATTTCTGTGGGGTCCGTCGTGATTTTTCCTTTCTCATTTCTGATTGTGTTTATGTGTGTAGATTCTTTTTCTCTTAATGAGTCTGGCTAGGGGTTTATCTATTTTGTTTATTTTTTCAAAGAACCAGCTCTTGGTTTTATTGATTTTTCTATTGTTTTATTCTTCTCAATTTTATTTATTTCTTCTCTAATCTTTATTATGTCCCTCCTTCTGGTGACTTTGGGCCTCATTTGTTCTTCTTTTTCCAATTTCAGTAATTGTGTCTTTAGACTATTCATCTGGGAATGTTCTTCCTTCTTTAAATAGGCCTGGATTGCAATATACTTTCCTTTTAGAACTGCCTTTGCTGCGTCCCACAGAAGTTGTGGCTTTGTGTTGTTGTTGTCATTAGTCTCCATATATTCTTTGATTTCTGTTTTGATTTGGTCGTTAATCCATTGATTAATTAGGAGAGTGTTGTTAAGTCTCCATGTATTTGTGAGCCTTTTTGATTTC
>JAVSCE010001418.1:0-332062 GCA_032199065.1 Smutsia gigantea | reverse complement strand
GAGTTATATGTCTATACCAAATAAACAGACATATAATTCAATTATAAAAATGGGCTAAAGACACTCAAAAAGCCACCAAAGATTATATGTATATGGAAAATAAGCACACAAAACAATGTTAAAGAGTTTATAAATCCACTTGGAAACCATGTGTGACATTTTTTATAAATGGTATATTTATATGTGCATCCCTGTTTTTCCATTTTTCATCAACTGCTGCCTAACATATTTCTAGGAGTAGCAAAAGCCTGCCATCAGTATAAAATCACTAGAATGTGTGAGTTGCAATCATCATTCAGACATCCATAAATTTATGTTGTGCACGAGAATCTAAAGAATACATTTAAAGAACCAAGTTGCCTCCTTAGGGCAGTAGGCAGCGTGTCAGTCTCAAAGTCTGAATAACCTGTTGGAGATTAGAAGATGTGTTTCTTTATGGCAGAAACTTTATATAAAGAGCAGGGTTTCTCTGTACTCCTTTCCAAGAGTATTCATTCATGCATTGAATAGGAAATACACTAAATACTAGGAGAGTATCTTAAGCTTTTGTCAGGCTAATATGCTGTTTTAGTTGCTCTTTAACTGAGACATAACAAAGTTTGAGGGAAAAAAAATTACATATATTGACCAATATGGATATTACTTTTCCTTTAAGGAAGAATGGAGGCAAATAAGAATGTTTTTTTACCATTTCTTATAAATTTTATAGTTCTAAATATTTATTACTGCCACAGTACAACTCTATAAGATTGTTTTATACTATCTGTAAGGCTAAACATTAGCATAAACATGCAGGAATTAGTTATTGATTCATCATTTTTTCTTAAGGGATAGCTATGACCAGATATAAGCTAGTTAGTTTGTTTCCCTGGTTAGTGAGCTTGGCTAACGAAGCTCCATCCAGATAACAACCTTTACAGTCATGAATTACACATGTTGCTTTGTTTAGACTCTCATGATCTATATTGAAAGCCACTATGAGTGATGTTTGTGTGTGTTAATGTGCTGCTGATAAAAACAGCTGAGAGCGTGTCACTGGGTCAATAAAAATCCATCGCTAGGAATAGAAAAGTCAATTATAACTACTAAATGCAGGTCAGCGGCTTCATTTTTGCATACAGGTAAATTACTGAGATTGACAAAAGAAAGAAAAATACAATCTCCTTTCTCTAATAACTTAAAATCTGATATAAGATGGGAAGTGTGGGGAGGCTGGTTTATCAAAAAATTATGTAAAAACAACAGAAATATAAAACATACAAAGGACATTCTCTCTCTTGTAGAGATTGTAACTGGGTCCAAAAAAGCCATTCTCTGGACTGTCCTCTCTTCTGCATTCATTGGTAATTACTTCACAGGACTTTGTCCATCACTAATGTATGTATTATCTATTACATTCATGATTTGCATGTATGAGGAGTACATAAGTTACCATAGGATAAGAAATTGTTTTCAACACATTTAGATTATCCCAAGAACCATTTTATTTGTATGTTTTTGTCATCATAATGACTTCATTTTGTTTTCAACTTTATAGGTTGAGTGTGATTTTTTAGGGATTCACATGTAAGAAAAGGGTAGTGAGGGAATTAGATTAATAATTGATTACACTGAGATTATTATCCAGTAATCTATTCATTTATCAAAGGAGGAGTTTAGAATTACTGATCCTTTGATCCTACTGATATTGTATGCAAACTACCTGGCTTCATGCCTAGCACACAGCAGCATGATAGCAAATACTGTTAGTTCCTTTTATTTCTCTCTTCATCTGTATTTGTAGGGCTGAAAGATTTCACTGGGTTTTGTGAAAAAATGAAGAGATTCAACAATATTCTGCAGCATTTATTTCTAACTCTTATTCATCCTACAAATACTTATGGAGTTCCTATTATGTGTCAGTTCTTATGACATTGGTACAGTCTATACAGCTTAGCCTAGAGGTGAAACAGACAAATAGGGCATTGCAATGTGGTGTTGTGTACATTAACAGAAATGGGAAAGGGATACTATGACTAAACAATGTACTCAAAAGAGAGTTGGAGTACAAGACAGTCAAATCAGAAAGAGCAGAGAGTGTAAATCTCCACAGAAAGGGACAGAAAGCATGGAACATTCTGGGGCCCAAAAGTACTCCAGGGAAGGATTCCAGTAACTAAATGAATTATGTGAAAGTTACATTTCAATGATATGTATAGAAAGAGCAACCAAGGTCCCAAATTGCCAAATTATGGGAAATCTGGATTAGCTGTATAATTTTCTACATGAAAAAGAGGCTATGTTGTTTAAACTGTGTGTAAATTTGTGCCACCTGAGTATCCAGTTGTGATACAGCTAAAAAAAAGGGCTTTTCAGTGAAGTAAATCTAAAACTTTACAATATCATTTTTAGAAATTATTCTTACATCATTTCAGAGATGACTGAAATATTTATCATATTTATCTTATAATTTTCCCTATTATTCAGAGATGACTGAAATATTTATCATATTTATCTTATAATTTTCCCTATTAAATATAAACAATTTTAATAAAGATTTCAAACTGATACATTATGCTTTCAATTCATTATGTTATAGTATGTCTTTACTACTACAATTTATTCTTCACTGAACTTGTAGTAACCTTCACATTAAGCTGTTTTGGGTATAATTTAGTTTAAGTGAATCTAATGCTAAATGATGCTTGTTAGTGGCTGAAGCTGCAGATTGGATACTGAATTAGCAGAGAGGAATGAGATCATATCCTACAATAAACATAAACTAAGAGTTTATAGGCTAAGAATACTTATGTTTTTATATAGAAACAAAATAATTTCTTCAAAAGTAAACTTGTTGAGATGTAATTTAACTTAATGTTTGAACTTTACTGAAAACACTGCCCCACAATATCCCAAAGATATTTTCAGAATAATTTCTTCAAAATCTTTTCCTTTGAATTTCTAATATTTTCTGAAGATGATAAAGGGTACATTAAATAGTTCTCCAAATAGAAAATAAAAATACCAGGTGAAGGAATCTGTTTACATATTAATTTAAAAGCTTGCATTTTGGTTCACCAAATAATATTTAGGTCATGAGAATTCTAAGGATGGGCAAAACAATCCTCTTTCTTATCCTTTAACATTTATATCTTGATGGAGAATTATTAAACTTCAAATTATTTTTCTTGCTGGAATTTTTTCTTAATTTTATTATTTGCCTTACAGGATATTTTAACCTCTTACTATTGTCTATTACAACAAAACTGGTCAAGCAGAACATAAAGAAAATCATCATGATTTGAGAATGACTTTTCGTTCAATAAATGGATTTCATCTCCAGTAAATCAAAACAAAAAAATGATAATTTTTTAGAACATTTAAAATATTAAGTACCCATAGAGTTGTTAAAACCAGCAAAGTAGAGAATGGCTAGTATAATTTATGACACATATCCTAAAGACAGACCTGTGTTATAAAAAGAGTTAACAAATCTAAGTATAGAGTCTCTAATAGCTGGCCTGTAAAGATACAAAATATGTCACAGAACAAAAAATAGTGATTTAAGATTTCTCAAGTTGCTGACCTTATAAATTAAATGTGTTCATTAGGATGAAATAAGTAATTAAATAATGCTGACTGAGAACATTAAAAGTAGCAATATATGAGTTGCCCCAGGTTTAAAAAAAAAAACATTGACAAGTGGCTGGTGGATTTAGATGGTGGAAAATAAGAAAATTTGTCCTAAGTTCAAAAAACATTTTTCTTTCTTTTTAATTCAAGCAGTGAGTACATGTTGCCAAGATATCAGACTTTGCTTTCAAATTCTCTGCCAAACCTTCAGCTAAAGGAGGGTATAGAGTGATATCCAACAGCAGCATTGGATCAGACCAGCTTATGATTATCCAATGTATTTGTGAAGAGGAGGAGAGTGGCACAGAAACAAAGGCAGAACCCAGCTAGCTCTCCCCCAGCACAACATGCTCATACCTAGGATTTTTACTGCCTAATGTGCTAGCCTCAAAAAACAGTCTGTGTCCTGGAGAAATCTACAAATAATGTGCACATAAAGGGAGAAAGTAAATATTAATTGTCCACAAGTTATATTTTTTCCTTTTTTTATAACTGTGTAAAAGAAAAGACATTATCATGTAAATATGTCTTCCATAAAAATTCCCACCAAAGCAATTGTTAGTGCAAAGCAAATGTAACCATGACTGTATTATGTGGACAAATATGAAAAATTTAAACTCAGGCATTGATTTGGAATTTGAGATCATCTGAAACAATTTGTACTACATGTACTCACCCCTCTTCATGTGCTGATGTGAGATGATAAAATGCCTACATGATGAGATGAAGTGATGTGAGTGATGTAGGCATTGTGATGTAGCATTAGGCTACTGATGACCTTCTAACTATATGCCAGAAGAAGGATCATCTGCTTCATAACCATAGCTGACTATATACGTAATGAAACCAAGGAAAACAAAATTGTGGATATAGAGGGACTGTTATATATGGTGATCTGCTTTTTAATGACTGTTTACAATAAAATACAGCAATGCCCCAATTTCTAATGAATGTTAATGTAGAAGACGTTAGTAAGCATAGGCAGTTGATTTCATTAGAGCACGTTTTTTAGAAGGACTGACACTGGAGTTCAAAATGAGATGGCATTTAAAAGGTATATATGATTAGGGATGGGAGAACGATGGCTGCATGAGAAGTAAGGCAGAAACCTCCTCCCAAAACCACACAGAACATGAAAATACAGCATATACAACTAATCCTGAAAGAGCAACCAGAGGACTGCAAACAGACTGCATGCATCTGGGGAACAGAGAAGGCCTCACAGGGGTAAAGGGCAAAGTAGCAAAACTTCAATCCAGTGGGACCCAAGCCCTTCCCCCACTGCAGCTCACAGGCAGGAGGAAGAGAACTGGAGCAGGGAGGGAGTAGAAGCTGAGGACTGCTGAACACCTAGCCCTGGAGATCTGTTGCAGGAGCATGAACCCACACTACATGGTGCTCGGGAGATTAGTGGGGTTGGGAAGCAAAGACTAAAGAAATACTAGGAAAGACTCAGATTCCTCCTGCTTGTGGAGAACAGGTATGCACAACTCGCCCCAGAGGCAAAAGAAAGACAGGCAGTTTGAAAGACTTCCCAGCAGTGAGAGGGGTGCTAAAGGGGCAAAGATTGCACAGAGCTCACTGTTCAGCAGAAGAGGCTGGTGGACAAAATTTACCAGCATACTGAGCTCAGCAGGTTGGGAACTCTCAGGAGCTTCAGACACTCCATCCCCCTGGATGGCAACACAGACCCATGGCTTCCCAGTGTGTATACAGCCTGCCACTCCTTACTCCTGGAAGGCACTGGTTCCATCCATCTGCTGCCCCACCAATGTGTCAGGTGAGCTGAAGAGTGGCCCTGCTGATGGCAGCTACAGGGGCATAATGAGGAGGCTCCTCCCTGTAACCTTGGCCCACTGGACCTGGCAGTGGAGGCAGGCACTACAGCTGGGAAGCAGGAAAGAGCTCTTTCTTCCTGGCAGGCACCAGCTCCACTCACCTATGACCCCTGCCATTGCTACAGGTGCCCTGCAGTTCCAGAGAGTAGAGCTTCAGATCACTAGGGAGCACCTCCTACACAAATCTATTATCCCATAAGACACACTAAAAAAAAAAAAAAATGAAGAGACAGAGGTTTTTTGTCCAAACAAAAATTCAAGAAAAAAATCTCCAGCTTAGTGAAACTGAAATCACCAATC
Organism: Smutsia gigantea; assembly: GCA_032199065.1. NCBI lineage: Eukaryota > Metazoa > Chordata > Mammalia > Pholidota > Manidae > Smutsia > Smutsia gigantea. The sequence continues at coordinate 326,312 of JAVSCE010001418.1, read as the reverse complement.
TTCTTGATAAATATTTAAAAATAAAAATCATAAACATGCTCACAGCACTACAGAAAAATATTCAAGATATCAGGGAGGACTTCAAGAAAGAGAAAGAAAGTTTGAAAAATATAGAACCTGAAATGAAACATACAATGGAGGGATTCAAAAGTAGTTTAGATGAAGTAGAGGAGATGGTAAATGAAATAGAAATTAGATAACAGGAAAACAAAGAAGCTAAGGCACAGAGAGAAAAAAGGATCTCTAGGAATGAAAGAATAATAAAAGAACTGTGTGACCAATCCAAATGGAACAATATTTGCATTACAGGGGTACCAGAAGAAGAGAGAGAAAAAGGGACACAAAGTCTCTTTGAAGAAATAATCCTTGAAAACCTCTGCAATCTGGGGAAGGAAATAGTCTCTCAGGTCATGGGAGTGCAGAGATCTTCCAACACAAGGAACCCTAGGAAGAAAACAACAAGACATATAATGATTAAAATGGCAAAGTTCAAGGACAAGGAGAGAGTATTGAAAGAAGACAGAGAGAAAAAAGATCACTTATAAAGGTAACTCCATCAGGCTATTATAAGAATTATCAGCAGAAACCTTCCAGGCCAGAAGGCAGTGGCATGATATATTTAATGATATGAAACAGAAGGGCCTCCAACCAAGAATACTCTACCTGGCAAGATTATCATTTAAATTTGAAGCAGGGATTAAACAATTTCCAGATAAGCAAAAGTTGAGGGACTTTATCTCCCACAAACTGTCTCCACAGTGTATTTTAAAGGGACTGCTCTAGATGGAAGTGTCACTAAGGCTAAATAGCTGTCACCAGAGAAAATAAAACCACAGTAAAGGAAGTAGACCAATTAATTACTTAGCAAATGCAAAATTAAATCAACTACTTGCAGAGTTAGTTACGGGATGCATAAAGAGTACAGAACATGACACTTAATACATAAAGAGTGGAGGAGGTAGAAGAAGAAGAAGGGGAAAAAAATAACCTTTTGAGTGTGTTTGAAATAGCATAATAAGCCAGTTAAGACACACTGTTAGATAGTAAGGAAGCTGCCCTTGAACCTTTGGTAATCACAAATCTAAATACTGCAAAGGCAATAAGTATATACCTATTGATAATCACCCTAAATATAAATGGACTGAATGCACCAATCAAAAGACACAGAATTACAGAATGGATAAAAAAACAAGACCCATCTATATGCTGCATACAAGAGACTCACTTCAAACCCAAAGAATACACAGACTAAAAGTGAAGGGATGGAAAAAGACATTTCATGCAAATAACAGGGAGAAAAAAGCAGGAGTAGCAGTACTTATATTAGACAAAATAGATTTTAAAACAAATAAAGTAAGAAGAGGCAAAGAAGGACATTACATAATGATAAAGGGGTCAGTCCAACAAGAGGATATAACCATTGTAAATATCTATGTGCTCAATATAGGAGCATCTACATATGTGAAACAAATACTAACAGAATTAAAGGGGGAAATAGAATGCAGTGCATTCATTCTAGGAGACTTCAACACACCATTCATACCAACACAGATCAATCAGACAGAAAATAAGTAAGGAGACAGAGGCACTGAACAATGCATTAGAACAGATGGACCTAACAGACATCTACATAACACTCCACCCAAAAGCAGCAGGATACACATTCTTCTCAAGTGTGCATGGAATGTTTTCCAGAATAGATCACATACTAGGCCACAAAAAGAGCCTCAGTAAATTTAGAAAGATAAAAATCTTGCCAACCAGCTTCTCAGGCCACAAAGGTATGAAATTAGAAATAAATAATTCAAAGAAAACAAAAAAGCCCACAAACACATGGAGGCTTAACAACATGCTCCTAAATAATCAATGGATCAATGATCAAACTAAACAGAGATCAAGCAATATATGGAGACAAAGGAAAACAAGATTTCAACAGCTCAAAACCTGTGGGATACAGCAAAGACAGTTCTAAAAGGAAAGTGTATAACAATACAGGCTTACCTCAGAAAAGAACAATCCCAAATGAAGTCTAAATTCACAATTAATGAAACTATAAAAAGAAGAACAAATGAAGCCCAAAGTCGGTAGGAGAGACATAATTCTGATCAGAGCAGAAATAAATAAAATTGAGAAGAATAAAACAATTGAAAGAATCAATGAAACCAGGAGTTCATTCTTCGAGAAAATAAGCAAAGTAGATAAACCCCTAGCCAGACTTATCAAGAGAAAAAGAGAGTAAAGACACATAAACTGAATCAGAAATGAGAAAGGAAAAATAACTACAGACACAATTGAAATACAAATAATTATTAGAGGAAACTATGAAAAATCATATGCTAACAAATTGGATAACCTAGAAGAAAAGGACAACCTTCTAGAAAAATAGAACTTTTCAGGACTGATCCAGGAAGAAACAGAAAAACTGAACAGACTAACAATGAAATTGAATTGGTAATCAAAAAACTACCTAAGAACAAAACCCTGAACCCAATGGTTTCACAGCTGAACTTTATCAAACATTTAAAGACCTAATATTCATCCTCCTTAAAGTTTTCCAAAAAGTAGAAGAGGAGGGAATACTTCCAAACTCATTCTATGAGGCCAGCATCACTCTAATACCAAAATCAGGCAAAGATACTACAAAAAAAGAAAATTACAGACCAATATCCTGGATGAACACAGATGAAAAAATACTCAACAAAATAGTAGCAAACTGAATTAAAAAATACATCAAAAAGATCATCCATCATTATCAAGTGGGATTTATTACAGGGAGGCAAGGATGTTACAATACTCGAAAAACAATGAACATCATACACCACATCAACAAAAAAAAGGACAAAAATCACATGATCATCTCAATAGATACTGAAAAAGCATTTGACAAAATTCAATATCAATTCATGATAAAAACTTGCAACAAAATGGGTATAGAGTGTATGTACTTCAACATAATAAAGGCCATATACAACAAACCCACAGCCAATATCATACTTAACAGTGAAAAGCTGAAAGCTTTTCCTCTAAGACTGGGAACAAGACAAAGATGCCCACTCTCACCACTTTAATTTAACATAGTTATGGAGGTCCTAGCCATGGCTATCAGAAAACACAAAGAAATAAAAGGGATCCAGATTGGTAAGAAAGAAGTTAAACTGTCAATATTTGCAGATGACATGATATTGTACATAAAAAAACCCTAAAGAAACTCAAAAACTACTACAACTAATAACTGAATTCAGCAAAGTTGCAGGATACAAAATTAATACACAGAAATTTGTTGCATTCCTATATACTAATGATGAACTAACAGAAGGAGAAATCAGGAAAACAACTCCATTTATAACTGCATCAAAAACAATAAAATACCTAGGACTAAACCTAACCAAGGAAGTAAAAGACCTCTACCCTGAAAACTAAAAGACACCCATGAGAGAAATTAAAGAAGACACCAATAAATGGAAATCTATCCTGTGCTCATGGATAGGAAAAATTAATAGTCAAAATGACCATCCTCCCTAAAGCAATCTACAGATTCAGTGCAATCCCTATCAAAACACCAACAGCATTCTTCAACAAACTAGAACAAACAGTTCTAAAATTCATATGGAGCCACAAAAGACCCTGAATAGCCAAAGGAATCTTGAGAAGGAAGAACAAAGTTGGGGGGATTACACTACCTAACTTCAAGCTCTACTACAAAGCCACAGTAATCAAAACAATTTGGTACTGGTACAAGAACAGACCCATAGATCAATGGAACAGAATAAACACCCAGGTATAAAACCACAGATATACGATAAAGGAGCCATGGGTATACAATGGGTAAAAGAAAGCCTCTTCAACGAATGGTGTTGGCAAAACTGGACAGCTACATGTAAGAAAATGAAACGGGATTACTTTCTAACTCTATACACTAAAGTAAATTCGAAATTGATAAAAGATGTGAATAAGCCATGAAATCATAAAACTCACAGAAGAAAACAGGCAAAAATCTCTCGAATATAACTTTTCCTGAGTGTATCTCCTTGGGCAACGTAAACAAAAGCAAAAATTAACAAATGGGACTACATCAAACTAAAAAGGTTTTGCACAGCAAAGGACACCATCAGCTGAACAAAAAGGCATCCACCAGTATGGCACAATATATTTGTAAATGACTTATCCGATAAGGGGTTAACATCCAAAATATATAAAGAACTCATATACCTCAGCACCCAAAATAAAGAACTCTATTAAAAAATGGGCAGAGGATATGAACAGGCACTTCTCCAAAGAAGAAATTCAGATGGCCAACAGGCACATGAAAAGATGCTCCACATGGCTAATCATCAGGGAAATGCAAATTAAAACCACAATGAGATATCACCTCACACCAGTAAGGATGGCCATTATCCAAAAAACAAGGAACAATAAATGCTGGCAAGGATGTGGAGAAAGGGGAACCCTCCCACACTGTTGTTTGGAATGTTAACTAGTTCAACCATCATGGAAAGCAATATGGAGGTTCCTCAAAAGACTAAAAATAGAGATACTGTTTAGCCCAGGAATTCCAATCCTAGGAATTTACCAGAAGAAAACAGGATTCCTGATTCAAAAAGACATATACACCCCTATTTTTACCACAGCAGTATTTATAATAGCCAAGGCATGGAAGTAACCTAAATTTCCATCAATAGATGAATACGGAAGGAAGAGGTGGTACATATACACAGTGGAATGTTACCCATTAAAAGAAAACTAATTCTATCATTTGCAACAACTTGGATGGAGCTAGAGGATATTATGCTCAGTGAAATAAGCCAGGCAGAGAAAGACAAGTACCAAATGATTTCACTCATTTGTGGAGTATAACAAAAAAGCAACACTGAAGGAACAAAACAGCAGCAGTCTCATAGACTCTAAGAAGGGACTAGTGGGTACCAAAGGGAAGGGGTTGGTAGGGAGGGAGAAGGGCATTAAGGGGCACTATAATTAGCAACCACAATATAGATACATCTCAGGGAAGGCAGCACAGCACAGAGAAGACAAGTAATGACTCTCCAGCATTTTACTAAGCTGATAGAGCCTGCAGTGGGGTGTGGGGGGATTGATAATATGGGTGAATGTTGAAACCATGATGTTGTTCATGGGAAACCTTCGTAAGATTGTATATCAATGATACCTTAACTTAAAAAAAACTATATTAATTAAAATTTGTTAGTTGTATTAATTATTTATCATTGCCAATTTTTGCCAATTTTCACTTGATAGATATTGGCTGAATTTTGCAAAATAAGTATAAACTGAGTTACTACATGTTAAATGTGAGAAACCACTCAAGAGAACATTTAATTTGTTTGAAAATTTCGATGTAAGGTTTCAAAATTATTAAGAATTTACCTGTGGTTTACAAAAAGCAAGTCAATAACTGGGTGGAGAAAATTTTTTGTTTGTTTGTAGTTTCTTGTCTTACATATGTAGTGACATACTGTTACTTCCTTAGCTACAGGCCAAGAAAAAGGAAATACTTACTGCTGGAGAATTTTATACCCTTTCCTGAGGAAGAAGTTATATTATTTTTGAATTATTTTTGAATTGACATACTTACTCATCAATTAAAGACTCACATGCAGTTTTAAGAAATAATATTGAGTGTTCCCAAGTACATATTGCCCAGATTCCACCAATGGTAACATTTTGAAAAACTTTAGAATCATATCACAACCAGGATGTTGACATTGATACAATTCACTGATCTTATTCAGATTTCCCCAGGAGAATTTATATTTGTTTGTTGTTGTGTATGAATTAATTTCTGTACAAGTTTATCATCTGTATTGGTTCATGTGTCTACCATTACAGTCAAAGTACTGAAAAATCAACCAGAAAAATCCCTTGTGTTGCCATTTCATAACCATGACCACCTCTTTCCTGCCACCCCCACCTCTAATTCCTGGCATCTACAAAACTATCCTTCCCTTCTAAATTTTTCATTTTAAACATGTTCTATCAATGGAATTACACCATATAATCTTTGGATTGGCTTTTTTTCACTCAGCATAATTTCCTGGAAATTCATTCAATCTTGTTGCATGTTATGTATCACTAGTTTGCTTCTTTTAATTGCTCATTGCTGTTCCAATGTATAGATGTTCTACAGCTTGATCATTCACCCATTGAAGGACATCTGGGCTGTTTCCAGGTTTGGGCTATTACTAATAATGTGGTTATGAACAATCACATACAGGTTTTTGTGTGAACATAAACATTCATTTCTCTGGAATAAATGCCCAGGAATGCAAATTCTGGTTCATGTGTTTGTTGCATGTTTAGTTTTAGTTTTTTAAGAAACTATCAAACTGTTTTCCAGAGCAAATGTACCATTTTGCATTCCCAACATATGATTTCTCCATATCCTCTTAAGCATTTGGTGTTGTCAGCGTTTTTATATTTTAGCTATTCCAATATGTTAGTGACAACACATTGTGGTTTGAATTTGCATTCCCCTAATAGCTAATGATGTCAAACATCTTTTCATGTGGCTATTTGTCATTTGTGTATTTGCTTCAGTGTAATATCTGTTGTATCATTTGCCCATTTTCTAATTGGATTATTTTTGCTTTTCACTGATGAATTTGAGATTTCTTTATGTAATATAGACACAAGTCTTTCACAAGATTTATGGTTTGCAAATATTTTCTTTCAGTCTGAAGCTTGTCTTTCATCCTCACATGGGCTTTCCAGAGCAGTTTTTAATTTTTATGAGATTCAGCATATCAATTTTTTCTTTAATGTGTTGTACTTCAGTGTCACGTCCAAGGACTCTTTCCCTACTCTAAGATCCTGAAGCTTTTTTTCCTAAGTATTTTTGTAAAAACTTTACAGTTTTACATTTTCATTTAAAAGTCTATAATCCATTTTGAATTAATTTTTGAATAATATATGAGGTTAAGGTCAAAGTTTAGTTTTTGCCTTTGAATATCCAGTTACAACAGTACCATTTGTTGAAAAGGTTCTATTTTTCCTTTGAATTGTTTTTGCAAAAAACAATTGTTTTTGTCAAAAATCAGTTAAACATATTTGATTTTTGTGGTCCTGCATTTTGTTCTATTGATTCATGTTTCTACTTTTCCACCAGTATCATACTTGTAACTCTTAATATTAGTAGAGTAATCCTTCCCACTTTATTCTACTTTTTCAGGATGGTTTTAGCTATGTTAAGTCCTGTGCCTATGCAAATAAATTTGAGGATAAGTTTATCTATACCGTCAAAAAACAATTGCTTTTGGGATTTTGGTGCGAATAGTGTTAAACCTATATATCAATTTGGAGGAGAACTGATCTTGCTATGTTGAAACTTCTAATCTACAAATATGGTATTTCTCTCCTTTTAGGTCTTTTTTATTTCTTTCATAAGCATTCTGCAGTTTTCAGCATACAAGTGTTGAACATGTTTTGTTAGATTTATATCTCATAATTTGTTTTTTATGCAAATGTATATGGTATTCTTTTTTAATTTCAGTTTCCATGTGTTCATTTTTACTAAACATAAATACAACTGATTCATGTGTGCTTATCTTGTATCTTGTGGCCATACTGAACTCATAGAAATTTTGGGGTAGATTTCTTGGGATTTTCTATGTAGACAATCATGTCATCTGTGAACAGTTTTATGTATTTATTTCCAATCGGTATGCTTTTTCTTTCCTTACCATATTACAGTTGCTAGAACTGCCAGTACTGTGTTGAATACGAGTGGTGAGAGTGAACAGCCTTGCTATGTTTCCAAAGTTTAGGAGGAAAGCTGTCAGTCTTTCACCAGTATGTTAGCTGCAGGCTTTTTGTAGAAACTTTTAGTCAAGTTTAGTTAAATCTCCTATTCCTAATTTGCTAATAGTTTTTTTAATCATAAATGGGTATGGAATTTTGCCAAGCTTTTTCTGTGTTAACTAACATGATTACATAGTTTTTCTGCCTTTGCTTATTGATACACTGGATTACATGCCTGATTTTCTGAAAGAACTGGTATAAGATTGGTGTTAATGCTTTACATGTTTAGTAGAATTCCTAGTGAACCATCCGGACCTGAAGATTTATTTTTTCAGGGGCTTTTAAATAATTAATTCAATTTATTTTATGGTTATAAGACTATTTATATTATCTCTTTCATGTTCATTGAGTTTTATTAGTTTGTTATTTTTGAAGAATTGTTTCATTTCTTCTAAGTTGTCAAATTTATGGGGATAAATTTGTCCACAGTGTTACCTCATTATCTTCTTAAAGGCTGCATGCAGAATCTGTAATATCCCCTATTTCACTCCGTATATTGGTGAGTATGTCTTCTTTCTTTTTATTTATATCAGTCTGGCTAAACATTTATCCACCTTATTGATTTTTTAAAGAACCAGATTTCATTTCACTTACTATTCTCTTGTGTGTTCCTATTTCCAATTCCATTGATATCTGCTCTTTATTAATTTCCTTCCATCTTCTTCCTTTCAGTTTACTTTGCCCTTCTTTTTCAAGTTCCTTAAATAGAAATATAGCATATTGATTTCAGAGATTTATTTATTACTAAAATATATTTAATGTGTGGATTTCCACTCATCATTGCATTAGCTGAGTTCCACAAATTTTAATATGTTGCATTTTTGTTTATATCCATATTTATGTCTTTTCTTATTTCCTTTCTGAGTCATGGATTATTTAGAATTATGCTGTTTAATTTCCATGTGTTTAGAGATTTTCCCATTGCCTTTCTTTTATTGCTATCTAATTTCATTCCATTAGGGAGAAAAAACATACTATGTGATTTCAATTATGTTAAATTTTGAGGTTTGTTTTATAGCACAGGACATGGTTTATCTTGGTGAGTGTTCCATGGACACTTGAAAAAGATGTGTATTATACTGTTGTTGGGTGAAGTCTTCTTTCTATGTCAATTGAATCCTGTTGTTTGATTGTGTTATTCAGAAAGTCTATATCCTTACTGATTTTCTGTCATGTTTCTATCAGTTACTGAGCATGGGTGCTTAAGTCTTCAAATGTCATTGTGGATTTATTTCTACTTTCTGCTTTATCAGATTTTATTTCAGGTATTTTGAGGCTTGTTTCTTGATATATTTAGAATCATTATATCTTCCTAGTGGATTAACCATTTCATTATCATGTAATGTTTCTTTTTGTCTCTAGTAATTTCATTTTTAATTAATTTTTTGTTATATTTTTATACATCCTTTTGCTTTCAATCTATCTTTGTCATTAAATTAAAAGTGAGTTTATTTTAAGCAACTGTAAACAATAGATAGTTCATTTTTTTATTCTCTGCAGTTTCTGCCTTTTTATTGGTAGATTTAAATATTTACATTTAAGGTAATTATTGATATGCTAATACTTAGATTTGCCATTTTATTGTGTATTTGCTGTTCAGTTCTTCAGTTCTTCTTTCCACTCTGTTTTTGCCCTCCTGCTGTTTATTAAACATTTTTATTATCCCATCTTGATTTGTTTATAGTGTTGATTATGTCTTTGCATAGTTTTCAGAAAGGCTGCTCTGATGCAGATATAGATGTCAATGATATAAATGGATGTAGCTATAAACAGACATACTATATAAATATAGTAACAGTTTACTGAGATCAACACCTTAGCACTTCAGATGGAAGTTTAGGTCTCTCCCTTCCCCAGTTTTAAATATAATTTTCTTGAGTATTTTCAATATAAGTCTCTTGAGATGATGGCATAACTTTTGTCTTAATACTTAAATATAATTTATAAAACTCAGGAGGAAAAAGAGAGTATTATGTATACACCCATATTTCTGCTCTATTGTTCTTTCTCCCATCCTGATGCTCCAAGATTTCTCCTTCTTATCATTTCCTTTCTGCAAAATAATTTCCTTTAGCTAGTCTTTAAGGGAAGACCTTCTAATGACGTATCTTTAGATTTCTTTCAATGAGAATGTTTTTATTTCCTCTTTATTCGTAAAGTATAGACCTGATGGATATAGAATTTGTGGCTGACAAGTCTTTCCCTTTAGCACTTAAAAAATATCGTTGCACTTTCTGTTCTACATGATTTCAGATGAGACATCTGCTATTTGATTTAGGATTCTCTATGGGTAAGAGGTCATTTCTCCATGGTTCCTTTTAAGGTTTGTTATTCATCTTCAGTTTTAAAAATGCATTATGACATTTCTTGACATGTACTTCCTGAGTGTACCTTTCTGGGGTTGTCTCAGCTTTTTAAATATTGTAGGTTTATTTATTTCACGAAATTTGGGAAGTTTTAGCCATTATTTCTTCAAACTCTCTTCTAGCCCCATTCTTTCTGATCTCCTTATAGGACTGTGACAATATGAATGTTGAATCATCTGCTGTCATGCCCAAGACCTGCCTCTATACCTTTTTTTTTCCCCAGTCTTTTTCTCTCTGTTTAGATTTGGTGAATTCCATTTTTCTGTCTTCAAAATCACTAATTTACCCTCTGCTGTCTCCATTCAATTAAACCTCTCCAGCAATTAAAAAAAATTTCTCTTACTATATTTTTGTATAGATCCCACTTAGGCCTTCTTTATAATTTGTATTTCTTTGATAATGTTTTCTATTTTTTTGTTTCAGGAGAATTTATAATTGCTTATTGAAGCATTTTTATAATGTTGCTTTATAATATTTGTCAGACAATACCAATATCTCATTCATCTTGATGTCAGCATCAGTTAATTCTCTTTCCTCATTCAAGTTGCGATTTTCTTGGTTCTTGGTATGATGAGTCAGTTTTTATTTTATTTAGGAGACTTTGTCTATTATTAGGGAGACTGCATCCTATTTAAATCTTTTACTTTAGCAGGCAGTCACCTTGTTTAGTTTTAGCATATGTATATTGGCTTAATTTTATAGGCTATGGTTCTAATGGCAGTTTAATTTTCAGGACCTCTGTAGTAGTATTTTGATTTGTTCCATTTATCTGGTTTTGCTGGATCTCCCACAGATCCCTGCTGGTGGTGTCTGAGGGCTTCTGGGTACTTCTCCATGGGGGGGGTACTGGGGGAGTCTCCCTGTTAGGTAGAAAAATAGACCAGGCTGAACAAGTCCCAACCTGGGTGCAACTGAACAAAACTAAGAACCGCCCAAACCACACCTCATCATAATCTCATTAAAATAAAATTGTGATTTTGCTCCCCCAGCCATGGGCTTTTGTGTGTGCATTTTGGGAAAAGACATGGGCATCAAGAGGAATGGGTACATAACTAGAGCTGTCAATCAAATAACCTCACCCTGTCAATCAAAGAAGTGCCTCCTGGCTAGGTTGTGATAAACAAACCCTCCCTTAAAAATTTGGGGCCTTTGTCTATCTTGACTCTGGACCACTACTCCTTTGGAGTATATTCAAATAAAACTTCCATTTTTCTTTGCTATTGTGTCTCTGCCTTTCAATTCTTTGTTGAGGTAGGGACAAGAACTGAGGAGAATAAACTCCAATGATAGCATCCCTACCTGTGCCTTTCTGCTCTGATACCTTGGCCTATGGGACTAAGAGGCTTCCCATACCATTCACTTGCTGTGATTGGGTCTCGTTTTCTGGTTCCATCCACCCACCCTAATGTTTCTGTGTTGGGGAGGACAGTGTCATCCTCTGGGGAGAAAGAGGCTTCCCATGCCAGACCACCTGCTGCAGCTGGGTCTTTCCTGCTGGTTCTGCCCACTAGCTTTAGTATCTTTTGGTGGAAAAGGTAAGTCCTAGGGATGACAGGGAAGGAGAAGTCCCCCACCCCTGGCTGGTTTTTGGGCAGGAGTCCTCATTGATTCTCCTTGTTAGTGATGTTGGGCTCCCCCAGTGTTGTCACAGGGACTCCTATTGGGCCTGGTGATGAGTGGGCCTGCAAGGCTGCCTTCACTTGCTATATGGAAGGGTCTAGAAATACCAGGTCTGAGTAGGCTTCCTCTGTTGGATGGGAGGATCCAAGATGCTCTGCTCCTATGCCGTCCCTCTGGTCCTGGGATCTCAAGACAACTCGCCTTATTAACATCTTTTAGAGTTATCCTTGATTAACTCTTATGCCTTTTAGTTATGCTTAACAGGAAGGAACTGGTAATAATGGATCTATGCTATTTTTTCCTTACTGGAAGTCATAACAATTATATTTTGAATAATTCATTCACAGTGTGATGCAGACAAAGGATGGATGTCTCTTTGAATGAGAGCAACTGCTTTCTTTGATAGGAACTAGGACTACCCAGCTGTCAAGATCCTTCCAATTCAAATGCTCTCTGCTCCGTAGAAGGCTGCATTATAGCTCAGCTTCCCCAGAGAACAGAACATCAAGAACACTGCTCACAGCATCTCCTCCATACTTTCACTCCCTCCTAGGAAATATGGACCAATCCAAGTAGCCTCTGAAAAATGGAAATCTACTTCCAGTGAACAAGAGTGGCTAGGAGTTTTTTTTAATTTGTATTTAAAATGTTAAATAAACCATTTTTTTTCTCTCCTTATATGACATCATTGATTCAATATATGGATCAAAATGCAAGTCCTTATAATAAAGGTTAATCTAAATTGATTTATTGTTTAGTTACTTAGAGTTTTTTTTTTGATGGTCCAGTCCTTTATTTAGAAACCTGATTGTTCAAGAGCAACTTAGAGTTTTTAATCTTACCCCTAACACCCCAGCAAAAGACACAAATTTCGATCCTGGGATTCTGCTCAGACAGAGAATAAAACAATGGATCAAATACTACATTTGATCATTTGAACACTTGAACATTTATTTTGATTTAGACCTATGTGTAGAATATTCAATAAGCTATTTCCAAGTCGTATATGTACATGTTCTTGAAATACCGAGGTATACTCCCTACCCTGCATCAACTATGCCTGCGAGACAAGTAAGTGTGCTAAAGTGAATACATAAGTCTGGCGTGTGGGCCACTAGTGCATGTGCATGAATCAGAGCCAGGGCTCTGAACAGTGTCCAGCTGGAGAACATTGAGGACAAAAGCCAAGAAGCTGGTTTTCTGGGAGCTGGGAAGAAAAGTACTGTCTCTATAGGGTCTCTAATTAATCTTACAGAAAGGCAGCGATGTTATTATGTTCTAGAGTGCAGTTGTATATGCTTCCATTAAGAGTCCAAGAAAAAAGATGACTTCTAGGGCATTTTTAAAAAAGCAAGTTGCAAGGACAGGCCCTATAGGGCTCCCCCTCTATATATCTGTATGCATACCTTCACCAACATTCAGTCTGTATTTGCGTCTTAGTAAGCTCTGACTGCCAAAACAAAATACCATGGACTGGGTGGCTTAAACAGACATTTATTTTCTCATGGTTCTGGAGACAGGATATCTGGAATCAGAGTGGCAGCATGACTACTTTCTGGTGAGGACTCTTCCTGTCTTGTAGACAGCTACTTTTTCACTTTATTTTTACATAACAGAGAAAGAGAGAAGAGTCAGCTGGTGTATCCTGGATCTGTCCTTATAATGGCTCAAATCACATCATGAAGGACCCACCTTCATAACATCATCTAAACCTCTTAAAGGTTTCATTTCTAAATACCATCACACTAGGGGTTAGCACTTCAACATATGAATTTGTGGGAGACACAATTCAATGCTTAACAATCTGAAAATCTGTAGGTGCTTCTTTGGATCATCACAGCAACTGTCAGGCCTACCAACTATCCATAGTCATCAACACTATGAGAGTTAGTGTCACCAGTCCCACATTCAAGGAGTTAGTAAATAATAGTTTATATATATATATATATATAAAACTATATCCAATAAACTCAAAGGATATGTTTAGTAATGTCAGTATATAATAAAGTCATTTTTTTCACTTTCTATTAGTTGATATCTGTCTATCTAGAAGCATGTTCTAACATCCCCCTTACAAATCAAACCTTCTCTCAACCATGCTGTCACTTTTAATTCCTGATTTCTCCATTACTAAGGATTTTATCTGCAGTGATGGCCCACTTTCACATTCTATCCCTCTACGCCTATGACAAGACCACCTGATTCCAGTCCTAAACTCATCTTTTCAGATTTTCTTGCAACATCATTGATCTTTTCTATGTGAATTTTCTGACATGGGAGCAAATCCAGCCAAAGCTGCCAAAGCCTTAGAAACATAAGCAGGGAGCTGATTTTATTCCTTTCCCTTTCACTTTCTAATAACCTCCAGACACACACTGGTACACATTTCTAGCCTAATTCCTATTATGAATGAACATAGCCAGGTTGCTCCTAATATGTTTGGAACTTCGGCAAGAGTATAAATAGATGTCCTGCTTGGAATTAGGGGAACACACATGTGTCTGTCTAGTAAGATGGATACAAGGAAGAGGTGGATATAGTCACTGAACATGAGCTGATGAATTCTGGGATTGGTGGAGCATGGTTTGGAATGGACAGCCATAGGTTCTTGGCCAAAACACATCCAAAGACCCAGAAAATATTCACACTGAGAGGAAGGGCACATTCAGAAGAGAACAAGAGTTGGGACTACCTACCAAAGCACAGGAACTCTAGGGGTTCTATTTGCTTGGCTTAATGGTCACATGTTCAAGGATGTCTCTTAGTTACTCCACCCTCTTAATCTAACCCATTAAAAGTATTTGTACATAATATTAACTTTGTTCTGTGATATCACCATCCTTCTTGTAATTTAGGGGCATTTACTTTTCTTAATCTCCTTTAATTGTATCTTTTATCTCCTTTTACCAATGACCTCCTTGTTCCCTGCATGAAGCGGCTAACAGCTTGATATGGAAACTAAAACACTTCATGCAAGAGTAGACAATAAAGTGCAGAGTAAGACCTGTTATACATAATAATAATATAAAGATATCAAAGACAGTGAGAATAGGTCTGTATCTATCAAATAAATTGAATCAATAATTAATAACTTGCCAAAATAGAAAGCACAAGGCCCAGATGGGTTCATTGGTGAAATTTACCAAAAATTTAGGGGAGAAATTATACCAATTCTTTACAATCTCATTCAGAAGACAGAAGCAGAGGGAACACTTCTTAACTCATTCTCTAAGGTTAACAATTCTACAGCCATCATTACCCTAATACCAAAGCTAAACAAAGACATTTCAAGAAAAGAAAACTATGGACCAATATCTCTCATGAAAATAGATATAAAAATCCTCAGGGAAACTTAGCAAGTTGAAACCAAGTATACAAATAACTATAACGATGAATTAGCAGAAAGAGAAACTGGAAAAAAATTCCATTTACAATTGCATCAAAAAGAATAAAATACCTAGGAATAAACCTAACCAAGGAAGTGAAAGACCTATACTCTGAAAACTACAAGACACTCATGAGAGAAATTAAAGAAGATACCAATAAATGGAAACACATCTCATGCTCATAGATAGGAAGAATTAATATTGTCAAAATGGCCATCCTGCCTAAAGCGATCTACAGATTAAATACAATCCCTATCAAAATACCAACAGCATTCTTCAATGAACTAGAGCAAATAATTCTAAAATTCATATGGAACCACAAAAGACCCCAAATAGCCAAAGAAATCCTGAGAAGAAAGAATAAAGTGGGGGGAATTACGCTTCCTGACTTCAAGCTCTACTACAAAGACACAGTAATCAAGACAATTTGGTACTGGCACAAGAACAGACCCATAGACCAATGGAACAGAATACAGAGCCCAGATATAAACCCAAGCATATATGGTCAATTAGTATTTGATAAAGGAGCCATGGATATACAATGGGGAAATGACAGTCTCTTCAACAGCTGGTGTTGGCAAAACTGGAGAGCTACATGTAAGAGAATGAAACTGGATTATTGTTTAACCCCATACACAAAAGTAAACTCAAAATGGATCAAAGATCTGAATGTAAGTCATGAAACCATAAAACTCTTAGAAAAAAACATAGGCAAAAATCTCTTGGACATAAACATGAGCAATTTCTTCATGAACATATCTCCCCGGGCAAGGGAAACAAAAGCAAAAATGAACAAGTGGGACTATATCAAGCTGCAAAGCTTCTGTACAGCAAAGTACACCATCCATAGAACAAAAAGACATCCTACAGTATGGGAGAATATATTCATAAATGACATATCCGATAAGGGGTTGACATCCAAAATATATAAAGAGCTCATGTACCTCAACAAACAAAAAGCAAATAAGCCAATTAAAAAATGGACAGAGGAGCTGAACAGACATTTCTCCAAAGAAGAAATTCAGATGGCTAACAGGCACATGAAAAGATGCTCCATATCCCTAATCATCAGAGAAATGCAAATTAAAACCATCATGAGACATCACCTCGCACCAGAAGGATGGTCATCATCCAAAAGACAAGCAACAACAAATGTTGGCGAGGATGTGGAGAAAGGGGAACCCTCCTACACTACTGGTGGGAATGTAAGCTAGTTCAGCCATTGTGGAAAGCAGTATGGAGGTTCCTCAAAAAACTCAAAATAGAAATACCACTTGACCCAGGAATTCCACTCCTAGGAATTTATCCTAAGAATGCAGCAGCACAGTTTGAAAAAGACATATGTACTCTATGTTTATCACAGCACTATTTACAATAGCCAAGAAATGGAAACAACCTAAGTGTCCATCAGTAGATGAATGGATAAAGAAGGTGTGGTACATATACACAATGGAATATTATTCAGCCATAAGAAGAAAACAAATCCTACCATTTGCAACAACATGGATGGAGCTAGAGGGTATTATGCTCAGTGAAATAAGCCAGGTGGAGAAAGACAAGTATCAAATAATTTCACTCATCTGTGCAGTGTAAGAAAAAAGAAAAAACTGAAGGAACAAAACAGCAGCAGACTCACAGAACGCAAGAATGGACTAAGTTACCAAAAGGAAAGGGATTGGGGAGGATGGCTGGGAAGGTAGGGATAAGGGGGAAAAAGGAGCATTACATATAGCACGTATAATGTAGTGGGGGGTCACAAGGGGAAGGGAGTATAACACAGAGAAGACAAGTAGTGACTCTATAGCATCTCACTACGCTGATGGACAGTGACTGTAATGGAGTATATGGTGGAGACTTGATAATAGGGGTAGTCTAGTAACCATAAAGTTTTTCATGTAATTGTACATTAATAATAGCAAAATAAAAAATAAGTAAATAAATAAATAACTATACACAATGTCCAACTGGGATTTATATAGCAGGCAAGCAAGGCTTGTTTAACAAGTGAAAATCAGTTAATATAATCCATCACTTCAACAGGCTAAAAGAGAAAAAAATCACATGATCATATCAATAGATGCATAAAAAGCATTAACAAAACCCAATTACCCATTCATGATATTAAAAAAAATACTCTGGTAAGCTAGGAAAAGAAGGAAACTTTCTCAACTTCATAAGACTATTTACAAAAAAACCTATAACTAACATCATATTTAATGGTGAGAAACAAGGTAAAATATGTTCGGGTAGAAGGCAAAAGACATCCCCTCTAACCACTCTTTTTTAACATCATCCTGGAAGTTGTAGCTAAAGCAATAAGACAATAAAATAAAAGGGATTCAGACTGGGAAGAAAGATATAAAACTGTCTTTGTTCATAGAGGACATGATCATCTATGAAGAAAATACCCCCAAATTGACAAAAATTCTGCTGGAACTAATAACAATTATAGCAAGGTTGAATGACATTAGGTTAGTATACAAAAGTCAATTGTTATAACAGCAATGAACACGTGGGGTTTAAAAATACAAACACAATGCCATTTATATTAACACCCCCCAAAATGAAATACTTAGGCATAAATCTAACAAATACATACAAAATTTATATGAGGAAACTACAAAACTCTGATGAACAAAATCAAATAACTAAATAAATGGAGAGATGTTTCATGTCCATGCACAGGAAGACTCAACATTATCAAGGGGTCAGTTCTCCTCAAGTTCATCTGCAAATTCAATGCTATCCTGAACTAAATCCCAGAAAACTGTTTTATGGATATTAACAAATTGATTCTAGAGTTTATTGAGAGAAGCAAAAGACCCAAAATAGACAACATAATATTTATTGAAGAAGATTAAAGTTGGAGGACTAACACTACCTGACGTCCAGTCTTATATAAAGCTATAGTAATCAAGACAATATGGCAATGGTGGAAGAATAAACAAATAGATTAATGGAAGAGAAAAGAGGACCCAGATATAGATGCACATAAACACAGTCAGCTGATCTTTGACAAAAAAGCAAAGGCAATACAATGAGTAAAGACAGTTTCTTCAACAAACGGTGCTGGAACAACTGGGACATCCAGACCAGAAAATGAATCTAGACACAGATCTCACACCCTTCACAAAAATTAATTCAAATTGGATCATAGACCTAAATGGAAAATATAAAACTGTAAAATTCCTAGAAGATAAAATAGGAGAAAACCCAGATAACCTTGGATATGCCAATGCCTTTTTAGATATAACACCAAAAGCATGATTGATGAAAGAAATAATTGATAAGCTGGACTTCATTAAAATTAAAAACTTCTGCTCTCTGAAACTGAGTATCAAGAGAATTAGAAGACAAGCCACAGACTTGGAGAAAATATTTTCAAAAGACATATCTGATAAAGGATGTATTTTCAAATTTTACAAAGAACTTTTAAAATTCAACAGTAAGAAAACAAAGAACCCAATGAATAAAGGGGCCAAAGATCTTAACAGACACCTCACCAAAGAAGATATACTGATGTCAAAAAACATATGAAAAGTTGCTTCACATCTTATGTATACCATCAGGGAAATGCAAATTGAGACAATGAGGTACCACTACACACCTAGTAGAATGGTCCAAACCTGAAACACTGATGACACCAAATGATGGGGATGTGGAGCAATAGAAACTCTCATATGGGGCTAGTGGGAATACAAAATGGCACAGTCACATTTGAAGATAGCTTGGTGGTTTCTTACAAAACTAAGCACACTTTTACCATATGATCCAGCAATCACATTCCTTGGTATTTAACCAAGGGTGGTGAAAACTTAAATCTGCACAGAAATCCACACATGGATATTTAGAGCACTTGCATTCATTATTGCCAAAACATGGAAGCAACCAATATGTCTGCCAGTAGGTGAGTAGATAAATAAGTGTGGTACATCCAGTACTTAAAAAAACAAGCTATCAAGCCATGAAAATGGAAGAAACTTAAATTCCTACCACTAAGTGAAAGAAGCCAATCTGAGAAAGCTACGTACTATGTGAGTACTACATGGCATTGTGAAAAAGCCAAAACTATGGAGTCACTAAAAATACCAGTGGTTACCAGGGGTTGAGGGTGGTGGTGAGGGATGAATCAGCAGAGCACAGAGAATTTTTAAGACAATGAAAGTACTCCATATTTTACCATAAAGATGTATACATCTTCTTATATATTTATCCAAACCCACAGAATGTACCACACCAAGAGTGACTGTAATGTAAACACTGGACTTTGGGTGATTACGATGTGTCAGTGTAGGTGGTCAGTTGCAACAAACATGCCATGCATGAGCGCAGGGAGTACAGGAGAAATCTCTGTACCTTCCTGTCACTTCTGTTGTGAACTAAAACTACTCTTAAAAGAGAGTCTTAATTAAAAAAAAATGTATCAAGAATCCTGGAGATCACACCCTCTCACTTCTTTGAGAGAATAATGCTGCTATCTCTATTTTTGCAGCCTTCCCTCAACTCCCAAAGGCAACGGGCCTCTGAGGAGAGAATTCCAGAAGTGTACACTGATGAGGCAGCCATTTTAAAGATGATCTTGGCTTTTGCTCCTCAAATCATGGAACCCAAATAACTTTCTATTTTTATCCATAAAAATGTCTTTGGCTGGGACAGTGACTGCATTGGGGTATGGGTGGGGACTTGGTAATATGGGTAAATGTAGTAACCACATTGTTTTTTCATGTGAAACCTTCATAAGAGTGTATATCAATAATACCTTAATAAAAAAATGTCTTTGGCTGCAGCAGAAATTGTAGGAATCATAAAATTGTTGGAAAAGAAAAAGTACTCATTAGCCACTACTATGTTTTATTTAAAAAATAATATTATACTTCATTCTACCAATATTTTAAAAACCAATGCTACATCAGTATTCAAAATGTTTTAGATTATCTAAGAAATATGTAATTCGTATCTAGAAAAATCAGTGTTTTAAGAGACCTTTGCATGGTGTAGATAACCTAACAACGAGGAAGGCAAATTCAATGCTGCTCCTTTCTACTTGCATTTGGCGTAGAAGTTCCTCACAGCTGATGTGCTAGCAGTAAAAGGTAATACAACTTGATTTATGGATTATAGGTTAACTTGGGAATCTGTCAGTTTACAATGTTATTTGTTAATATGTCAATTCTCAATATTAATCTCATTTATAAAGGGCATACTTCTTTATCCACCCAAGCAGACGAACAGCTGAAAACTTAACTTGAGATCTAAGCTTGACACAATTCTAGAAAAGAGTGAAAACCAAAACTAACAGCTTCATTTTTACCCTACCTCACGAAAGGAAAACTACCTTATCAAACAAATGAAACAGGAAAGTGAGAAATCATGACTTGTTGCTTAATGCATCTCAGGAGTGTTATTCTAAATTCTGCAGACCTGTCTCTGCAGAAGGAATGCAGAAGCTCTCTTGTTTTCAGTCAAATCTCTGTAGCAATTCTAATGAAGTCCCACTGAGTCCTTAGTCCAAGAAAAAGATTTTGAATTTAGATCTGAAAGTACTCTAAAGTATTCTCTTTTTCTTTGGCAGAAAAAGCCAAAGTTGGGGCTCCCTAATGCAGCAGATGGGTGATAGAAGATATGAATATGTTTTGAGGAAACCAACTTGTTTTATTATAAGAACTGAATTAAAGGTGTGTTTTTTTCTATATTCTTTAAAGAGTATTTAATTAGTGGAATTCATCTTACTAAATTTTTTAATTTAATTCAGAAATTCTATTTGTATTTATAAATGAAGTATTTGAAATCATGGGAAATAAGAGGAAGCTATAAGCTATAATTCATAGAAAGTCACAAATAAACCATACCATGAAAATAGTTTAATAGGATATTAAAAGGAGATAAGAGATTTTGAAATTTCTTTTTCTAGCACTTATGAATATACACATTTTCTTGGCAAGCAGCGATCTTTTAAGGCATATGGGAACCCTGGCTCTTCCCATCACAAAATAAGCTCACATATATCTCTGTGCCTTTATTAAAATTGCTCCCATCTGAGTTCCACTTTTATACCTCTATATATGACCCTGAAATGAATTAACTAAAATGTGTTGATTTTTAGTATATGAATTTTTTAAATTAATTATAAAATTTATCAATTAAAAAAAATTAAAGATTTTTAGTTCTATACCTGGAAAGTTCAGTTCTGTACCTGATCTCATATGCATAGGTTCCACTATCAGTAGGACTTAAGCATGTCTAGGCAGCTGAAGAAGTCAGCCTGCCAAGAAACCAACACTAGTGAAGAGAAATTTTTAAAAGTTTGACTGAATAACAGAATCTTCTTAATGGTTACAATCAAGGAAGTGAAACTAAGTACTAGTATTTCTTCTTGCCTGAATTCCCTGTAAACTCATATCTTGGGTCTTAAAAATAGGATGTAACTAAAAACTGACTCCTAAAATATTGTGACATTTGGTATCTTTAAAAGCATTATATAAAGAAGAAGAAAAAGCAGTCTCCCCACTGTTCCTGAGAGCTCTGTCCAGTTTGGGCTTCCTGAGGGGTGTAGTGTGCTGGCGGTGAGACCAGTGGAAGGTGCAGCAATGACATTCTTGGGTGGTAGCAACCAGGAAGTGTGACGGGACAGGCCCAGACCAGAGCTCAGAAGAAACCCTACCAGAGCCTAGAAATCAGTCTGACTAGCTGCAGACTAGTGACAAGGCACTCCCTGGGAACTCTAGCAATTCTTGATGGGACTAATGTAGCACTGGGGGCCTATCTTAGTATGTAAGGCAAGAACTAGGGAAACAAGGTTTACAAATTTTCATGTCCGAAAGAGGAATTAACACCTGCTGTGCCTGACTTAAAAGATTCTTATAGGGATAAATGAGGTATTATATATTAAAGTGATTTATATTAAAGTGAAGTATAACAGTGCTCAACTCTAATCATCTAGACAACAGAATTTTTTCTATTTGGGCAGGTAGTAACCACCTCTTTGTTTCATATTTTAGAGCTTTGAGCATTGGCAATGCCTAGTAAAGAGCTATAATCAATTCTCAGTCCCTTATCTATACAACCATTGGATGAAGGCTATGGGATATATAATAAAAAGACTACTCAAGTTGCAATGAGAAACATCAATTTGCAAAACTCGGCATCAAAACGGTAAGTATATAACTTCGGCCACAAAACTGAATATCTCTCAGCAATTTCTTACCTGAAAATAAGGAGCACATACTGGGCTGAAATCTTATGCACACTAAAAAAGATAATATATATAAAGAATGCATTACATATAACAGATAATATATGTTAGGCGAACTTAAAAAACTTTTAAACTACTCTTTAACTAGTAAGTAAGCCAAATATGCCCCAAAAGACAATAGCGTCCAAACAAGCACAGTTCTAGTTAAGAGTTTACACTACAATAATATATTTTAAAATTGGATCTCTGCAACACTCTGAAAGCAGGGCCTGCTTATATAGGATACACAAATATGTCTCATTCATGGATTGTTTT
The DNA here is from genome assembly GCA_032199065.1 of Smutsia gigantea. NCBI lineage: Eukaryota > Metazoa > Chordata > Mammalia > Pholidota > Manidae > Smutsia > Smutsia gigantea. Next base: position 303,621 of record JAVSCE010001418.1, on the reverse strand, counting down.
ATGTGTATGAGTTTTATGTCCTCAAATAGATGATGAGCTTACTGTGGACAGCAGTCGTATCGTACTCTCATGTATCTTGATGAATGCCATAGGGCTGAGAGCAGAAGATTTTCAATACTATGAATTGATTTGTTGATGGATTAAAGGAACTGTTTAGGAACATACAAACTAGAACCCACAAACACTAAACTCTGTAATTAGAAGAACCAACTAGTTTATACTTAGTTTTCTTGATGACGTTGTCATTTGTCATTTTTCTCTTTTAACATGGACATAGACTAATATTTTAAACAAGGGTCACCATATGATAATCATCAGTGACATATGTCTTTCTAAATGGAGGGAAAAAATATATGGTCCCTTATCTATTTCAAAGGAAAAAAGCATAAAACAGCCGCAAGTATGTATGTGTGCATGTATAAAATTTTCTATTGTGTATATATATGTGTATGTATATATAATTTTCTTTTGTATATGTATATGATGATACAGCTTATCACATTCTAGCTCCTCTAGTGTTATACATTTTCCTAAGGGAAAGGACTACAATCTCTTCCTGTAGTGAAACATTCCAAAGTTTCTCTCTAAAAGATTCCTTGTTAATGAAGTGTAATAGAAAAAAAAAGGGGGGTTCTTTTTCTTTACGGATTTTAGAATCCCTATTCATCTATTAAACTTGTACATGGGACAACTGTATTCCTTTAACCATTGTTTGTTCAATTTTTGACTTCTCCTGCTGAGAGACTGCTTCCAGTCCTCAGCAGATATACTTGTTTACACCATTGCTCTGAGTGCGCTTTCTCCCCAGGTAAGCAGGTCTTCGCTCTGAGCCCTATTATAATTGTGTTCATCTGCATATCTGGGTCTTCTCCAGATATCCCTTCCAACTTGATTTTTTTCTTTTTAACGTTCCGAATTTCATATTTTCTTCAAAATTTAAATGCAAATTACAATGATGGCTATGCTCTTATCTCATTCCAAGAGAAACTGCCCAGACCAGAGCTCATGTCGTCGTTAAGAGCCCTGGGGACAGAGAGGGAGTGTGAGGCACCACAGCTCCTGACCCGGGGTTGGCTTGTGACCTCTGACATGAAATGGTGTGCAGCTGAGTGGGGATAATCAGAAGTTCCTTCTCTGGAATATGAATTAAGAAGTAAAAGAAGGTGGCGCATAGAAGCAGGATAATAAAGAATGCAAATAGCAGCAGCGAAAGGTTTAGGTTTCAACAGGCAAAATGTTGTGAAAGAGCTCAGATGTAAAGAACAACAAAAAATTAAAATCAGACAAGAAGAGAGAAAGAATAGGCTGGTGGGAATGTAGTCAGCCTGGGGCACTGAAAGGAACTGAGCTATGGGAATGCGGAGCGCTGGTCAGCGGCCAAGGAGCGCTTCTGTGTAGAGTCAAGCTCTGCGTGCTCTGGCTCACCCAGGAGTTGTGCTTTCCTTGAGGCGGTGCACATGTGTGTTATTACGTACTGCCCACAGCCTTTAATTCATTCAATTATCTTTACCACAAGATTATTAGCACTTTGAGCTCTGAGGTCATGTCTTTCTCTTTTTTTCTCTCTCTTTCACCCAAATATCTAGCACTAAACAATATTTCGCACTTAGTAAATGCTCACTGATTGATTCGAAACAATCTCAGGGTCCTATAAATTAATCTTTATCCAGAAATACACAGGATAATGCTTCCTTGTCTTATTATTTCACTTTATAAAGTGACAAGGAATGTAATTTAACTTCTAATATGTTTATATCATTACTATGGAGGCTTGGCAATAAGAACTCAAAGCATAGCTGGAGCCAAGAAACAGAAGAGTTTAATCCATAGGTATTTGAGCTTGATAAATGGCAAGAACTTGTCAAAATTCTATTAAAAAAATGTCAAAAAAATGACTATCCCTCAGATGTAAGCAGCAGCAAAACAATATTTATTTGATTATCTCTTCCCATCACTTATTCTTTCAAATGGAGGAATCCCCAATACAAGTCCAGACTTTTTAAATGAAAAAAAAATCATAATTTAAGTCAAATGTGCTGGTTATAGGACAATCTAAGAATAATCCATTGGTAGTTCAAACTCTATAGAGATGGATAAAACAGTGGTAGTAATCCTCTTGAAATTTGAAGACAGTTACTAAGTCACCATTCAGCCTCCTCTTCTTTCAACTAAATAGCAGCAGCTTCTTTAGAGTTTTCAGGACAGGTCAGATTCTTCATCCCTTTAATCACCGTGGTTGGTCTTTTCTGAACCAACCAATTTCTCCACATCTTTCTCCGTTAATTTTCACGACTTTACAACGGCTTGTGTTTAGTGGCACAGTGAGCCAAAAGAATCAAAGATTTATTTGGCTCTTGTTGGCTTGTATTGCAACTGTGACAGGACGTTCTGGCTTATAGACAAGGAGGAAGCAATAAATACAGCAGGTCTGACCTTCAGGGAAGTTTTTGATTCAATGACGAGTACAATTTTATTTAGCAAGCCAGAAAGCTAATCATCTTCATTCCATAATGGATGGGGACTCATGAGGCTCATCCTTTCACTTCCAATAGTTACAATCCTGAACCAAACTGAGTGGCCCTTTTTTCTCTATTTCTAAATCTTTGGGGACAGTCTGATCAGTGTCTTTTGGGTTCTCTCCTGAAGTACAACCTCTCAGATCCTGGCTTGTTCTGGCTTATCCATGGATGAACCAGAATGCACTTTATGCTACTCTTTCTCAGAATAGCATAGGGTCCATATAAATTTTACCCACAGGAATGCGAAGGAAGGGGACAGCAGAGAGTAAACAAATGGGGGAACTTCAAAACCACCAAGTTCTTACTATCCCTGGAAATTAACTCAATGATTTAAAAATCCTAATTTGTTTATAATAATTTTAGTCATTACCTTGATCTGTACCTAAAACAATCTCTTCTGGTATCATTCCCATTGATAGACTACTAAGAAGCAAAGCAACACAGGCAAGGGTTTGAATAGTGATTTATACACTAGGTTAATGTTGATTTTGGGTTTGTGAACATTAGGCAAGAAACTCAAATTTCTAGGCTTCATTCTTTCATTCAAACAACATATATTGAGTACCCAATGTAGCAAACAGTCATCTACTGTGACCTGGACTTCCTTGACTTTACAAAGTAACATTGACTTTGATGACTCTAAAGCGCCTTCCACCTTAAAATTGCATGCCTTATGGCCCTACTGACATTTGAAGCCAAAGAAACTGTGCTTGGTTACACAGTGGCATCTTCTTTTCTTTTCTGAGTATTTGTTCTCTGCTCCCACTCTGAGGTGTTCACTTTGCAAGAATTACAAATTCTAAACTTAATCTAGTAATTCTAAGTGCTTAGGCAGTTAAGTCATTCTCTTTAATTAAAAAAAAAAAGAAATCATATGTCCCATAGTATGGCCCATTCCAACCTGCATAAGTAATGATCTGGGAGGAATGGGAGAAGTTTAGACTTTCACTTTCCCAATATCTATTGATCAAAGGTCTTGCCTGAAAGCTTCCTGGGGATAAGTTAGGTCTTACACCTCTTTATAGCTCCCTAAATGATTAGCAGTGTCCATTGTATCTTGGCCTTAGTCACTAATTTAGGAGAGGGGCAGGATTTGAACTCAGGATGTAAGACCCAGAGGTTATGCCTGTACCACTGTCCCTGGGATGGGGTTGGGCTAGGTTTTCATCAGCCAGTTTAGTCAACAAATGTATTATTTATAGATACAGTGACACCCATTTACCCTATTGTGTGCTAATTAATAAATAGAAAGTTTTTGAAAATTAGTAGAATATGGACTTTGAAATACTGGAACTTACAGTACAAATAATTAGGATCAAAAGCATGACTTTTTAACTCACAAAAGTATAAGTGTGATGACAGAGATCATTTAACAAGTTGAGATTAGAGACTATTGTCATTTCATTTGTCTTTGTTTCCATGCAAAACAAAGTACCATGCAAAAAATGCATATTACACCCTTTCGATGCAATAATATTTCACATAAATTTGATTTCGGTGAAGCCAGTACTATAAATATATTCTGTGTTTTGTTAAAAAAAAGTGATGAATAGCACTTCCCAGGCTTATTTAAGCTTCCTGCATTTTATAAGTTTTATAGCAAGGTGAATTAACATGATGGGATAAAACATGATGGCAGATGCCAGAGAAAATTAAGGCTTTATAGGCATAGAAGAGGACTCCACATATAGCATGGAAGTAAGACAAATCACTGATTTTCAAATCAGTTCCGGGTCTTATTCTTTGTTCAAAGCTACTCTCCATGTTTATCCTGACCTGAAACTTTTATTGAGTTCCAATCTCGGGCTTTACCAAAACCAAGACTACAAATAATGCTAAACTCTGTCATATTTTGTTATAGTATAGGGAGGCAGACCAGTGGTCATAAAGGGCTGAAATAAGAACACCATATCTCCATGACCTGCTGTAGACAGGATTTCCTAATTCAAAGGTCTCAAATTGACAAGTCAACCCTAAATTTGTGCGTGTGTGTGTGTGGAGAGAGACAAGGACAGGGAGGTAGGGGAAGAGGAGAAGAGAGAGAATTGGGAATGATGAAAAGTAAAGGAGCATGCTTCAAACTAGATTGGGTCTGAAGGCTGATTTGTGAAAGCACAGAGGGAAGAGACAATGATTGCAATTATCAACCTCATTGTTATCTTTAAGTTATGCAATTGTTCAAAAGCACAAAATGCTTTATGTGCTAGAAAAACATGCAAACAGTATTAAATACAGAATTTATGCATATGAAGACATATATTAACAAATTATATTTCAGAAAATATAGAGCAGATATGGATTCCATAGACATAAAAATATAATGAAAACTAGATACAAAACCAGTGATTGAGTAACATGACTTTATAAACCAAACGAAACTCTCAGTCTCTCTCATATATATATATGTATAAATTAAACCAGTGCTCTCATCACTGATATATGCTAATATCCTGGTGAAAAATGTAAGCTGTAATTTTAAACAAAGAAGCAATACAATTTATTCTAGCCAAGAAAATAAATGACAGTTACTAGAGGTATAAACTTGAAATAAGACTTCACCACCCTGAGCCTCTGTAAAGGAGACTGTATGTGTGAAGTTCTCAGCAGAATGCCTAGCACAAATTTAGAGCCCAACAAATTTTGGTTATATTTACCTGGAGCATGGCCTGATATTTTTCATGTTTTTATATAATGCTTTATATTTATATATATAAATTTGTATCATCTAATCTGGACTTGGTAATCACAGACTTAATCACATGAAAAAGGTAGACTTACTTCATTAATTCAATGTGTCCCTGTGTACAGATTGTATTGAACACTAAGAAAGGTCCTTGAACATTGAAACCCAGTATAGTTGATTCATATTATTTGTAAATTCTGTTTTTAGTTAACTTACTTGCTAAAATTTGTCTGTAACCACTAGATCATTTTACCACTTTTGTGCTCATCCCTCGACATATGCAAAGGAGCAAAAAATTTGAGCCACCTGACAGGCACATTCCCAGCTGAAGGAAACCTCTGCCTTCTTATTTCAGGTCTCAAAGTGTAACCAAGTGTCCTTCTGGGGGTCTACCAGCACATTTTTGTGCTTTTTCTTGGTGATTTAGCCGTTTATGATGGCCCCTGAGTGTAGTGTTGAAGTGCTGTCTAGTGTTCCTAAGTGCAAGAAGGCTGTGATGTGCTTCATAGAAAAGCCTCTGTGTTGGATAAGCTTCATTTAGTCATGAGTTATATCGCTACTAGCCTTGAAATCAATCTTAATGAAACAACAATATGCATTAAATAAGGTATCTTTAAGCAGAAAGAAGACATATAAAACAAGGTTATTAATTGATTAGTTGATGAAAACGTTCTGAACAAATATTCCCAGGAACCTAAGTCTGCATTTCCCCTAGAGCAGTTGTTCAGTATCCCCTAATTCAGTATTTTCAGTGACTTTATAGAACTTTAAGGTAACTATTGTGAAAAATGAGAACTGACTGTATTTGAACTTTAGAAAGGTATAGCTTATCTGGGGTGATATATATGTAAGATAAAATAAACAAGAGTAAAGAAGGATGGATTGATATAGTTGTAAAATAACATACATCAAGCCAACCACCCAAAGCTCAGATTTGGGGTAGTTATCTGGAACATGGCCTTGAGGCTAAAAATGAAAAGTGGCTTCTAAACAACAGAGTTTTGTTGACTGCACTTCTTCTAGCCTATGGCCTTCTAGACCTACGCTCTTCTTCCCACACATTTATGGTTACTAGGACATTAGAATTATGACTATTGAAATGGGGAGTTGAGGATAGTGACTGAGAAACACAGAAAAACAAGAACTACTAGCTAAATGTAATGATGAGTCGGCCCTGTGAGGAAAGGTTGGAAATCAGTTGGAGCTATCTGTGATGCCTGCCTGGGAAACTTGATGGTTAGTGAAGCGGCTAGACCGTTTGTCATAAAGTTCACAAATATAGTTGTTACTTTCCCTTTATAACCAATTTAGGCATCAACAGGGGATGAGATAAAAATCAGAATTGCCGTCGGTAACAAAAAGTCTTACTTTTCTCTTTTTTGAAATGCGTGCCTCCCCCAATCTGCCAGTACTTCCTCTTTATTCATTCAATATTTATGAAGTACTTATCTGCATAAGCATTAGATGTTAGAGGTAAAAGATGAAAAGATACCGTTGTTGTCAACTGGAAGCCACAGTCTAGTGAGAAAGACAATTACAGCCTAATCTCATATGCTCACAGGAACAGGGTTGAAAAATAAGTAATTCTTCCCCCCAGGTACAGCAGGAAACAGAATGGGAGTGTATTCTGATAGTAGCAACTGAAAAATGGATCTTAGGCATGTGAGTCCATTCATAATTTAAGATGGTGGAGGTATTCTGAAACTTCAGCTTAGTGATTCCTAAATTCTAAAGAGCATTTAAATTCTCTGCAGACATTGTTGAAATGCAGATTCTGATGCAGCAGCACTGGGTTAGGGCCGGGCATTTGTACATTTGCAACAAGCTCCCAGGTGTTGTAGATACTGCTTATCTACAAACCACCCCTGGAGAAGCAAGCCTCAGGTACAAAAATTTCACTAGTGATATTGAAAAATTCCCGGTGCTTAGCCCTACCTCCAGATAGTCTGATTCAACAGTCCCAGAGTGGGCCAGAAGTGCTAGTGATTCAAATGCAGATGGTGTTCAAACACTTCTATAAAACACTGATTTATGAACCCATAAAGATTTCTTCATTAGCAGTCTCCTTCTAAGATTAACACATGTCTTCAAATTCCTGCCACCTGGACATTTTTTTTCTCCAACACACCTTGTAACTTCAGGAAGACTCAAAATAAGGCTGAAAATAACACATTGTGCTCAAAATCAAAACAGATTTCAGAAGACACAGCCAATTTTATTTATTTGGAAACAGTCAGTTGGCATTGATTATTAATTAATGTCTGAGATGTTATATTAGGCGCTAGAGTTACAAAGGCTGAGAAAAAAAGTCCCCGTTCTTTAAATAAGCCTATTTCAATCAAATAAGTATGTACTTCATGCTGTGTGAGACACTGTGCTAGGCTCAGAGGCATCTCACAAGGCTTGTGGGAACTAGTCTCACTTGCTTAGAGACTGTTACATAAACAAGTGAAATTTTCTGTTGGGTCTCCTGTAATTACTTTCAAAATTATCCATATAATGTTCAATATGTGTGTCATACATAACTTATTTTGCCCATTTGAACCATAATCACACAGTTCACAAAGTACAAAGCATGTGCTCAACAAATCCTGGTTTTATCTAAGAGAATTGATTTCCAAATTCCAAATGGATATCACGCTGAATTACTTAATCAAAGATAACAAATTAGTGGTTCAAGTTTTTTACTGTATTGTAAGTCTTGTTTTCAAGTAAGTGGTCTATTTCACTCTTGATGCTCAGATTTCTACAATAGCTCTGATATTTTCTTCTCCTCTATGTTAATAGAAGAATTAAGAGTTTATTAGTAAAAAATTGTGATATCCACTAAGGCATTCTTCCCTGCTCCTGCCTGAATTTATTTCTAAATCATCAATAAAATTAAAGAAGAAGAGGCAATATTAAAGATTACATTATCTTTAGTAATACTGCTATTCCCAAACAGTAAGTTTTTTGTCAGAAGGCTACGTCCAATACTGGAAACAGAGCAAATGATTCCAATAAAAATAATTTTAGTTCCAAATAAAGAATGTGGTTTCCCCAGGGCAAAGTCTGATCTGTAACATTGCGAGCTCAAGAAAGATGAAGTATGTTCTATTTTCATTTATGTTTTGTTATTTTTTTGATTAAAAAAATTTTTTTATTTTGGTATCGTTAATGTACAATCACTTGAACTTTATGGTTACTAGATCCCCTATTATCAAGTACCCCCACATACCCCATTACAGTCACTGTCCACCAGCGTAGTAAGATGCTGTAGAATGATTACTTGTCCACTCTGTAAATACTGCCTTTCCCATGTCTCCCCACCCCCCCACTACATTATGTGTGCTTATCGTACTGCCCCTTTTTCCCCCTTGTCCCTCCCTTCCCACCCATCCTCCTCAGTTCCTTTCTCTTTGGTAACTATTAGTCTGTTCTTGGGTTCTGTAAGTTTGCTGCTGTTTTGTTCCTTCAGTATTTTTCTTTGTTCTTATACTCCACATATGAGTGAGATAATTTGATATTTGTCTTTTTCCACTTGGCTTATTTCACTAAGCATAATACCCTCTAGCTCCATCCATGTTGTTGCAAATGGTAGGATTTGTTTTCTTTTTATGGCTGAATAATATTCCATTGTGTATATGTACCACCTCTTCTTTATCCATTCATCTACTGATGGACACTTAGGTTGCTTCCATTTCTTGGCTATTATAAATAGTGCTGCGATAAACATAGGCGTGCATCTGTCTTTTTCAAACTGGGCTGATGCATTCTTAGGGTAAATTCCTAGGAGTGGGATTCCTGGGTCAAATGGTATTTCTATTTTGAGTTTTTTGAGGAACCTCCATACAGCTTTCCATAACGGTTGAACTGATTTACATTCCCACCAGCAGTGTAGGAGGGTTCCCCTTTCTCTATATCCTCACCAACATTTGTTGTTTGTCTTTTGGATGGTGGCCATCCTAACTGGTGTGAGGTGATATCTCATTGTGCTTTTAATTTGCATTACTCTGATGATTAGCGACATGGAGCATCTTTTCATGTGCCTGTTGGCCATCTGAATTTCTTCTTTGGAGAGTGTCTGTTCAGCTCCTCTGCCCATATTTTAATTGGCTTATTTGCTTTTTGTTTGTTGAGGTACATGAGCTCTTTATATATTTTGGATGTCAACCCCTTATCGGATATGTCGTTTATGAGTATGTTCTCCCATACTGTAGGATGTCTTTTTTGTTCTACTGAAGGTGTCCTTTGCTGTAAAGAAGCTTTTTAGTTTGATATAGTCCCACTTGTTCATTTTTGCTTTTGTTTCCCTGCCTGGGGAGATATGTTCATGAAGAAGTTGCTCATGTTTATGTCCAAGATTTTTGCCTATGTTTATTTCTAAGAGTTTTATGGTTTCATGAATTACATTCAGGTCTTTGATCCATTTTGAGTTTACCTTTGTATATGAGGTTAGACAATAATCCAGTTTTATTCTCTTCCATGTAGCTGTCCAGTTTTGCCAACACCAGCGGTTGAAGAGGCTGTCATTTCCCCATTGTATATCCATGGCTCCTTTATTGTATATTAATTGACCACTTGGGTTTATATCTGGGCTCTGTATTCTGTTCCATTGGTCTATGGGTCTGTTCTTGTGCCAGTACCAAATTGTCTTTATTACTGTGGCTTTGTAGTAGAGCTTGAAGTCAGGGAGCGTAATTCCCCCTGCTTTATTCTTCCTTTGCATCTATGTTCATCAGGGATATTGGTCTGTAATTTTCTTTTTTTGTGGTGTCTTTGCCTGGTTTTGATATTAGAGTGATGTTGGTCTCATAGAATGAGTTTGGGAGTATTCCCTCCTCTTCTACTTTTTGGAAAACTTTAAGGAGGATGGGTATTAGGTCTTCACTAAATGTTTGATAAAATTCAGCAGTGAAACCATCTAATCCAGGGTTCTGTTCTTAGGTAGTTTTTTGATTACCAATTCAATTTCTTTGCTGGTAATGGTCTATTCAGATTTTCTGTTTCTTCCTGGGTCAAGGTTATATTTTTCTAGAAAGCTGTCCATTTCTTCTAGTTTATCCAGTTTTCATTTATGTTTCAAACATAATTGGTTAAACTTAAAAATACCAAATAAATGCCACAGAAAAGAGCAAAACCTAAAATACTTAGAGAAAAATAATTTCAGGTATATTTCTGCAGTGAAAAAAAAAGGAATGTGGTAGGCTTGGAGGGGTAAGTCCCTGCAGAGTTGCTAAACTGATCACAATGTGAAAGCAAAGGATGTATAGGAAGAAAGCTTCTGTCATGCTGACAAAAGCAATTTATAAATGCTTCCAGGGCAGCACTGAATGCACCCTTTGTTTTCACCCTGATGTTTGCTGGAACAGGTCTGGAAATTCCCTGCACTCTAGGAGTTCTGATCTCAAAGAATTTTCTAGGTATGACTACACCATAAAGTTTTCTTTTCAAAGAAAGGTTAGATATAGTGCAATTTCTGATATTTGTTCAAATTGATAGATAGCTGGCTCAACCCTAACTCAGAAAATCATACTTCTATGATAGGGCTAGAGGGGGCATTATGTTTACTTGTTCTTATCCTTCTTTATCTGAATGGCAGCCAATAATTATTTCCATCTCAATGCCAATTATTTAGGTAATGCAGGATCTGCATACCCACTTCCATCCCATCAAAAAAAATGATAAAGTTCTATTTACATCATTTTATTTTTCAGTGATCACAATGGGGGAAGGGATCATTTTGAACAATAAAACAAACAAAATAATGGCTATCTCAGTGCATGCATAAACCCCTAAAAAGAATGGACAATAACGTTTTAAACAACAGACATAGTTTCCATATGGATATGCCAAACTGTCAATTTGAAGTTTCAAAATTATATGCCATATCCCCCTCAGAATAATTGTGTCCTTCATTACAACCCTGCTCCATCCCCAACTTTTGTAACAATTAGCACTCCTGATATTTTTACTATTGTGCTCAATGCATATTACGGTATATAAGAACTATTAAAATCCCCAAACCTTATTAAACTTTGCATATTTTGTTTTTGATATGAAAAAAATTATAAGACATCACATTCCCACTGTGGGGAAATGAAAGTTCCTATGGCCAGGATCCTCACCTCACCCTAAACTACTTGATGATGTAATTGGCCTACTGCTAGGCTAATGCTTCCATACACATTGGCAGTGAGCTATTATTGACTGAGTTACTATATATAAATAGCTCTTTTCAGTGCTCTGGGGGGAGACAGAGATGCAGGTGGATTACAGACCTGCAGACTGCTGGGTGCAGATGTGATCCTAGTGCTCAACGTACAACCATTAGAATAAAGCCAGATGTAAATCCTTTTACCCCAAGAGCATTCCATTGTCCTTTCTTGTTCTCATTGAAACCATAGTGAACTTGCCCTGAGCTGAAACCCTCAGGCAAGACATGTAATTTAAAGGAAATAAAAAAGCCTTGCATTTTAACATTGAAATATGCTTAAAAGTAAAAACTGAAATATAATAATATAATTTACTGTCGCCTTTTATAAGTGATAACATATGATAACATATAATTGAACAGCTCCTGTACCAGAAGAATCACAACCATAGAAAAAGACAAAGAGCCTAATTTATTCTGACTAATCAGGATTGATGTTAATTAAAAAAGAGTACAAGATAATGACTTCTCATTACTACCTGATAGATGGAAATAAGATTCTTCTTCTTCTAAGTAAAATAACAATTAAGTAACTTTTTAAAAAGGATTTATTTTCAGAAGATGTTCTTCTATAATTGGTGAAGTATTCATGTAATGGCCTTTTTATGAAATCATCTAGAAAAAAATGGATTTCATCAAAGGCTATTTATTCTTTAGTATTTGTCACATTTTGTTAGATATGCATGAGAGAAAGATAGTATTTGAACAGGTGGTAATCAGAACAAAATTGACTTGCATTATTCTGTGGAATGTTTCACATAAAAGAACATAGCCTTGCAAAGTGACTACAGCTCAAGTTCAAATCCCAGTTCCTTCATCTACCAGCTCTGTGACCTGCCCCAAGTGTTTTGATCTCTAAGGCTTAATTTTATCATCTGTAAAAAATTTTTAAAGTATAGATTATTTCACCTGAGGGCTTCAGCCTTAGACAAGTTCACTATGGATTCGGTGAGACTAAGCAATGACAATGGAACATTCTTGGTGTAAAAGGATTTACAACTGGCTTTTATCTCACAGCAGTAGGTTGAGCACTAGGATCATGGGTGCATCCAGCAGTCTGCGGATCCGTAATCCACCTCCTTCTCAGCCTCTGTGCAGAGCACTGGGTGGGGCTCTTCATATACTGACTCAGTCAAGAATAGCTCATTGCCAAAGGGTGTGGAAGCAGTCGCCTAGCAGTAGGCCAGTTACATCATCAAGTAGTTTAGGGTCAGGTGAGGATCTTAGCCATAGGACTTCCATTTTCCCCACAAGATCTTACTTCATAGGGCTGTTGTGAGTATTAAATAAAATTATCTATATAATAACATCCATTGCACAGAGCCTGGCACATAAAAAAGAACTAAATAAATATTAGATATTATACTAGGTTTTTACTGCTATATAATAAATCATCAAAAATTTAGTGGCTTAAAACAACACAAATGTATTATCTTACAGGTTCCATGTGGCAGTAGCCTGGACGTGTGAGCTGGGTCCTTTACTCAGGGTCTCCCCAGAGGAAGTCAAGGTATTAGCTGGGGCTGCAGGCTTATCTGGAGCTGAGGATCTCCTAAGTTCACCTCTTGTCAGCAGAATTCAATTCCTTATAGTTGGGAGATTGAGGCCCTAATTCCCTGCTAACTTGCCCTTCCAAGACACAGTGATTGTTTCTTCAAAGCCAACAGGACTGTATCTGCTGCTGCCACTCTTCCTTACTTCTATTTCTGACTTCTAAATCCTTATAAAAGAGCTCCCTCTCATTAGGTCAAGTCCTCCCAAGACAATCTCTTTTTGATTAACTTAAAGCCAGTGTGGGGAAGTTGGGGTTCCTATGGCAAGGATCACTTGAATGGCCCTGATAAAGGTAATGACATCCTATTCCATCTTGGGGTGGGTACGAGACTGGACCCAAAAGCCAAGGAGTGGTGTGGCACAAACGCCCACACTAGCCAAGTGAGGTGCTTACCTACAGCAGCATAGTGCCTTCTCTAGTAGCCCCTTGATTGAAGAACTCCAACACTTACTGGGGCTAGTGACATATACTAGTGAAAAGCAGGAAGAATTTGCTTTTGAACCATTAGTAACAGAGAGTCCCTATACCTGAAGATGCATGGTACACAGATGGCTCCAGCTGTGGGCAGCCCCCAAAATGAAGGGCCATAGCTTTCTATCCTAAGACTGAGACAATATGGATGGAAGATGGTGAGGGGAAGAGCAGCCAACGGGCACAGTTATGGGCTGTGTGGCTTGTGATCAGCCAGGAGCCCTCCCTTAGCTATTGTCCCATGTTGTCTGCACTGACAGCTGGGCTGTCTATTGTGGCTTGACCCTGTGGCTACCAACCTGGTACCATGCCAACTGGCTGGTTGGTCACCGACCCCTTTGGGGGCAAGAATTGTAGCAAGACTTCTGTGCCTGTGGTCAGACTAAAATAATTACAGTATACCATGGACAGGTCATTTGCCACTGGCAACTCCAGGAAATGATGAAGCAGACAAATTGCCCATATACATTGGTTAGAAGGAACACCTGCCTCTGATGTAGCCCAATAGTTACATCAGTGTTTGTTGCATGTGAGGCAAAAGACAATGTGGGCTGTAGCCTGTCAGTGGGACTTGCTTTTGACCTTTGAAGAAGTTAGTAGAGCCCAGCAGGAGTGTGTCGTGTGCTCCAAAAGTGACTTACACTGAGTTTCACAGCAACATGGGTCAATAGCTAAGGGGCCTATACCCCTTGTCAGGTGGCAGGTAGACTATATTGGTCCTCTACCTGTGTCAGAAGGATATTGGTATGCTATGATTTGTGTGGACACAGCTACTGGACTTCTGGTTGCTTTTTCTATCCATTGTGCAGACCACCAAAAGAGGCCTGGAGCATCTCTTTGCTGCCTACGGCCAACCGCAGGTAATTCAGAATGATTAGGGAACCTATTTTACTGGACATACAGTGCAAGAATGGGTGCAACAGCTGGGTATCAAGTGGAAGTTTCATGTGCCCTACAATCCTACTGCAGCAGGCATGATAGAGAGGCACAATGGCTTCTTAAAATCTGGACTACAGTCAGATACCAATAGTCTGCAGGGATGGTTAGTCTGCTTATGGACTGTGATACGGTGTTTGAACGAGAGACCCCAGAAGGGTGCCCTGAGCCCCGTAGACATGTTACCACGTATGGCTGCCTCCCCTATACAACTGCAAATACAAACCAAGGAAAAGTCACTGAAGCTGAGCTTCAGCCACCAGAATAATATCTTGCTGCCAGCACCAATTGCACTGAACTCTGGAGACTCCATTGAGTTGACGTGGCCTTGGACCTTTCGACACATGGCCCAATGATAGCTGGCTCTCCTGGCACCTTGGGGACAAGGCCTGGAAGCTGGCCTCTGTGTGTTTCTGAAATAACAGCAGAGTGGCCACCAAAGGTCACAGTAGTATATCCTAACTGGCCAGAAGGTAGGAGCATCTTATCAGGGAGTTTTGTTTTATCATTATGGCCAGTATGCACCTCCAGTAGCACTATATATAGTCCCTTTAGTAACCCCCATGGGAAAAGGAGTAAAAGTATGGTATGCTACATCTGGAAGGGATCCCCTTCCTGCTACAGTCCTATCACAGGACCACTCTCTTGCATGCATCCTACCTGATGGACAAGATTTGCCTATGTTGGTGTCATTAAAACATGTGTCTTACTGCCTCTAAGGTCATTGTGGATTGGGAACTTCCTTTGGCTTGAGGATTATTATAATTTTTGTTACCAGTATCAAAATCTTTCTGTATCTTAATTTTTATTATTCTCAGTTGTTATCCTCTGTTGCTATTGTGGAATCTGGTTACAGTGCTCCAGCTTTCTCGCACAGGGACCATTGTGGAAGATTGAAAGTATGTAGATTGTAAGGCGAGAATTCTGGAGGGGTGGAGTGTGGGGAGGTTGGGGTTCCTATGGCCAGGATCCTCACTGAACTTAAACCACCTGATGATGTAACTAGCCTGTTGCTAGGCTACTGCTTTCACACCTTTAGGCAATAAGCTATTACTGTGCTATATAGGGAGCTCGGCCCAGTGCTCTGGGTGGAGGCAGAGACGCTAGTGCTCAACCTACCCTGGGAGAACAAGCCATGTAATAAACCCTTTCACCCCAAAGAACGTTTTGCTGTCAATTTCTTTGGTCACACTGAGTCCATAGTGAATTTGCCCGGGGCTGAAACCCATTGGCAAGACAGATTTTCATTAAGCTTATGTACCTGTGAGATTCCAGATAACTGAATGTACTTAAAGTTGCCACCACTGATTTAGTCATTTTCAATACTATTGAATAAAATAGTCTAATCACACATTGTTTTACTGGTTCCTCCCTTGGTCTTTGATTTCTTAAGGGACTTTGTCCTGGGAAAGACTAGAGAACATTCCACTGGTTGTTATTTTAAACAAGCATGGGACTGTCATAATTTCTGTTCCCACTATTTGCTAGGGAGAGATGAGACAGGGGTAGAATAGAAAACACTAGGACAAAATTAAAGAGGTAAAAATATCCTTCTAAAAATTAGGTATCTTTATTGTTTTGAAAAATATATATATTGATGAAAATTATTAATGCACTTTTACTTCTGTGCAGAAAAATGTCTTCCTCTCAAAAATATCCATACCCTAATCCTATTATCTTACATGGAAAATGGAACCTGATGCAGGTAAAGTTAGGGACCTTCAGATGGGGAGATTATTCTGCATTATCTGAGTAGTTATCAATTTAATCACATGAGTCTTTGAAAACAGGAATATTTTTGGCTATGGACAGATGTGAAGAAGAGTCAAAAGGATAATATTGTTGGCTTTGGGTCTGAAGGATGGGAGCCACCAGCCAAAGAATGTGTGTGGCCTATAGAAGCTGGAAAACACAGGGAAACCAATTCTCTCTTACACCCTGCAGAGAAAAAGCCAGCCCTTCTAATCTGACATTAGCCCAGTGAAATCTCTGTTGGATTTCTAACCTACAAAACTGTAGGATAATAAACTTGTGTTGTTTTAGGCACTAAATTGGTGGTAATTTTTTATAAGGGCAATAAAAATAATAGTATAATTACTGATGAAAATTCTGCAAACACTACTCATCTAAAGAAAAAATGGTTCTTTCAGCAGGAAAGCAAAAGATGGTTTGGAAAATAAGAAATCATGAAAGCAAGCCAATTATTGCTCCCATCTGTCCTCCTGTCCCAAACAATGCTTATTACAACACCTCCATTATGTTAATTGCCCGTAGGATACTTAAAACATATAAGGAGGTAAGGTGTTATGGCAGAAAACACCTAGGCTGAGGAATCAAATAAATCTGGGTTTGAATTATTACTTTGTCACCTAGAAAATTTGTGATACTGAGAAAATTATTTAAATCTGATCCTCAGTTTCTTTATCTCTGTGATGAAGTATGTCCAAATGGTTGTCGAAATAATTAAATGAGTGAATATTTATATAATGGCCAATACTTGGTGTATCCCAAGTGAATTTTAGCTACTTATTATCATCATTTTTTCTGGTGAGTTACATAAACCATAGAGAAATTACATACCTAGTCTAAAGTTCACGTCAAGAAACCACAGGATAAGGAATAAATTTCACGGCCTCCAATTGCTAATTAATTTTTTTTCACTATTGTCTGCAGCCTCCACTGGTCAAAAGATGGCTTATTATGTCAGAATGCCTCAAATTATCACTTTAAATGTACAGAAGCACATAACACTTAGGACACATGTTCATGCTTTCATCAAGGAAAGATTTTGATAGCATTCATAGAATATGGGTTCTCAGAAGACTACAGAAAACGATGTCTGAAATACTCTGTTCATTACTGCTGTCAAATACATAAATCACCATTATTTATGGATCATCATCAAGTCCATCTGAATGGCTAGCTCTTAAACAGTATATCTCATTTGAAGTGTCTTAGGGTTCCTTAGAAGCACAGCAAAAAATGGGGATTCTTGTGAGAGTGATTGGTTGGAGGTGGGCTTTCAGGGGAAGGGTAGGTAGGCAAGAAGAACACGGCAGGGGAAGAAAGCTAAGTATATCTGCAGTCTATCCTACGAGGAGTTATAGAGCATGAACTGCACCAGAGTTGAACTCACCTGGACACTTGGGGGCCAACTGTGTACCCCTGGGTCAGTCAAAAGGGGGCATAGGTGAGCTATTAAAAGTCAACAGGTGCGGAGCTAGAAATGAGCGCACTGGGATAAGAAAATGTGAGCAATCACAACATCAGCCAGTTCAAAAGAAGATCCAAAAAGTCTGGATGAGAACTAGATCTTAAATTACAAGGTTAAATTACAAGTCTGTAGAATAGAACATTAGTTTTAAATCACACTTTACCTGGAAGGATACAAAAGCTCAGTTTTGCAAATGAGCAGGTTCAATGTTTAAGCTAGGGTGTGGGGAGACCTTTGAAGGACAACTTGAGAACAAACTAGCATAAAATCTAGTAGAATATGCATCACTAATTATGCCAGAAACATTTCACTAATTATAATATAATGTTGGTTACATGTTCCTCTAGAATATACTGATACTTCACAGTAACTTGTAAATCATTAAACCCTGGCCAATGTGGGAGTGATTTTAAAATTGCCTTTTAGCAAATATGTATATAAAGAGATGTCTACATTATGCATTACTTTTCATTTCTGTCATGCTGGATGTAGATATATGGAACATATATCTCCAGTAATGAGCCAGGTGTCTCACACAAAACCTGAGAGGTGGTTTAACACCACATCTGATTATTCAGTGAAATAATTACAGTAATGATTGCCAATATTAATCACATACTTCGTTCTTGAAAAGGAAGGTTAAAGGCGAGACCCTAATACTGCAGCTTTATTTACATCTTGTATTATAAAGGATGATGAACTTCTTATTTGATATATATGTTAACTTTCAAAGAAATGGTCCCCATTTACTGCTTTTGTTTTTGTTTTTTGTTTTTCTACCATGAGAGTCTTTAGATTTAACTTTTAGATTTACAGGAATAAAATTAACTTGCCTTTCTCCATGGATATAATTTAAAATTATCTTTTGCTAAATATCCTTTTGTTTTTTATTTCCTCAGAGAGTGAAATTTTTCTAAGGAAATTTTTGTCTTAACCTTATCTACAGAGAATTAGAGAAATATAATTGACATGGTGTCTTCACTTTATTTTTAAATTCTTTTTTTATTGGATAGTGTTGATAAATGTAAACTTACAAATGAGTCAATTATAAAATAAATCATAATTGACTTATCACTGCTTTCTGAAAATAACTTCATTCTTACTTATGAATTCATAAGCCACAAGTATTAATTTGCTGACATATACATTAATGCAAATCTCAGTGTGTTGCAAAATTTGTTTCCAGATAGGAGCACACGGCAAATAAGCATTATATTTTCTATGACATGGCTAGATTTTAAAATCAACCTGCAAAGCTACAGAGGAAGTTGTTTAATAATCTAGAGTGCAAGACCTGTCCTGGGAGTCTCGCTAATGAATCATCTCACCCATATTCTTTGTCAAAACCTTAAATGAATTAAGTGTTTGGCTTGTTGATAAGTGGAATGTACCAAAAGTAATTGAATGTGGTAATCAAAAATTTGTTAAACCTGTCACTGCACATCATTACCAGCTTCAAATCCAACACAGTACAATTAGCTTACAATACTTATAGTTGAATCAAGTCCACGTTAAGGTTGAATAAGCAATGCACTCTTCAGTAAATTAAATTAGACTCCAAGGAGATGAACAGAATAAAGTTTGCATGTGTGAATGGTGTAAATAAGGTAAAACATCAGATTTATGGAGCGCTAACCCTGTTTGCTAAAGTAATGTGGTCTAAATAGCCTTCATTACTGCCTTTTAACTAGCAGACATGTCATAGGTCAGGCCAGGATCTAAAAATAAAAATGTATTTAATTCTGGCCCCTGGCGTATGATTGATATGTTAGAGGTAAATAATCAGATGCATAATCATTAATAGTTAACAGACATCATGTTCTTCCCACTGCCACAGGAGAGTACTGAAAATTACTGGAGAGGAAGATAACAAACCCCACTATACCTTAAACTTAGAAAAGAAGGTTTTGGGAAAGAACCTTATCATGCTCTCTCAGCTGACTAGCATTTTTAATTTAAAATTATGGTTACACTCATGTCAAAAATTTTACAACAGGGTCTATATAATGGTGGAAAATGATTTGAAATAATAAGTTGAAATGATTCATTTAAAGAAATTGAATTGCATTGGTCTACATTGATGTGTATACGTACATACTCTGAAAAGGTTTTAGACCAAGATATATATCATGAATGATGACTTGGAATTGCCATAAACATGGTTAAATAAAACCTAACAGACAGGTACTTTTGTTACTGATGCATTTGGAAAGCTCAGAAATAAACACAAGATGATTGTGTAAATGCCTCCTGTAACCCAGTTACAGCACTCTACAAAGTCTGCAGACTTGATATATTTTGATCCAGGGGTTATCTAAATTTCAGATTATAGACATGAAATGTACAAACTTAAAATGTTTGGGACTAGAAATCTGACTCATTTGAACTTAAGGATAAACTTTATAAGTGGACTTGAATGTTCATATTTCCTACCAACCAGTTTGTACTTTAGGCATGCTTGGGGGTCTTCAAGGTAAAATGGAGCTAACAAATCTGTGGCCTAACAACTTTTGAAGAAATGTATGATATTTAATTTTTGTTTTTACCTATTGGTAAAGCAATTTCTTTCCATCTTAAATTTGGTCCTGAATAGTTTATATAGAGGGAGAATATATTCCTGTTACATGGAAGGTTGATTCAGCACCTATCATACTTATGTATAATAGTGCCTCCTATTTTTTGTTTATTTTAAGCATTTCCACCTGGCAATTTGAAAGATAAACATATATTTAAGAGAATACTATTACTTCAGTGCTTTGAGTCCACATAGACTTTTCTTTCCTCTATGACCACTTAAGACCTGTAATCTCAGCTTATCTTCAGTTTCCACGGCTTGCTGGTAGTTAAGACGCTTGTTTCCCTGGGGGTTGTTACCCTTCAGTGACATCCTTATGGTGCACATGTTGGGAGTGTAGGGGAACTTATGCCCAAAACGGACTTAAGCAGCTGTTGATTCTTTTTCTCCTATATAAAAATAAAGTCACTGCCTAATGTAAAAGCCATTTGTAACTTTCTACAGTACAGAATTTTTTTAAAAATCAAAGATTGTGTATTTGAGCAAATTATATAATCTTAGTTGTACTACTGACTGTCAGTGAACTAAGTATTATTTGGTGAGTGTCCTAGCCTTACCTGGATATTTCAAAAAAGGTTTTAAACATCTAAATAATTGATAACTTCATCATTTAAGTATACCCTTTGCCTAAGGTACTGTACAATATTCTCTGGGCAGAGAATGCAAAATAAATAGAAGGTGGATCCTGCATTAGGGAATTTACAACTTAAATCAAGATGTAGGTGTCTGAAATGAAAAGCCAATAGATAAAAACCATTTATACATTAGTTCTAGGTGGTTTAAAGTCAGGCTACATCTTTAATGATTATAGAATACAAATATTTACCTTCATAAAAGCACACATGCTTTCATCATGTAAAATCCAGCACTCAAGGCCATGACACAGACCATGATAAATTGTAAGAAAGGAGAGGTGTTATAATAGTAAATTCAAGCCAGTCAGTTTTCCTCAGTTTTTAGCACTAGAAAAATCACTATTATGAGTCAAGCTCCATGGGCCCAAATAGACCCTCCGCTCTCAATATGCATACAAAACTGGCACTTTGCTATCAGCAAGCCAGGGAATGGTTTGAACAGTTCTAAGAGACAAAAATCTAAGATGGTTTTGATCACCTCCAGTTTTTTTCAAATTACTTTTTATAAAAAAATTTTTAAGCCATAGAAAAATTTTAACAAATTTATGGCTCAACAAAAGTATATCAAACACCCACCTAAACATATCAGCTTATATATATATTTGTTTAGAAAATTTTAGGTTAAATGTGTGCTATGAAATGCACAAATCTTAGTATAATTTAATAAGTGTTGACAAATGTATAACCTGTATAACCTAAACTCTCATTTATTAAAGATTTACTCTTAGTACTTTCATAGAGAATATCAAGAGGTAGAGTATTACACCCCCCAAAAAGTTCCCACATGCCCCTTCCCAATTCATCCCTACTCCTCCCACAGACAACCACTGTTCTTTAATTTTTTTCCAGCACACATTAGATTACTTGCTCTAGAATGTCATAAGGATGGTATTATATAGTATGAATGTTTCATTTTAAGGCTTCTTGCACTTAGTATATTTTTGAGATTCATCTATGTTGTTGCATAAAATAGTGTTTTATTTCCTTTTATCATTGAATGGTATTCCATCATATGTATAAACCATAGTCTGTTTATTCATGTACATACTGATGGACATTTGTTATTAGATTTGGGCTCTAATGAACACAGTTTCTCAAAACATTCCTATATAAGCCTCTCTTTTAGGCATGTTTTTATTCCTTTTGGAGTGGAACTGATGAATCATAGGATAGGTGTGTGTTCAGTTTTATAAGAAACTACAAGGCTTTTCTCCAAACTGTTAGTAGTATTTTACACTCCCTCCATCAAAGGAATGAGAGTTCCAGATGCCCTACATTCTCACCAACATTTGTATTACCCATTTTTTTCTTTTCTCCATTCAAGTGTATATGTAATTGCATCTCCCGTGATTTTAATTTGCACTGCTTAGCAACTGTATTAGTCTGGGTCAAACAGGAAATAGAAACCACATAGTGGGTTAAACAATGAAAGTTTAATATGAAGAATTATCAAACTATGATGAGAGAATAACAGTTAAGAAAATGCTGCATGGTACCCTAGGACTGAGGAGAAAGTGCCCAAGGAAGGACAAACTTGGCACAGGACTCCTCCCTCAAGGCTGAGATTCACATCTTGTTGGAGAAGGTATAGTTTAGCCCACTGGAGAGCAAAAGCCTTCCTGGTTTGTCTAGGTTAAAGGTGGTCTGTAAAACTGGCCAGCACAAAGTGGTTCCCTGGAGTGTAGGTGGAGAGCAGGCAATCAGCTGTGGGCAACATGGGTATGCAGAAGGGGTGGGAAGCCTCCAGGCGCCGGCCATACAGTGCCCTGTACTGAGGAAGCCTAACACTGTGCTCACTTTAAAGGAGAAAAGCTTGAAGACCTTATTCTCACAGGGCATATAATGAAGGGGAAATCTAGAGCTGAGTGGCAATAAATAGATAACTGGCACAATGACCAATGACATTGTACACTTTTCTGTGTGTGATTTTGTACACAGTCCTTTGTGAAGTGTTTGTTCAAACATTATTTTTTTAAGAAACCCACTCTTAGCACCTTGATCTTGCTTCAGCTTTATCTGTATATATGAAAAGCTGTAGCAGAGAAGCACGCTGAGTTTTCTTCTGCATTGTTATATGGTTTTGATTTTTACAAAGGGTTGTTTCAAAAGACCCTGATATCTAGTCTCTATCAGAAAATACTATAAAAATACTGCTGGAGAAGTTTCTTAATATTACAGGTAAAGAACTGTATGGAAAAATGTTAAATAAAAAACACCATAGTATGGGTAGAAGAACTAACTTTAAAGCCAGATCACATATGTTGAAATAGAGCTTCTCCATTAATTAGATGTGTGACTGTGGGTAATTTGCTTAAGATCGCTGTGCCTCAGTTTTCTCACCTATAAAACAGGATTATAATTGTTCCTAATAGGTTTGTTGTCAGGAAGACATGAGTTAATATTTACAATGTGTTTAGGATGGTTTCTGGCACATAGTAAGTCCCAATAGTGTTTAAATGTATATATATATATTTTGTGTGTGTATATATATATATTATTAATTATTGTTAATAATATATTGCTATAATATTTTAGCATGTAAGATATATAATATACATACATTTCACACATTAGATTTATATATAAAATTTTAAATGTAGATTAGCTAGTGTGATCACCTTCCATGTACCAGGCACCATGCTAAGAATTTTTCATGTATTATTTCATTGAATTATCAGAAAATAAATCCTTTCTGATCCAGATATGATTAAGAGACAGAGTCTTAGTTTAACTCGGTTTTCTGTCAAATAGTGGATTCAGGTATAGTGTAAAGTCCATGCACACCCCACCTCACCTCCATGTGGCCAACTCCACCAAGCAAATGAAAATACTAGATAAAGTATAACTAAAAAAGAAAGGAAAATCTCCCTAAGAAAGAAACAAAGGCATAGCTCCAAGTCACAGAGATGAATGGAACTGAAGCTGAAAGGACATGGAGTTAATGAAGCCGAGACAGTCTTGTAGGACTGAATATTAATGTTGCTACCATGTCAGGAGATGAAACTACAGACCTGCACACTGTGGAGAGTCAGTTGTTAGCTCTCTGTGTAAACCCAGGAACTACGATGGGCTGTCCATTCATGAAATAGGGATGAGATCGTCCTGCTTATTGGCTTTAGAAAATGTCAGAGAAGCTAAGCAGCTCACTGGGAGCTATGGTTGGAAAAGAGTCTTGTACAGGAAATCAATCCCTATCCTACACCATCTATTGATACTGGAATCTGAAATTACTCAGATGGAAACCCCATGACATTAAATAGATAAAATGCATATTTCCCAGGAGAGAAAAAGAAAACTTAAAAACAGAAAAACTAGGAACTTCTCTATAACCCAGAGCAGGTATAAATAACCATGGAAGTAGTCTTGCTAAACCTATATTCCCAGGAGAAGTCACAAACTACACATGCAAACAAATCACTATGAGAGTTAACAGAGGCAACTACCTGGAGAACCCAGACATTAGGATATGTAATAAGGGACATTTAAGTAAGTATGTTAAAATAACCAGAGACATAAAAAGAAAGGATCAGTTTCACAATGCAAGAATGGGACTTTATGGGGGAAAAACTAAGTTAAACTGAAAACAAAGAAAACAAACAAAGGCAAAATTAAAAGTTGAGATGATTTACCCAAGGTCCTACAAGATGAAAAGGGCAGATTCAGCACTTAAACTCTGGCCATCTAATCCCTAAGTACTATGCCATCCTCTCTAACACGGTGGAAATTTTATATGGTAATTGCATACCCAAAACATCAACAATATTTTTACCTCTATATTTTCCTTTCTTCCATAAGAAATGGAATTGAAGATGATTTTCATTTCGTGTTTTGTTATTTTCCAAATTTTAAAAATTAACATATTATCATTAAGTCAATTAAAACATTTTTTCTTTGTTATCACAAGATCAAAAGCACAGTTCTATTAATTTTGACCAGTACATAAATTTCTGCAGTCACAGAAATTTACCTCAAAATATAACTTTATTCCTTTTACATCCCAATTACCATGGAAACTTCAACTTTTTTGTAAACTGATATTTTTAACAATTTTTATTTCATTTATTTTTCTAGGTAGGCTAAATTACAGATTGGACAAGACTCTCAGAGAACCAAGTGATAAATATGTATTGTCCCTTATGTAGTCACTTTTACAAAAATGAACTTTGGAATTTTTTCATCAACTTTGTATCAAGAGACATAAAATAATCTTTCAAAACATTTCTTCATTTAGTTCAGGGTTCAGTTGATAGGACTGCCTACCTTATTATACATTTTGTGTGTGTGTGTGTGTGTGTGTGTGTGTGTGTATTTAAATTTCTTCCAGATTTAAATATCCTATGTTTCTCCAAGGCAAAATGTCTTATTTGTTTCCTTTTCTTTTTTCCAGATACTGGAGATCTTTTAACTTATCATTCTTCCCTTTTGACTTGGTTACTAGAAAACTCAAGACCAAATTGGAATATACTTTTAGTGATATTGTAGGCTTTATGGGATAGTTTTCTTACACCACTAGATTAATAGTATTTAGTCATTGTTATTTTTCTTTCATTCCCAATTTCTTTTTTTATTTGTATTTTCCTATTGTGCTATATCCCTATAACATATAAAATCAAGGGGTGTGTGTGTGCATGTGTATGTGTGCTTGTGTGTATTAAACTTCACCTGATCACATTTCTTCCTTAAAATACATATTGCATCTATCTAAAATGGTGCTCTTTGTCCAGTGAACACATATTTCTTTTCACCACTTTGGAGGTTAAATTTCAAATATCAAAAGATTTACTGACCTCAAAGATGATCTGAATCATCCTTTATCTCTAGAGAAGATTATATATATGTTATTACAGACCTATGGTCATTTATTTTATTGAAGTTTATCTTTTGATAGATGAAGAATACTGTATACTTAGCCTTACAAATGGACACTCACCTAAGGTCAGAAACGTCAAGAAAAAATTGCACTTAATGGAGTTAAATAGGCAAGGAAGAATTTTTTCCAGACTAGTGAAATAGGGGTCAAGAATGCTTGAATAAGGGAAAGACACTGAACTTAACTCCTCTGGCATGAAAAGGAGGAGGGTCTTAAATGCTGGAGTGAGCCTGTGGAAAAGTACTGGAAGACATTGGGAGGGGTTGCTGGTCAGTATGATCAGACCACCTGTATTTGCTTACTGAAATTAGGCCCTGTCATCCCACAGAGACTAGGAGATAAGAGTGCTATCTTTCTCGATGATGATATTCCAAAGCAATGGTGGCCAGGTCCTTGAAAAAGATATCCCTAGCTTGTAAAACTGGCAAGAGACTGGGAGGACACTTATATCTCAAAAGAACAAAGAAATAATTTATAATTACAAGTTTTCTAAAATAAATGCTCTAAGAAAAGGGAGGTCAGGGCCTACAGGTTAGGAAGACACCTAATAGTGTAGTCAAGTTGAGGAAAACATTAGGCTGTTGTGGTGGTAGCCAACCCATAGGTAGACAAAGCTATATGGTTTCACTATATATTTAGTTCCATATAAGGAGGTAGGTGGGTCTTTTTAAAGATATAGTTTAATATATTTAAACATTTTACATATTGAAAGCATTTATTTTAATGATAATGCAGAATTTTACACATTTGTTATTACCCCACCTTTCCCTGTATCTATCCTATCCTTTTCCCTAGTGATTATCTCCTCCTCCTATCACTGCTGAGATTTCTTGGGACCATCCTCAATCATCACTGCTCACATTTAGTCTCAGATGACCAGTGAGTTTCTAAGCTTCAGTTGCTAAAGCTACATAAATTGACAATTTCATACCCAAGACACTCAGCATATACTTTGTGGGGTTATTGCGAGAAATGAATGATATAACGTATGTGAAAGCACACTGCACAGCCCCTGGGAAGGAGCAAGCTGTTAGGAGATGCTTTTGCAGTGATTCAATGTTTCATGCATTTATTTCAACTGTTCTTACTAGCCCTAACTGTCTGCTTTTTCTCCCTTGTTGCAGGCTTCAGTTTGCTTGTCTCCCCTCTTACTTGTGGGAGTGTATCACACCTGCTGACAACAGCATGCCCATGTCTGAGTCCATGGTAAAGCAGTACCATTGCCTCTGCTCTCTTCTGCTCCTTGCCAAGCCCCTCACACATACACATGCCATTCTTGTTCTTTCCTACAACTCTATCTCCTACTTAGCATTGAGAGAGGTAAGGCAGAACAGCCTCACGGGCTACAATAGCAGAATCATCCCTGGCATCCATAGGTTGATAGAGGTGCAGCTGGATTCCTGGGACATCTTACACCTGTGAAAACACTCCCCAGAATGAGAAACATTCTCTTCCCTGCTTTGTGGTCTGGATATTATAATTCTGACAGTAAAGAAAAGTCTATGAAAAGGTCAGGAAAAAATAAAAGATGACAGGGCCAGAAAAAAAGTACAAAGGAAAATGCATAAAGAAATAGAATGAAAATCATTTAAAAATTAAAAGTAGTGGACAGCTTTATTTTTGTTTAAGTCTGTCTTGTTTTTAGGAACTTAAGTATGGAAAGTTGCAGCCTAAAACAAAAGAACAAAAGACAATACTGGGTGCCATTTGCCTCAGGTAAGGATTGGAGAATGGACATTCTGGCGAAAAGATGATGAAGCTCCTTCCAACGAGAAATCTAAATTCTTTTTCATTTTCTTCAGGCCCCTGCTTCTACACATGTACTCTGGCCAAATAATTCGATGCCTGGTTTAGAAATTAAAGTAAAGCCATTGAGAATATCTTTACCTTGCTTAAATTCTTTCTCACTGTCTTCTATTCTTCTACTCATTCTCTTTAACTAACCTCCCATTTCAGAGGAATATCTGACCAATTGTTTTAAAGGATATTCTTCAAACCTTCTTCATCCTTCATCATTTTTCTTTTTCTTTCAATTTTCTGTCTCCATTGTATTAGCATCCTGTGTGTGCCCAGTATGTGTTCAGCAGAGTAAAGGATGTTTGTTAAGTCTAATAAACACAGCAACTCTATTATATATATTTGAGAAACTATTACTATTATCCTGCATAATATGTACAATGAAAATTTTAATATATGTAAAAGAAAAATGATAGAATAAAGGAATAAATGCTAAGCACCAGGAAACATTGTCATGTGTCTTTTGCTCACTCTGCCATGACGATAATTTCACGAACACTTTATAATAAAGGATGGACTGAATAATGACCCAAATAAAATTTTAATTTTCTTTCATTTTAAGTCTATTGAGTAGTTATTATGCCTGGTTCTTAAAAAGAATAAAATAGTGTTTTCCATTATTCACAGAAAGAATTACATTTGTGTGGATACTGTTGTGTTATTATTCCATAGATCTCTCCTGTGGCACTCAAGGAGTTTCAGATATAGTCAACATAAAATAGGGCTTTGAATGTTGATGAAGTCACAAAACAATAAGCAGGGATGGTTCAGGAAGAATATTCATTACCAAGAGACATTAGAAATGTGCTATGGAAGAATTGATCACAGAGTCAAAACCGGCATTTTTCAGTGCAATTGGTGCATTTCTCCCATTAAACTTGTAATGACTCAGATCCGAAGCATATTTAATTCATGGATCACTGCTGAAATATTGTGTCAACATGTACTTAGGGAGTCTTCAATGTATGGATCACTGCAGTGATAGACTGTAATGGCCCCTCGTCTATCAAGTTAATGTACATTATCACAGAACACTAATACAGGGGTTATTGATAAGACACTCCACAGCCCATACTTTGTAAGAAATTGCTGACAAACCCTTAATATTATCACTAGTGGAATTAATAAAAACAGAACTAGTTACTAGTTACTATGACTCTTAGGAAAAATATTTACAAAAACATAACCTCTTTCCAATTTCACTTTTTGCTTAGATGATCATTTTATTTTAACATGGAGTTTTTTCTAAGCTCTACCTTGTTATAAGATATATCCAGCTCTTCTGCTTTTTCTGTCCATTTATGTGGGTAATGTTTTTAGGCTTTTTCAATACTGATTTGAGTCTGAATAACTAGGAAATAGGAGATTTGGTAAATTAAACAACTCCTAGATGACTATGAGTTTGAATCCCACCTCCTCCCCCCAGGCAATGGCAAAATGTACTACTTTACAATTAGTCCAGAGTTTCTGCTGGCATATAATTACTAACAGATATGACTGAGCTTCCTCCTATTTATAAGAAAACAAAAGCCTCTTTTTGATAACTCATGTGGAGTGTTTTAATTGCCTTCAATTGATAGTTACTCCAAGAAAAATCTTACATTTTCAAAAATGCCAACCAAGAGCAACCATAAAGATATGTATAAGACAATCTATAAAGATCACTCTTTGTTTTCACTTCCATCTCACCTACTCAAAAATCTAAAGAATAAAAAAAAACCCTGGTACATCCAAACAATGGAACACTACTCTTCAATTGAAAAAAGAGCTATCAACTGATTTACACAATAGCGTGAATGGAACTAAAATGTATTTTTTACATGGAAGAAGTCAGCACAAAAGGCTACATATTGTATGACTCTATGTGACATTCTGGAAGGGGAAGACTAGAAGGATGGAAAAAAGGTTGCTAAAGACTGAAGGTGGGAAGAGAGGACAAAAGAGCAGCATAAGAAAAATGTTTGAGTGATGGAACAATTCTATACATTGTTGTGGTAGTGGAGACATAGCTATGCATTTACTAAAAAACATGGAATTGCTCAAAAAGAGTGATAAATATGATTGGCAGACAGCCTTTAACAAAGTGATCAAGAGTAACATCACCAGCAATAAAGCATAACAATGTCATGTATCTTTGATACTATGTGCTGAAAAGTGGTATTCTTACTAAAAATCTGTAACATCAATCTAATCATGAGAAAATATTAGATAAATCCAAATCAAAGGACATTCTACAAAATACTGACCAGTACTCTTAAAAGTATCAGGGTAATAATGAAAGGCAAGAAACATCAAAGGAAATGTCACAAATCAGAGAAGCTTAAAAAGGCATGACAGACTTCTGGGAAGATGGCGGCGTGAGCAGGGCGGCATAAATCTCCTCCCAACACTATATGTATCTACGAAAATACAGCAAATACAACTATTCCTAAAGGAGAGACCAGAATACACAGGAAAGCGCACAGCATGCAGCTACACCCAAGAGGACTCGGCATCCCAAGAGGCGGGTAAGATACGGAGCCACGACCCGGCGGGACCCGAGCACTCACCCACCCCAGCGCACCAGTGGGAGGAGAGGATTCAGAGCCGGGAGGGAGTGGAAGTACACCCTGCGAAATAACCAGCCCCAGTGATCTGCGCAGGGAGCACTGACACACACAGCGCGGTGTAGCGGAGATTGGAGAGACAGAGGGGCAGGATCTGAGCGGGGAATGCGCCAGGGTGCTTGCAGGCAGCTCCCGGGAAGGAAAAAAGAAAAAGAAAAGAAAAGCGTGCGCTTTCTTCAGCGGTCTTAAAGAGACAGGAGCCCAGCGGAGGAGCCGGATCGCCCCGGCACACTCAGCCCAGCAGGCTGGGAGTCCTGGGGAGTTTCAGATGCCGGCCAGAGCTATAAAGGGCCCTGCAGAGTGGCGTGGCCATGGCTGCGGAATAGTGGGGCAACAGCGCCACCTACAACATCCCCACAGAATCTACTCCCGGTGGGCGTTTTTTGTTTTGTTTTTCTTTGTTTGTTTTGTTTTTTCTTCTTTCTTTTCTTTATTTTTTCTTTTCTGTTCTTCCTCTTTTTTTCTTTCTTTCTTTCTTTCTTTCTTTTTTTTTCTCTCTTTTTAAAGTCTTAAAGAGCCCAGCTGACATACGTGGCAACTACCAGCAAACACTTCTATAGCCATGAAAAGACAGAGGAATATGGTCCAGACTAAAATCAACCAGACAACCCTAGAGAGGGAGCCTGAAGGGATGGAAATGAACACTCTTCCTGAAAAAGAATTCAGAATAAAAGTCATAACCATGCTGATGGATCTACAGAGAAATGTGCAAGAGCTGAGGGAGGAAGTGAGGAAAGTGAGGAAAGACATTGCAGAAATCAGACAAGCTATTGATGGGCTTAACAGCAGACTGGATGAGATGCAAGAGACTGTTAATGGAACAGAAATCAGAGAACAGGAATACAGAGAAGCTGAGGCATAGAGAGATAAAAAAATTTCTAGGAATGAAAGAATATTAAGAGAACTGTGTGACCAATCCAAACGGAACAATATTCCCATTATAGGAGTACCAGAGGAAGAAGAGAGAGAAAAAGGGATAGAAAGTGTCTTTGAAGAAATAATTGCTGAAAACAGATGCTCTAGAGGGAAGCACCTAAGGCTAAAAAGATGTCACTTGAAAAAATAAAATCATAGCAAAGAAAGCAGACCATCCAAATACTAACTAAAGGCAAAGAATAAAACACCTAGTATAGAAAGAATGGAGGAGGAAGAATAAGAAGAAAGAGAAATAAAGAAACATCAGACTGTGTTTACAATAACTTAACAAGAAAGTTAAGTTAGATTACTAGATAGTAAAGAAGCAACCCCTGAACCCTTGGTAACCACGAATCTAAAGCCAGCAATGGCAATAAGTACATATCTATCAATAATCACCCTAAATGCACCAATCAAAAGACACAGAGTAACAGAATGGATAAAAAAGCAAGACCCATCTATATGCTCCTTACAAGAGACTCACCTCAAACCCAAAGATATACACAGACTAAAAGTGAAGGGATGGAAAAAGATATTTCATGCAAACAACAAAGAGAAAAAAGCAGGTGTTGCAGTACTTGTATCAGACAAAATAGACTTCAAAACGAAGAAAGTAGCAAGAGATAAAGAAGGACATTGCATAATGATAAAGGGGTCAGTCCAACAAGAAGATATAACCATTATAAATATATATGCACCCAACACAGGAGCGCCAGCATATGTGAGACAAATACTAACAGAATTAAAGGAGGAAATAGACAGCAATGCATTCATCTTAGGAGACTTCAACACACCACTCACTCCAGAGGACAGATCAACCAGACAGAAAATAAGTAAAGACACAGAGGCACTGAACAACACACTAGAACAGATGGACCTAACAGACATCTACAGAACTCTACACCCAAAAGCAACAGGATACACATTCTTCTCAAGTGCACATGGAACATTTTCCAGAAGAGACCACATACTAGGCCACAAAAAGAACCTCAGTAAATTCAAAAATATTGAAATCCTACCAACCAACTTCTCAGATCACAAAGGTATAAAACTAGAAATAAATTTTAGAAAGAAATCAAAAAGGCTCAAAAATACATGGAGACTTAACAACATTCTCCTAACTAATCAATGGGTTAACGACCAAATCAAAACAGAAATCAAAGAATATATGGAGACTGATGACAACAACAACACAAAGCCACAACTTCTGTGGGACGCAGCAAAGGCAGTTCTAAGAGGAAAGTATATTGCAATCCAGGCCTATTTAAAGAAGGAAGAACATTTCCAAATGAATAGTATAAAGACACAATTACTGAAATTGGAAAAAGAAGAACAAATGAGGCCCAAAGTCACCAGAAGGAGGGACATAATAAAGATCAGAGAAGAAATAAA
Organism: Smutsia gigantea; assembly: GCA_032199065.1. Classification (NCBI taxonomy): domain Eukaryota; kingdom Metazoa; phylum Chordata; class Mammalia; order Pholidota; family Manidae; genus Smutsia; species Smutsia gigantea. The sequence goes on along the minus strand of JAVSCE010001418.1, from coordinate 271,260 downwards.
TAAAATTGAGAAGAATAAAACAATAGAAAAAATCAATAAAACCAAGAGCTGGTTCTTTGAAAAAATAAACAAAATAGATAAACCCCTAGCCAGACTCATTAAGAGAAAGAGAATCTACACACATAAACACAATCAGAAATGAGAAAGGAAAAATCATGACGGACCCCAAAGAAATACAAAGAATTATAAGAGAATATTAAGAGAATCTATATGCTAACAAGCTGGAAAACATAGAAGAAATGGACAACTTCTTAGGAAAATACAACCTCCCAAGACTGATCAAGCAAGAAACATAAAAACTAAACAGACCAATCACCAGCAATGAAATTGAATCAGTAATCAAAAAACTACCCAAGAACAAAACCCCCGGACCTGATGAATTCACCTCTGAATTCTACCAGACATATAGAGAAGAAATAACACCGATTCTCCTTAAAGTTTTCCAAAAAATAGAAGAGGAGGGAATACTTCCAAACTCATTCTATGAAGCCAGCATCACTCTAATACCAAAACCGGGCAAAGACCTCACCAAAAAAGGAAATTACAGACTAATATCCCTGATGAACGTAGATGCAAAAATACTCAACAAAATATTAGCAAACCGAATTCAAAAGTACATCAAGAGGATCATACACCATGAGGAAAGCAAATAATCAAATTAGGAAATGGGCAGAGGACATGAACAGACACTTCTCTAATGAAGATATTCAGATGGCTAACAGGCACATGAAAAGATGCTCCACATCGCTAATCATCAGAGAAATGCAGATTAAAACCACAGTGAGATATCACCTCACACCAGTGAGGGTGGCCAACATCCAAAACACAAACAACAACAAATGTTGGCAAGGATGTGGAGAAAAGGGAACCTTCCTATACTGCTGGTGGGAATGCAAATTAGTTCAACCATTGTGGAAAGCAGTATGGAGGTTCCTCAAAAAACTCAAAATAGAAATACCATTTCACCCAGGAATTCCACTCCTAGGAATTTACCCTAAGACTGCAGCAGCCCAGTTTGAAAAAGACATATGCACCCCTATGTTTACCGCAGCACTATTTATAATAGCCAAGAAATGGAAGTAACCTAAGTGTCCATCAGTAGATGAATGGATAAAGAAGATGTGGTACATATACATAATGCAATATTATTCAGCCAGAAGAAGAAAACAAATCCTACCATTTGCAACAACATGGATGGAGCTAGAGGGTATTATGCTCAGTGAAATAAGCCAAGCCGAAAAAGACAAGTATCAAATGATTTCACTCATATGTGGAGTATAAGAACAAAGAAAAAAAACTGAAGGAACAAAACAGCAGCAGACTCACAGAACCCAAGAATGGACTAATAGTTACCAAAGGGAAAGGGACTGGGGAAGATGGGTGGGAAGGGAGGGACAAGGGGGGGAAACGGGCATTACGATTAACAGACATAATTTGGGGGGGTGCACGCGGAGGGTTGTACCACTCAAGACAAGTAGTGATTCTATAGCATCTCACTAGGCTGATGGACAGTGACTGTAATGGGGTTGGTGTGGGGTACCTGATGAAGGGGTAGTTTAATAACCATAATATTGCACATGTAATTGTAGATTAATGATACCAAAATAAATTATAGAAAAAAAAAGGCATGACAACAAAATGCAATGTTCGATGCTGGGTAGGAGCCTGCAACAAAGTAAGGACATTAGTGGATTAATGGTGAAAGTCAAGTAAAGCTTATAGATTATTAGTTAGTATTGTACCAGTGTTAATTTCCTAGTTTAAATTATTTTATCATGGTTACTAAGATGTTAATATTGTGAAGAAAGGAAACAGTGAAGGGTTTACGGGAACTCTGTGTACTATCTTTGCAACTCCTTTTTAAGTCTAAAATTATTCAAAGATAAATCGTTTAAAAAAATCTAACAAAAGTACATGGCTGAACTGTAGCGATTATATTCATGTGTTCATCAAGTTGTCATTAGCCTAGGAGAAAACTAGTATCACAGAAACATGACAATGATTTCATTTTTTTAAATATCTAATGTGATATGGAGTAAATGATGTCTAATGCTATCTCTTCTCTTAACATTTTAGAATTAGAACCATTTTCTACTTTATGTTCCTAAAAGCAACCAGAGAAATAAACTGTTGTATTTATTTGTTGCTATTGTTTTAATTTCAGCAGTATCAGATTGTCCATTTGATGTAAAAAAATTACAATGCATAATTCACCCTTTTCAAATCATTACTCTGAAGGTCTATTCCATGATTCCATTCTTGAACGGAATCACAGATTTACAGAGTACTTGATATATGGAAGACCTTCCAGAGATTGTTTGACTTAGAAGTTCTTGGCTGTTGAGTTCAGCATTTCTCTAAGATGTTTGACAACTGCTTGGGAGACAAGCAGGAAGTCACCTCAGTGTTACTCAAATCCCAAATGCCCCAGCCTCACTTCTCTTCAACCACTATAACCAGATTTTCACTTAAATTTATTTTGTTTTGTCCATACAGACTTTTTGGAAATTTTTGTTCAAATAAAGAATCCTAAGGCTAAAAGAAAATTTTGAAACCACTACTACATGTCAACAATTTTGTTTAAAAAAGAATATGGGGGAAAGATGTGAGGTGACTTGCTGATGTTAAGTTTTAACAGTAAAGTCTAGAATCAAGATCTCTTGCATTCCAGTGCACCATTTCATTTTTCTACAGCCCATATCCTAAATTAGAGTATATCAAAGTCCCTTCATAATGTAGTAACTAAGACTTTTTGGAGAGATCTCCTTAAACTGATGAGTACTCCAGAATCAACTGGGATCATGACGTTCTACTGTTAACCATAAACAGATTCATAGAACAGCAATTCATGAGATAAGACCACTCTGCATCAGTGATTAGTACAGACAAAAAAGATCGCTGAACAATCCTATCTGATTCTACACAAATGTGTCAAATACCACATACATTTCCAATCATAAAAATGACCAAGCTTCTGCCTATAATGGTTTGTATGAGTGAATGCTCCTTCTTTATCAAAGACAGCTTTAGCCTTGCTTCATTCTTCCTGTTTTCTAGATAAGAATTGTTAAGAAACAAACATAGTTACCCTGCTTTCTAATGGCATCAAATCCACATCAAAGCCCTGCTTCCTCGAATCCTTCCCAAAAGCACCTAAAAGAAGCTGAAATTCTACAGGGAGATCTCTTTAAAACCGTTTTATTGAGATACTCCATGGTACCCAAAGGTACATATTCTCCTTTACTGCAATAGGTCAATAAACCCAACTTTGTTCAACTACCATGTGTTCCTGAAGGTCTTTGTCTGAAGGGCATTGACAGGAGTATAAATAGAAGCAATTTTATAATACACTTGGGGGCCCATCTTGAGTGTCAGCACTTCTTTTCCCAAGATTCTCCCTGTAACTCCAGGGAGGAAATAAGTTCGCAGCTCGGGGCAAATTACCTTTGAGCCAAGATCAGTCAAAGGCAGAAATAAAGTAGGAGAAATCCATTTATTGCTTACAAGCAGTCATCCACTTCTGCTTGCCCGTGTCTCTTGAGACCCAGCTGCAAAGAGGGACTCTACCCAACCTCTCCAGTCCAGTTATACCTTTGCTCCCACCATCCTTGTAATCACCTATTGATATGGAGATGGACTACTTCTCTCCATCCTTGAAAACACATATTGATATGGAGTTGCACTAAGGCTGAGTGAGAGATTCTGGAAATACTGCAGTTTTACACACAGCCTACCCCTCCAGATATCTTGCCTCACAATCTACTTACTGCCCATATTCTGCAATAGCCTCTGTGTGAGGAAACTGGAGCACTGAAACCAGACTAATAACACAAAATAACAACAACAATAAACTCATGATAATCCTCAAACTGAAGGATTCAGCTAGGTTCAAAGTCCTATGCAGATTAAGTCCATAGCTCACCCACAGGCAGGCAGTAGCTGAATAGGTAGGGAGTTCAGAGCAATCATCACAGGGCAGCTGCAGCCAGGGGGCGGGTCCAGGCCACAAGGACTGTAGAAGAAAATACCTTAATGGTGATAAGATACATGTTTTAATGACATGAGCATAGGCAAATCTTGCCATCAGGTAGGATGCATGCAAGACAGTGGTCCTGTAATAGGACAGAGGCAGGAATGGGATCTCATCCTGGTCTAGTATACCAGACTTTCACCTCTCCCTGTGGGAGTTACAGAGGGGTCAAAATATAGGGCTATGAGATGTACATGTACTGGCCATAAAGATAAAACAAAACTTCCCTATAAAATGCTCTTACTTCCCAGACATTTGGGGTACACTACCATGATCTTTGGGGACCACTCTGCTGTTATTCCAGGAACACACAGGAGGCCAGCTTCCAGGTCTTATCTCCAAAGTGCCAGGAGGGCCAGCCATCACTGGTCCATGCGTTGAAATGTCCAGGGCTACGTACACTCAACAGAATATCCAGGGTTTAACACAGTTGGGGCTGGCAGCAGGATGTTGCTCTGCTGGCCATATCCTAGCATCAAAAACTCCTCTTTGGTGTGCACATACAACTGTACAGGAGAGGCAGCAATGTGTGTTAACATATCCACAGGGCTGAAGGCTCTTTTTCAGAGCTTCTCATTCAAACACCATAAGCAAACTGATCAGCCCCATAGACTATTGGTGTCTGACTTCAGTCCAGATCTCAACAAACCATTGTACCTCTCTATCATGCCTGCCCCAGTAAGGTTATATGGTACATGAAACTTCCACTTTATTCCTAATTGCCGCACCCATTCTTGTAATGAATGTCCAGTAAAGTGGATGCCTAGATCACTCTCAATCACCTGCGGCTGGCCATAGGCAGCAAAGAGATTCTCTAGGCCCCTTTTGGTCGTTTGCTGATCTGCACGACATGCAGGAAAAGCAACCAACTGGCCAGTAGCTGTATCCACACAAGTCATGGCATACTGATATCCTCTGGTATGGGCAGAGGCCCAGTATAGTCAGTCTGCAACCTGACAAGGGGTATTGGCCCCTTTACCCCTTTATTATTGTCCCATGTTGCAGTCTCTCTCAGAGCACACAAGGCACCCCTTTTGGGCTCTGCTGACTTTTTCAAAGGTCAACAACAAGCCCCACTGATAGGCTACAGCCTGCATTGTCTTTTGCCTCACGTGCAACAAATGCTTATGTAACCATTGGGCTACAACATAGGCAGGCTTTCCTTCTTGCCAGCACACCTGGGCCAATGTGCCTGCTTCATCATTACTTGGGGATGTCAAAGGCTAATGGCCAGTCACCTGATATACAATAACTGTCTAGTCTGACCAGAGGCTCATAGGTCTTGACACAACTGTTGCCCTCAAAGAGACGAGTGACCAACCATCCAGTTGGAATGGTGCCATGTCAGTAGCCACAGGGTCAAGCCCTGACAAATGGCCCAGCTCTCAGTGCAGACAACTATGGGGGAAGGCTCCTGGGTGATTACAAGCCATAGTGCTCACAACTCAGCCCAGTGGCTGCTATTCCCCTCCCCATCCTCCATCCATATTGTCTCAGTCTTAGGATGGAAAGCCATAGCTCTCCACTTCAAGGGCTGCCTATGACTGGAGCCATCTGTATACCAAGCATCTTTAGGTATAGGGGCTTTTCCCTCCTGATAAGGACTTTTGGCTACTAATGGCTCAAAAGCAAGGTCTTCCTGCTTTCCACTAGTATAGGTTCCAGTAAGCATTGGAGTTCTCCACTTAAGGCGCTAGTAGAGAAGGAACTACACTGTTGAAAATATGCACCCCATTTGGCCAATGCAGGTATCTGTGCCATGCCACTGTGGCCTTTGGGTCCAGTCTTGCATCTACCCCATGGTGGGACAGGGGGTTATTACTTTGTTTGGAACTGTTCCGGTGATGGGCTCTGTAGGCAGCAAGACATGGTACACAGCAGCCAGTTGCTTCTCTGTCAAGGTTTAACGGACCTCTGCTCCTTTCCATAGTAGTGAGCAGAATCCAACAGGTTGGCACATCCATTCAAACTGCTGCCAAAGTTCTTATCCATAACTATCTTTGGTTACATGAACATCTAGCTCACAGGGCCTTGATGAGTCCATTACGCTCAAGGTCTGTATGGCCTTGACTGCTCACTTAGCAGCAGTAAAAGCAGCTGCACATGTTTCATCCAGTCCCACCTGATGCCCTTTCATACCAACTGGTATAAGGGCTTCAGAATTTGTGCCAAGTGCAGGATAAACACTCTACAGTAGCCCAAAAGACCCCCAAACTCTCATAATACTGCCACAGTGGTAGGGGTAGGGAAAGCCTGGACCTTGTCTATGACTGCTTCAGGAATAGCTTTACTTTTACCCAACCAGACAACCACCAAGAATTTTACAGAGAAACCAAGTCCTTGAACCTTGGTGCTGTTCACAGCCCATCCTTTCTCCTGTAGATGTTGTAGCAGTCTAGGAACTGCCCCTTCTAAATCTGCAAAAGAATCAGACATGACCATAATATCATCAATGTATCATCAATGTGTCATCAATGTGATACAGCCACACTGTTTGCAGTTTCTTCTATGTGGCTAAGTCCTGGGCTACAAGTCCATGACAAATGGTGGGACTGTGGAGGTATTCCCTGTGGAAAGACAGTGAATGTCCACTGCCAGCCTTCCCACGTGAAGGCAAACTGCGACTTTCCTGTGCTACGTCAACAGAGAAGAAAGCATTGGCAAGGTCCACAACATAATGATATGTCCCTAGTTCATGACAGAGGGTGTCCATAAGGGCTGCTATAGAGGGGACAGCAGCATGCAAAGGGGGTGGGTGTGACTTTATTCAATTCCCTGTAGTCCATGGTCATATGCCAGGAGCCATCTGGCTTTTTTACTGGCCACACTGGGGAATTAAAAGGACTATGAGTTTTATGATGCCCATCTTCTCCAACTCTTGTAGAGTTTCTCCAATTTCCTTGTGCCTCTCAGGCAATTTATACTGCTTAGTATTTGTCACTCGCCAAGATACAGGCAGAGCTACAGGTGGGTGCTTAGCATGTCCCCTCAGAACTGCCTTTAGCACACAACAAACTGCCTCAGTCTGACTCATCTGCCGTGGTCTGTAATGACAGGTCTTGCAGGATATCTACCCTCAAAATATATTCAGGGATGGGACCAATGTATACAGTATACCCCCTTGGGGGTAATCACCCTATTCCCAATGGGATTTGGGGCTTTCTTCACTCTAACTGCCTTACCCCCACAGCCATCTATCACAGCAGGGGTTCCAGGAAAATCTCAGGGTTGCCATAAATCAGAGAACATTCAGCTCTTTTGTCCACCAGTGCCAGGACATGTTGTACATTCGTGGGGGACCAATGAATTGCTAATTTTACATGTGGCCTTCGATCCTCATCATTTTCCCCAAGGTGGGGGCCCTGACCTTCCACCTCAGTCAAACTGCAATGCCCAGTCATCGTCCTGTGGGAATGAGGGTGCAGACAGAATCTGATAACTGCCCTCCAGGAAGTCTTGCAGAGACACTGGCCAAACATGGGTCTTTGCCTCTGGCTTCCATGTCCTAGATCTCAGTAGCTGGAACTGCTGCTTTGCCTTTAATCAGTGCCACAGTTCTAACAGGATCCTCTTGGGGTGCCCATCAAGTTTTTGTTTCACTACCCCGGCCTTTATCAAATCAACCCACATCTGGGTTCTTGAGACCTTGACAGAGCCCTTTGTTCCTCTCCTTTCAGTTGTAGCCTGTACTTCCTTCCATGATCTTATTGTTTCAACCTCCCTCAGATCTGCTCAAGAACAAGTAGCCTCACTTCTGGGTTGCCCTATGTGGGGGCAAGAATAGTCACTAGGGACCCAAAGAGAGATGGAGGAGCTGTATGGAGCACCAGAGTTCTCATTCCTATAGGGAACAACTTCTCACAGAGCCTTGGGGGTTCATATTATAGATATTTTTCATGCCCACCTCCCATAACACTTGCTGGAGCTCTGCATATGTTTTCCAGCTAGTGAGTAAGTATAGTAAATCACCCTGATTAGACCAAACTGCCCTGATGGCTGCTGTCAGCCAATCCAGAAGCATCCAATTCTCTGTGGTGTGATGGTCAGTTTCCAACAACTGCTGGGGGGAAGGGTGAGTCATCAGGGAAGCCAGTCTACCCATTTCAGAACCTGACATAACAATGTTTTCCATCCTCATATCCCAGAGATGCAAAAGTTGTGTAGGCAGAGGTTCCAACACCTTCTGCCAAAACTGATTCTCATGTCCTCCAGGTCCTCCTGGGTATAGGGGCAGAGCATGGAGCACTCCACAATCTGCTCCTCCCCTTTAGCAGCCCACTGTTGTTATGTTTTTACTTTCTTAATTGCAACCAGACGAGCCTTTGATATAGGAGGAGCTGGTACTTCGGACAGTGGCCTCGGCAACAGATCAGCCCTCGGCCCCACACCCTCATCCTCTCCCAACATCTCCTCTACCATCTCTGGGGCTGAAGACACCACTCCTTCCTTTCCCTCCCCACAGCCTCCTGCAATGCAGGGTCTCCTGCTGCCTCCTTCCTCGTTCCTAATGTATCTTTCAGGGGCACGATCCGTCTTCTCAACAACTGTCTCTCTTTAAGGCATCCCATAGGTCATTGCCCAGCTCTTCCAGGTGACACCAAAGTGTGTTTTTCTCTTGCCAAAGTGTGTCTCTCTCCTCGATAACCCTTTCTACTATCTTGACAAACATCCCACGATACTGGCTGCTACATGGCCACTCAGGGCCTCTAAGTAGTCTTCGAACTCATGGAGGACTAATTTCACAGCTTCTGGCATCTCCACCCTTCCCCAACTCTGGGGAAGACCCCACTCATCTAGGAGATGCTCTACCCTACACCAACTGCCCACTAGGGTCTTCCCAAGTGGAAATCCAACAAATAGGGGCCTCGCACATGAAGCCCCACCATCTACTACTCTAGCCACTGGACCTTCCTCACCATCCCTAGAAGCAGCCTGCCCACACATCACACCTATGAAGACAGATTTCTGGTTTTAAGGTCCTCTGACTACCGCCAGCAAAACTCTGGGGGGAAAACAAGTTCCCAGCCTGGGGCAAATTACCTTTGAGTCAAATCATTCAAATGGAGAAATAAAGTGGGAGAAATCCATTTATTGCTTACAAACAGTCATCCACTTCTGCTCCCCGGTGTCTTTCATGACCCAGCTGCAAAAAGGGTTCCCACCCACCCCCTCTGGTCCAGATATACCCTTGCTCCTCTCACCCTTGTAATCACCTATTGATATGGAGATGGACTACTTCTCTCCACTCCTTGGAAACACCTATTGATATAGAGATGCACTAAGGCTGAGTGAGAGATTCTGGGAATATTGCAATTTTACTCACAGTCACCTCAAGCATGCCCTGTCCTCTGTTCTCCCTTTCTTGATCAGCGGCTAGATGCTGTGGTCCCACAGTGACTGTGCAAGACCATGTTGACAGAGATTAAGATATTTGACAGAGCTGCTACTTAATAGCTATTTTTTGCTCAAATGTATAGTATGACTGCTTTATCAAGGTCCATTCTGGGAAAAAAATTCACAGTTTAAACATGAGATATTTACTTAGTTATTTTTGCTTTTGGCAAACTTACAGTCAATATAGATGGATTGTAGTAGAGATAATAGATAAAAAAAACCAAAGTGTGACTTCATGTCCTCACATCTGGACAAGAACTAAAACAGCAAATCTTTGTGTTGGGATAAGAACAGCTCTATGGAAAAATGACTCAAAACACCAAACAAACTATTGTATTGTAATAGGTAATCTTTAGGAATATTTTTAGGAAAAACATTTAGGAGAAAACTCATAAAAATAGACTACTCATTTGACATGAATAGACTACAGTTGACCCTTGAACATCGGGTATAAGCACCAACCCCGTGGAGTTGAAAAATCCACATATTTTTTTACCCCCACCCTCAAACTTAACTAGTAATAGCCTACTGTTGCTTTTATAGTAGTAAATGGTAAAGTAGATTAGTATCTATATATATCTATGAATTCATGACATACCTACATTTTCTTAATTTTTTTTTTTTGTATTTCTAGGTTATGTGGTTCATCTGCAAGCATTTTCAAATTGGCACAAATCTCCAAAAAATTTTTCAATACATTTATTTAAAAAATCTGCACAGTGGACCTACACAGTTTAATCCTGTGTTATTCAAGGGTCAGTTGTACTGGACTGTCTGTGCAATCACACAAACTTAAAATCCTACTTTAGTTACAGGCTGTTACTGCTTCTTGTGACCTTGAGAGTGGCATAAGGATTTTTTGAGCTGAAGGGAACTGAGAAATAGATACAATTTCCTTAATCTATCTAAATTCAGGTTTTTCATCCCTAAAATATAAGTTCCATTAGGGCAGAGATTTTGCTTTTTTTGTTCACTATTTTCCTGGTGCCTAGAGCAGTTGCTGGCTCATAGTAGACACTCAGATACACAGGAGACAGAATTTATAAAATGGTAACATAGTATCTGGTAAATAGTAGATGTTTAATACCTGTTTGTTGTTAATTTTGGTGATAGAGTTGTGGTAGTGTCATACTTTGGGACATAATTTTAAAACAAAATATTAGGACACTGCTATAAGTTACATTGATACAGCAAGTTGTTCAAAGGAGAGCTTGAATAAATCTCTATACTTTACCTATACTTTACTATACTTTACCTAGTTAGCTGCTGCTGGGTAAAGTAGAGTGCCTTTTAATTGATATATAGGCAAAAATATCATCTCAATCTGGATGTAGGAGTTTACATGAAAGGGATTGCAAATGTTTTATTCCTGTCTATAAACTTCACGCTCATTATCAAAATATTTTTTTTTGCCATCCTAAGATTTGTATAAACTAAGAGGTGAATAGGGATGATTTAGAGAAATGTAACTAGATATGCATGAATTTAAAATCTTCTACTAAATTAAAATATTACTTTATTAATCACAGTATAGATTTTCTTTTCAAGACTAAGAAAAATAGCTAATGTTCTCCAAGTTATTTACCAGCCATTTGATTTTGGGTGGCTTTCTATATCTGCCTGCTCAAGTTTCATTTGAAGCATTTTGTAGTTTTCCAGTTTTAGAGATAGGAGTGAGAAGTCAACTGTGTAGGGTAGCAGAATATGCCACCCTAGAATATGCCACTTTGGCATAAGGATTTTTTGAGCTGAAGGGAACTGAGAAACAGATACAAGAAAAGTTTTCTGCCCTCTGTCAATTTGCCTAAAAGCAGGACATAAATTTGTAAAGGTGTCCCCTCTCTCCTTTCTAACAAAAAGGACAAAAGTTAATCACCAGAGACAACTTTCAACCATCAGCCTAGAGCTGGCACCAGAGAAATCTACATAACCAACTAACTATCCCTCATCTTCCATTCATTTCCCCATATATGTATTCCTACAATTTGTCTCAAGCCGAAACTCAAAGTCCTTTTCCTTTGTCTTGTCACTGCTCTAAAAATTTATTGTTCCTTTGCTAAGATGCTATATAACCCAAGTTATACCATCTCTGAATACTACCTGATCTCTGAATACTACCATGTGTTAGCATGATGCACATGCTAAAAAACTTCAGCTTGTTGTTCTCTTATTAATGTGCCTTTCATCAGTCTGATTTACAGGGACCCCTCAAAACTGCCTGTGTATCTCCCCCAGCCAGGAAGGTGTCTGTTTGCCTGGCCCTTGTCCTAGCCTCCTGTGTATATATACAGGGAAGAATTTTTCTCTGGTACACTGTCCTTGTACATCCTTGAAAACCCCCAGATAATCTATTCAGGCCTAGGTTTCTTCTTCCTATAACTGGAAAATAGTGACCCACTGTTGGACCTTGCATTTTTCAAATCAAAGAAAGGACTGCAAACAACAGAGGGTGAGGCCTCAAAGTAAACTGCTGGCTAAATAAATATCTAAACTTCCTGGGGTTATCACTACTTCAATGATAGACTGATGCTTGCTCCCCCAAAATAGACTAAATTGTCCTCTGTTTTGAGAACTTGGCCTTTTCTAACAATCTCTATTTACAGCTGGTAACATTTATTCACTTACTGGCAGCCTATACAGAGGAACATAGGCAAATTCAATCTATTAAGAAAGCTGTGCTATGCCATTGCTCCCTCCCTATAACTTATTCCAGAATGTTCTTATCCATCCTTTCTACTGAATACTCTGAAGTATATAGTGCTCTGTTAAGTAGAGGCAACCTTTTTTTCTCAATCTCTGATTCAGGGAAGTGATTTATTATTATATATTAGGCATCAAGGGGATTATAAAAAGATATGTCACCATCAAAACATTTTGTTTTGATATCTATATTTGCTAGACTGAGACATTCATTTTTCCATCTGTCTTTAACTATTTGTTCATTTGCTTTGGTCCCCAGTTTTAAGAGAAATAATATAAGAGAAAGATTTCAACATGAGTGGATGTAAGTCTGCAAAGGTAGCAGTAAGTTGTTTAGAAATTCATTAATTTACTCTGAATGCTTAGATTAATTGTGTCAAAATTAGTGTTTGCCTCTGGAATAACTAGGTGGTGATAAATTTATTAAATGTCTTTTATTCTGACAAATTCCAAATTGCCAAGTGTTGCTTTGCTTATATGTGTAAATATATGCAAAGTAATTCAAACTTCACTTTGAAAATCTTCAACTTTATTTATCACTAAAATTGCCTGTCAGCCCCAGAAGAGACAACAAGGTAATTTGTTAATAGTTAGAAGTGGAGCCCAGGAAGACGTGATTAAATGTGGCTAAAGGCAGTGGGGGGTTCCTACATGTAGATCCACAAGTTAATGTTCATCTTTCATGATCCTCTAAATTCTATCTTGCCTCCTAATTGAAGAGGTTTAAAATATTCTGTCTCTTAATACTGACAAAGGCCAGTTTATTAATTTCCCCATCTTAAATTTGTAAGACCAAACTATATCTTAGTAGAGATGGAGAATATGTGCTATTAAATCAATTACGTTACTTAACACAATCTCAACAACTGTTGTCCTTAGATAACTTGGAGAGGATGTCCAATGACTAGCTTTGTAGGCTCACATTTAATAATAATACCTAACATTCATTGAATGCTTACTCTGTTCTAAGCACTTTAAATGTATTAATTCATTTAATGCTTACAGCAGCATTTATTATGCTAATTCTTCAGATAAGGAAACTGAGGTGGGGAAATCTTCGGCAGCTTGCCCAGGGTCACACAACTAATAGGTGGCAGAGCCATATCCATATTTAAGTCTAGGCAGAACATTTCCACAACTTTCATTTTCAATATTAGACTGCCTCTCTTATAACAAGTATTTTAGTATAATTAATAAAGTGCAGATTATAGAAAAGCAGATACTGATTCTTAGAAGCCAATAGATACCAGCAGCATGACTACTTTTTTAAGTTGCAATTTCTTGAAGTCACTTTAGTCTTTTAAAAGGAGGTTTTCATCCTCAAAAGTTGGAAAATGTGAGCCTAGCACAATTCATCATGCTCAGTGAGCCTCTCTTTTCTGGTTATTCAGAATAACTGGAGACTGAATTCTCCAGGAAGAGCCGATGGGCTCTGGTTATCACTGGACAAAAAGAGATCACCTGGGCTGGAAGCAGGGAGGAGAATATAAGAATGAACTCCCAGAAGAGGGATACCTGGCAGGACCATAAGGAGAGAAGCAGAGTCACGGTAGATTCACCATCAGGGCAGGGATCCACACAGCAGCTGATCCAGTGTCACAAACCAAGGGTCACCACTGAGGTGAGAACTGGTGTCGCTGGTTCTAAGGCATCTATCCCCCAAATGTAGAGTTCAGGCCTGCTGTCCAGAGGTGCTTGCAGAAGCCTTGGATCACTCAACAGAGAGATGCCTCACTTGAACTGCTAAAGTTACTGTATACTTAAACGGCCGACAGGGCAGCGATGAAATCCACTCACTATAATAATTACACAACTATAATGCATTAGTCTCACTTTCAATACACCTGACAATTCTTGGAAGACAAACCTTTTCTAGGGCAAATAGTACCTGGGATGATTTTCTTATTTCTTTGAGTTTTTTATTTCTACTTGGTACATTTCCTTCTGATTTCTCAGAAATGTGATAAAGGTTATTTGTTATAACTAATGGAAAAGCAACTGTGTATGTGAAAACACGAGCAAAGATTCTTATACAACAAATGAAAGAATGCAGGGCTTCTGAGTGTACTCATAACAGGATTTTATCAGACTGACAGACAAATAATATTGCCATAATATATGTTCAACATTGTAAGAAGTTGTTTGCTACCAAGTCAGATACAAGAGTTTCCTAAACAAGTAATAGCCACCAAGACTATCACTGTTCACATTCCATTATAACTTTATAATATGGGCCAGGGGAATGGAATTGATGGATATGTTCTTTCTACTGGCATCATTTATTTCACTGATCCAAATACTAAAATATTATTAAGTTCTCCTCATTTAGTTCAGTCTTTACCCAGTAACTAGTCGATGAGCTGAAAATTAATGTATCACTAATCAGCCTAAAATGATCTAAGTAATCCCATTTGTTCCATTCCTATTTGGTTTTCTTGCTGGCTGAGCTTTTGTAACCTTGTGAGAAATGGCTCTTTGATTTCAAAATGTGCTTTATTTCTAGGTAATGGACTATGTCAACTTCTATTTCTTATGGAATTCACAGAGGATAGTCCAAATTAGCAAGACATTTCTTACATTCTTTTTTTTTCTTTTTCTTTTTTTTTATTATCATTAATCTACAATTACATGTGCAATATTACGGTTATTAAACTACCCCTTCATCAGGTCCCCCCCACCAACCCCATTACACTCACTATCCATCAGCATAATGAGATGCTATAGAATCACTACTTGTCTTCTCTGAGTTGTACAGCCCTCCCCGTGCCCCCCCAACATTATAACTGCTAATCGTAATGCCGCTTTTTCCCTCTTATCCCTCCCTTCCTGCCCATTTTCCCCAGTCCCTTTCCCTTTGGTAACTATTAGTCCATTCTTGGGTTCTGTGAGTCTGCTGCTGTTTTGTTCCTTCAGTATTTTCTCTTTGTTCTTATACTCCACATATGACTGAAATCATTTGATACTTGTCTTTTTCGGCTTGGCTTATTTCACTGAGCATAATACCCTCTAGCTCCATCCATGTTGTTGCAAATGGTAGGATTTGTTTTCTTCTTATGGCTGAATAATATTCCATTGTGTATATGTACCACATCTTCTTTATCCATTCATCTACTGATGGACACTTAGGTTGCTTCCATTTCTTGGCTATTGTAAATAGTGCTGCAATAAACATAGGGGTGCATCTGTCCTTTTCAAATTGGGCTGCTGCATTCTTAGGGTAAATTCCTAGGAGTGGAATTCCTGGGTCAAATGGTATTTCTATTTTGAGTTTTTTGAGGAACCTCCATACTGCTTTCCACAATGGTTGAACTAATTTGCAGTCCCACCAGCAGTGTAGGAGGGTTCCCTTTTCTCCACATCCTCGCCAACATTTGTTGTTGTTTCTGTTTTGGATGTTGGCCATCCTCACTGGTGTGAGGTGATATCTCATTGTGGTTTTAATCTGTATTTCTCTGATGATTAGCGATGTGGAGCATCTTTTCATGTGCCTGTTGGCCATCTGAATTTCTTCTTTAGAAAAGTGTCTGTTCATGTCCTCTGCCCATTTCTTAATTGGATTATTTGCTTTCTGTTTGTTAAGGTGCATGAGTTCTTTATATATTTTGGATGTGAACCCTTTATCAGATACGTTTTTTATGAATATACTCTCCCATACTGTAGGATGTCTTTTTGTTCTACTGATGGTGTCCCTTGCTATACAGAAGCTTTTCAGCTTGATATAGTCCCACTTGTTCATTTTTGCTTTTGTTTCCCTTACCTGGGTAGATAGGTTCATGAAGAAGTTGCTCATGTTTATGTCCAAGAGATTTTTGCCTATGTTTTTTTCTAAGAGTTTTATGGTTTCATGACTTACATTCAAGTCTTTGATCCACCTTGAGTTTACCTTTGTGTATGGGGCTAGACAGTAGTCCAGTTTCATTCTCTTACATGTAGCTGTCCAGTTTTTCCAACACCAGCTGCTGAAGAGGCTGTCATCTCCCCATTGTATATCCAAGGCACTTTTATCAAATATTAATTGACTGTATATGTTTGGGTTAATGTTTGGATTTTCTATTCTGTTCCACTGGTCTGTGGGTCTGTTTTTGTGCCAATACCAAATTGTCTTGATTACTGTGGCTTTGTAGTAGAGCTTGAAGTCAGGGAGTGTAATTCCCCCTGTTTTATTCCTCCTTCTCAGGATTGATTTGGCTATTCGGGTCTTTTGTGGTTCCATATGAATTTTAGAATTATTTGTTCCAGTTCATTGAAGAAAGCTGTTGGTAGTTTGATAGGGATTGCATTGAATCTGTAGATTGCTTTAGGCAGTATAGCCATTTTGACAATATTTATTCTTCCTAGCCAAGAGCATGGGATGCATTTCCATTTGTTAGTGTCCTCTTTAATTTCTCTTAGGAGTGTCTTGTAGTTTTCAGAGTACAGGTCTTTCACTTCCTTCGTTAGGTTTATTCCTAGGTATTTTATTCTTTTTGATGCAATTGTGAATGGAATTGTTTTTCTGATTTCTCTTTCTGTTAGTTCATCATTAGTGTATAGGAAAGCAACAGATTTCTGTGTGTTAATTTTGTATCCTGTGACTTTGCTGAATTCAGATATTAGTTCTAGTAGTTTTGGAATGGAGTCTTTAGGGTTTTTTATGTACAGTATCATGTCATCTGCAAACAGTGACAATTTGACTTGTTCTTTACCAATCTGGATGCCTTCTATGTCTTTGTTTTGTCTGATTACCATGGCTAGGAACTCCAGTACTATGTTGAATAACAGTGGAGAGAGTGGGCAACCCTGTCTTGTTCCCGATCTTAGATGAAAAGCTTTCAGAGTCTCGCCGTTAAGTATGATGTTAGCTGTGGGTTTGTCATATACAGCCTTTATGATGTTGAGGTACTTGCCGTCTATACCCATTTTGTTGAGAGTTTTAATCAGGAATGGATGCTGAATTTTGTCAAATGTTTTTTCAGCATCTATGCAGATGATCATGTGGTTTTTGTTCTTCTTTTTGTTGATGTGGGGATGATGTTGATGGATTTTCGAATGTTGTATCATCCTTGCATCCCTGGGATGAATCTCACTTGATCATGGTGTATGATCCTCTTGATGTATTTTTGAATTCGGTTTGCTAATATTTTGTTGAGTATTTTTGCATCTACGTTCATCAGGGATATTGGTCCGTAATTTTCTTTTTTGGTGAGGTCTTTGCCAGGTTTTGGTATTAGAGTGATGCTGGCTTCATAGAATGTTTTTCGAAGTATTCCCTCCTCTTCTATTTTTTGGAAAACTTTAAGGAGAATCGGTGTTATTTCTTCTCTATATGTCTGGTAGAATTCAGAGGTGAATCCATCAGGCCCAGGGGTTTTGTTCTTGGGTAGTTTTTTGATTACCAATTCGATTTCGTCACTGGTGATTGGTCTGTTTAGTTTTTCTGTTTCCTGCTTGGTCAGTCTTGGAAGGTTGTATTTTTCTAAGAAGTTGTCCATTTCTTCTAGGTTTCCAGCTTGTTAGCATATAGATTCTCATAATATTCTCTTATAATTCTTTGTATTTCTGTGGGGTCCGTCGTGATTTTTCCTTTCTCATTTCTGATTGTGTTTATGTGTGTAGATTCTCTTTTTCTCTTAATGAGTCTGGCTAGGGGTTTATCTATTTTGTTTATTTTTTCAAAGAACCAGCTCTTGGTTTCATTGATTTTCTCTATTGTTTTATTCTTCTCAATTTTATTTATTTCTTCTCTAATTTTTATTATGTCCCTCCTTCTGGTGACTTTGGGCCTCATTTGTTCTTCTTTTTCCAATTTCTGTAATTGTGTCTTTAGACTATTCATTTGGGAATGTTTTTCCTTCTTTAAATAGGCCTGGATTGCAATATACTTTCCTCTTAGAACTGCCTTTGCTGCGTCCCACAGAAATTGTGGCTTTGTGTTGTTGTTGTCATTAGTCTCCATATATTATTAGATTTCTGTTTTGATTTGGTCGTTAACCCATTGATTAATTAGGAGAGTGTTGTTAAGTCTCCATGTATTTGTGAGCCTTTTTGACTTCTTTTTAAAATTTATTTCTAGTTTTGTACCTTGGTCATCTGAGAAGTTGGTTGGTAGGATTTCAATATTTTTGAAATTACTGAGGTTCTTTTTGTGGCCTAGTATGTGGTCTATTCTGGAAAATGTTCCATGTGCACTTGAGAAGAATGTGTATCCTGTTGCTTTTGGGTGTAGAGTTCTGTAGATGTCTGTTAGGTCCATCTGTTCTAGTGTGTTGTTCAGTGCCTCTGTGTCTTTACTTATTTTCTGTCTGGTTGATCTGTCCTCTGGAGTGAGTGGTGTGTTGAAGTCTCCTAAGATGAATGCATTGCTGTCTATTTCCTCCTTTAATTTTGTTAGTATTTGTCTCACATATGCTGGCGCTCCTGTGTTGGGTGCATATATATTTATAATGGTTATATCTTCTTGTTGGACTGACCCCTTTATCATTATGTAATGTCCTTCTTTATCTTTTGCTACTTTCTTCGTTTTGAAGTCTATTTTGTCTGATACAAGTACTGCAACACCTGCTTTTTTCTCTTTGTTGTTTGCATGAAATATCTTTTTCCATCCATTCACTTTTAGTCTGTGTATATCTTTGGATTTGAGGTGAGTTTCTTGTAGGCAGCATATAGATGGGTCTTGCTTTTTTATCCATTCTGTTACTCTGTGTCTTTTGATTGGTGCATTCAGTCCATTTACATTTAGGGTGATTATTGATAGTATGTACTTATTGCCATTGCTGGCTTTAGATTCGTGGTTACCAAGGGTTCAAGGGTTGCTTCTTTACTATCTAACAATCTAACTTAACTTTCTTGTTAAGTTATTGTAAACACAGTCTGATGTTTCTTTCTTTCTCTCCCTTCTTATTCCTCCTCCTCCATTCTTTCTATAATAGGTATTTTATTCTTTGCCTTTAGTTAGTGTTTGGATCGTCTGCTTTCTTTGCTATGATTTTATTTTCTCTGGTGACATCTTTTTAGCCTTAGGTGTACTTCCATCTAGAGCAGTCCTTTTAAGGTATCCTGTAGTGGTGGTTTATGAGAGGCAAACTCTCTCAACTTTCGTTTGTCTGGAAATTGTTTAATCCCTCTATCATATTTAAAGGATAATCGTGCTGGATACAATATTCTTGGTTCGAGGCCCTTCTGTTTCATAACGTTAAATATATCATGCCATTCTCTTCTGGCCTGTAAGGTTTCTGTTGAGAAGTCTGATGATAGTCTGATGGGTTTTCCTTTGTAGGTGATCTTTTTTCTCTCTCTAGCTGCCTTTAATACCCTGTCTTTATCTTTGATCTTTGCCATCTTAATTATTATGTGTCTTGGTGTTGTCTTCCTTGGGTCCTTTGTGTTGGGAGATCTATGAGCTTCGGCGGACTGCTAGACTACTTCCTTCCCCAGCGAGGGAAAGTTTTCAGCAATTATTTCTTCAAAGACACTTTCTATCCCTTTTTCTCTCTCTTCTTCCTCTGGTACTCCTATAATGCGAATATTGTTCCGTTCGGATTGGTCACACAGTTCTCTTAATATTCTTTCATTCCTAGAAATCCTTTTATCTCTCTCTGCCTCAGCTGCTCTGTACTCCTGTTCTCTGTTTTCTATTCCATTAACAGTCTCTTGCATCTCATCCATTCTGCTGTTAAGCCCATCAATAGCTTGTCTGATTTCTGCCTTGTCTTTCCTCACTTCCCTCACTTCCTCCCTCAGCTCTTCCACATTTCTCTGTAGATCCATCAGCATGGTTATGACTTTTATTCTGAATTCTTTTTCAGGAAGACTGTGCATTTCCATCCCTTCAGACTCCCTCTCTGGGGTTGTCTGGTTGATTTTGGTCTGAACCATATTCCTCTGTCTTTTCATGGCTATAGAATTGGTAACTGATAGTTGCCAAGTATGTCAGCTGGGCTCTTTAAGACTTTAAAAAGAGAAGAAAAAAAAGAGAAAAAAAAAGAAAAAAAAGAAGAAAGAAAGAAAGAAAAAAGAAAAAAAGAAAAAACAAACAAACAAAAATGCCCACTGGACGTAGATTCTGTGGGAATGCTGTAGGTGGCGCTATTGCCCCACTATTCCACAGCTGTGGCTGCCCTGCTCCGCAGGGCCCTTTATCGCTCTGGCAGGGGTGGGAACGACTAGGAGGCTGTTGATCTCAGTGAGAAGTGTAAGTATGGCTACGCTTCCTCAGTCACCAGTTAAGGCATCTGAAACTCCCCAGGACTCGCAGCCTGCTGGGCTGAGTGTACTGGGGCGATCCGGCTCCTCCGCTGGGCTCCTGTCTCTTTAAGACCGCTGAGGAAAACGCACGCTTTTTTTTTTCCTTCCGGGGAGCCGGCTTCAAGCACCCTGGCCCGTTCCCCGCTCAGATCCTGCCCCTCTGTCTCTCCAATCTCCGCTGCACTGCGCAATGTGGGTCAGCGCTCCCCGCACAGATCACCGGGGCTGGCTACTTCGCGGGGTGTGCTTCCACTCCCTCCCGGCTCTGAATCCTCTCCTCCTGCCAGTGCGCTGGGGTGGGGGAGGGCTCGGGTCACGGCTCCGTACCTTACCTGCCTCTTGGGGTACCATGTCCTCTCGGGTGTAGCTGCACGCTGTGCGCTTTCCTGTGTATTCTCGTCTCTCTTTTAGGAATAGATGTATTTGCTGTGTTTTCGTAGATAAATATAGTGTTGGGAGGAGATTTCTGCCACCCTGCTCACACCGCCATCTTCCCGGAAGTGACATTCTTATTTGCTCGTTCTTTTCCATCACATACTCTAACACAACTGATGTCCCAATCTTTACTTATATCTCTTGACTTCAGCAATTGGGTTTTCAATTTCTATGGGCTTCCATTCATGGAGCACAGACATTTGCTGTAGAACAGTACATTTAATTTTCCACTCATGTAGCTATAAAGAAAGAAAATGCACCTATTTCTTGAGGCATTCTCAGAAAAGTGAGTTTGGCTTGATCTTCCCCAGCTTTTAGTTCTTCCATTAGCATTAGAGGATGCTTCAGTTGAAATTTACTTGTTTTCCACATAATGGAGACACTCTTACTCTCACTTTGATACTGAGAGTATTAAAACCGTGTTTCCAAGATTGTAATTGTAAATTTTCCCAGGGAATTTGGATTCAAACTCATATCATTGTTGTTATATTGATTTAGCAGTATATAACTTTAAAAGAAATATGTACATTATTACTAACTAATCTGGCAAGGACTATGTCATTTTTAGGCCTGATAGATTTGATTAGAAGTAACCCGGCTGAAGTGACCCTAAGCGATGATATCTGATGCGCCAAAATTTTTAGTTTCAGATGGAAGTTAGACTCAAAGAAGTTTTCTTTTTAAAATGACAAAATAAAAATATGTTCTCAGGAAGCCAAAAGGCTGCAACAGCATAGATACATGGATCTAGCTCGCTAGGAGATAAAGTCTTTTCTCTCTTTTACTCTCATTCATTTGAAAAAATAACTGAATTTTTAAATTTAATTTTATCAGTCTTTCTATGTCAGGGATGTTATATCCATTAGATATTCCCCATACTATATATTTTCAAAAGGGTTGGTATTTGCTCAGCCACATAATATTTAAATAAAAATGAAATGTTTAAAAGGTTTGTTTCCTTTATATATTCTGGTCGTGGAATGTCAAAGATAAAACTAATAAGATAAATCTTGTATTCATAAGAGTTACCCAGAGAAACAGATCTGTCTCTCAAGACAAAGGTTTAATATGAGCAATTGGCTCACATGATTACAGAGGCTGAGGGATCTCACGATCTGCCATCTGCAAGCCGGAAACCCAGCTGAGCTTGTGGTGTACTTCAGTCTGAGTCCAGAGGCCTGAGAAACAGGGGAACCAATGGTATGAATCCCAGTCCGAGTGAGGGCAGGAGAAGCTGAAATGAGATGTCCCAGATCAACAGAGGCAGGAAAAAAGGAATGAATACTTCCTTCTCTACTTTGCACTCTATTTAGGCCATCAGTGGATGGGTTGATGCCCACTCATACTGTGGAGGGCAGTCAACTTTACTGAGTCCATCATTTAAATGCTACTATCAGTTGCAAACACCCTCAAAGACATACCCAGAAATAATGTTTCACTGACGTAACCTGTGGTCAGTCAAACGGACACATAAAATCAGTCATCACACATCTTTTGTATATTTATACAAATGAGGAAACAGAGTCCAAGTAACGAGTCCTAACCTCCTAGCATGTTAGTGACAGCAGTAGACCGACTAGTGATTCCTGATCCAGCGTTCTTTAATGTGTCACCTTGTTTCTGAAATCTTCTATGGAGTAGATGCTTGCCAACTCAGACATTTATTTTAAAGGAGAATTTAAGTTTTTAAAATATGTACATTTCATCAGGGAGCAAAGAGTTGCACTCAACCTTCAAGTCCAAACTTCTGTCATAGCATTGTAACAGAAAAAATACTGTTTGTAGAGATGGGAAGATAAGGCATAAAGAAAATAAACTATTTTCCCCAAACCCATATATTAGTAGATATATGATCCAAAAACATACATTTATGTTCATTACAATGAATATTCACAACATATTGGGACACCAAGTTCTTCCTTAGTGCATGACTTGCTTCACATGCTACAATACCCACCACTAGCTGTTTTCATTTTCTCTACTATATGCATCCACTTATCAGTGGCAAGGCATCTGTGACCTAAGGATTTATTTCAAAAGGTAAGGGCAACTAACAATTTCTTTTAGTCAAAGATGTTTTGGGGTAGTACCCTGAACATTTCCTATAGAATATATTTCACTTACTCCTCACCACATCTATTTAATAGGTATCATTCCCTTTAAAGGTAAGAAAAATGAACCCCAAGTTTATGTAGATGACATAGTATATAATAGCAAAAATCTGGTATATGTTTTCATGTTTAATAAAACTAGTCAACTGTAGTAAGCCCACTTATAGTGAAGCCATTAAAGTGATGACTAAGAAAAAATGTTTGGGCATATCACATTAAAAAGAATATATAAAAGTGTATGCAAATTCATTTTAAATCTTTAGAAATGTGCATAGAAAAAGGGAAAGGAATTCAATGAAATATAATAAGTAAGCCAACAGAATTATTAGAAGTGAATCCAATGGGAGATCTATTAGAGTGGCCAAATAGGGCATTTTCTTCTTCTTTTTTATATTTTCTGATTGATTTTTGTAACATAGATATGTTACTTTTACACAGAAACTCTGTTCTATAAAGAAAAATGCACTAAAATTTAGGTAATACTAAAGAGAAAGCTATCTAAAAATAAATAGTATTGATTTTAGGTATTGCTTAATTCTGAAATTTAATGTGTCATTTTTGTTTCATGATTATTCATAATAAAACTTTCCATATTGTAATAATATTTTATTTTAATTGGCCTCAAATTATATCCCATATCTCTTTAATTTTTTCCAGGTAATATTTCATAATAGGATAAAATTATTTTTCATATGGAGAATATTACCCTATAACAAAGGTCAGACTTGCCACCTGAAAGTTTTTTAGATGCTTACATTAGCTCTCAATTTGCATTGTGATAGGGTGAAAACATCCTATTTTGGGAACTGCACCTCCCCAATCCTTCATTTTTACATGCCACTGCCTGTTAAATGAGTTTTAAAAACAATTCCAAACAAAACCAGCCTTCTCTGTAATGACTAAGAATGAAAAATAGGGCTATTGAAAGATTTTGTCGGGCTGCTTTTTTTTCCTATTAAACAGAAATAATTTGTCCATAAACCATCTCTTCTTCATAGCATGCATAACTGTTTTGTCCACTACTGTTCAATTGAAAAAAGAATTTTTAAAGATAGAAGCAAAAAGGTGGCTTTTGTTTTTAAATGGAGAGTCTCCTTTGTGACACTTGGGCTTAAAATAACTGCTGTAAGAAAAATAGTTCAGTATTATCACGGTTTGGGAAAGAGAAAGAGAAAAGGAAGGGGAAACTCAGAGAGATGTGCAAGGCCAGAATCATGCATGATTTCCCAGTATTTTCTCTGGTCCTTTATGTTGTGATGAGTAAGACCTGGAAAGCAGTGATATAAGAGGTGAAGTCATTTACCACATGGTCATGCATCTAAGATAGGGTTCCTCAGCAGAACAGTATACCTGAGGATTAAGTTTTAGGGTAAGTGATCAGAGAAATTAAGAACAAAATAAACAACAGAAACAATAAAAATGCAGAGTGACAGCAGAGTAGCATAGACCACTGAATACTACAAATCTTCAGGCACTTAGTCTAAATGGATTAAATGTGGCTTTCTGTTGGTTGACTAGCCCTCTGCAGATAACTATTATAATATCTGACCAAAATATAAAAACAAAAACTATTAACACACTGGAGAGTGATCAAACAAGGCAAAAACTACAAGGAAATTGAGCCTTGAAGAAAAGGAAGGATGCACGGTTTGGGGGTGGAACTCACATTTATATGGCTTTTTCCCTGAGGACATTCTCATGTCTATACAGGACTGGCAAATTGAACTCAAACGAAAAGTTACAGTTTTTATTTTATTTTACTTTGCATTGTTTTGTTTTATTGCTTGAGATGTCAAATGATGTAGTTGGGGGCTACCAAAATAGGTGAAAATCAAAGGAGGAAGTTTCATAAAGAAGGAATCCACAATGGAGGAAAACCCCAAATTACCTTATAATCTTCCCATACAGTCCTGGCTGACCCCTTGGCTGAATAGCAAATGTATAAGGAAGACTTGAAAAACTCTAAAGAAAAACAACAGTCGGAAGGCTAACAGATTTAAGCAGATTTTAAGAATGTCTCATTCCACTAAAGTTTGGAGTTTCAATCCTTCCGTGTTAGAGAGACATAATTAAAACCTTGGATATGACACTGACCCACCCTAATAAAACAAAAACAAGCTTCCATAACTTCAAAGTGATCAGCAAATAATTTAATTGACTGGTAATACAAAAAGCAATACTCTTCAAAGGAAGATAACAGAATCAAAAGTATCTACAATGAATCAGAATTTCTAGGAAAAAATGAGCAGCTAATTAAATAAGCAGAAAAATGAGACCAATTATCACACACACAAACACATACACACACACAAAAGCAATAATAAAAATAGGCATGATATAACAAAGATGTTGGAATTAACAGACAAGGAATTTAAAGTAGCTATTACAACTAGGCTTAATGTAAACATAAAATATGTTCATAATAAATAAAAAATAGGTGGGACTGAGACTTCTGGGAAGATGGCGGTGGAAATCTCCTCCCAAAACCATATATATATATGAAAATACAACAAATACACTATTCCTAAGAGAGACCAGGAGACACAGGACAACAGCCAGGCTACAGCTACACCTGTAAGAACTCAGCTCCTCATGAAGCGGGTAAGATTCAAAGCCACGACCCGGCAGGATCCGAGCACTCCCCCACCCCAGCACACTGGTGGGACAAAAAGATTCAGAGTGCGGAGGGAGTGGAAGCACAGGCCTGCTAAATAACCAGCCCTGGTGATCTGTGCTGGGAGCACTGACACACATTGCGTGGTGTATCAGAGATTAGAGAAATAGAAGTGCAGCATCTGAGATGGAGACCACAAGCATGTCCTCTCAGCCAGCTCCCGGGACAAAAGAAAAGCAAGCGGTTTTTTAAAAGTCTTAAAAAGACAAGGGCCCAACATGGAACAAAATCATCACAGAAAACTCAGCCCAGCAGGCTGGGAGTCTTGGGGAATTTAGGACCCCTTGGCCAGTAGCCAGGCAAAGCAGCTGTGCGGAGGCGTCTCAAAGAGATCAGCAGCCCACCATTCTTTCCCTCCCCAGCTGGCACTGCAGACGGAGCCGCCACTAATGCAGAACAGTGGAGGGGCAGCCCTGCCTGCAGCAACCTCACAGAATCTACTCCCAGTGGGCACTTTTTTTTTCTTTAAAAATCTTAAAGAGACAAGGGCCCAGCAGCAGAACAAAATTGTCCCACTGCACTCAGCCCACTAGGCGGGGAGTATTGGCAAATTTCAGACCCCTTGGCCGGCGGCCGGGCAAAGCAGCCATGCCAAGGCATCCCACAGAGATCAGCAGCCTGCCATTCATTCCCTCCCTGGCCAGTGCTGCAGACAGATTTGCCACTGCTGCAGAAGAGCAGAGGGGTGACCCTGCCCACAGCAACCTCACAGAATCTACTCCGGGCGGGCACGCAGCTAACTGGGAAGAGCCCCAGAACAAGGTCCAGAAGGCACCGAGGGGACCAGAATGCACCCAGTGTAACTGCAAACCCCCGCAATGCGATATGCTAGGCTGACAGTGACCCCGCACACAGGCAGTTCAGGGGATTATCCCAGAGACTGCCTCCTGGTGTGCAGGAAAAGAGCTCAGGCCCAGGAGAAGGGAAAGGAGAACAACAAACAGGAAGGGACTTCTCCCAGCTAACACACGTGGCACCTACCAGGGACCACGTCTATCACCATGAAAAGACAGAGGAATATGGTACAGACTAAGATCACCCAGATAACCCCTGAGAGGAGGCTTGATGGAATGGACATTCACAATCTTCCTGAAAAAGACTTCAGAATAAAAGTCATACCATGCTGATGGATCTACATAGAAATATGCAAGAGCTAAGGGAGGAAGGGAGGGAAGTGAGGAAAGACAATGCAGAAATGAGACAAGTGATCGACAGGCTTAGCAGCAGACTAGACAGATGCAAGAGACTGTTAATGGAATAGAAATCAGAGAACAGGAATACAGACAAGCTGAGCCATAGAGAGATAAAAGGATCTTTAGGAATGAAAGAATATTAAGAGAACTGTGTGACCAATCCAAACGGAAAAATATTCCTATTATAGGAGTACCAGAAGAAGGAGAGAAAAAGGGACAGAAAGTGTCTTTGAAGAAATCATTGCTGAAAACTTCCCCATGCTAGGGAAGGAAATAGTCTCTCAGACCCTGGAAGCCCACAGATCTCCCAGCACAAGGGACCCAAGGAAGACAAACCAAGACACATAATAATTAAAATGGCAAGGTTCAAACATAAGGACAGAGTATTAAAAGCAGCTAGAGAGAGAAAAAAGATCACCTACAAAGGAAAACCCATCAGACTATCATCAGACTTCTCAACAGAAACATTAAAGGCCAGAAGAGAATGGCATGATATATTTAACATAATGAAAGAGAAGGGCATCGAACCAAGAATATTGTATCCAGCATTACTGTCATTTAAATTTGAGTGAGGGATTAAACAATTCCCAGACAAGCAAAAGCTGAGGGAGTTTGCCTCCCATAAACCACATCTACAGGATATCTTAAAAGGACTGCTCTAGATTGAAGCACTCTTAAGGATAAAAACATGTCATCAGAGAAAACAAAATCATAGCAAAGAAAGCAGAACATCCAAATACTAACGAAAGGCAAAGAATAAGACACCTAGTATATAAAGAATGGAGGAGGAAGAATAACAAGGGAGAGAAATAAAGAAACATCAGACTGTGTTTACAATAACTTAACAAGAAAGTTAAGTTAGATGGTTAGATAGTTAAGAAGCAACCCCTGAACCTTTGGTAACCACGAATCTAAAGCCAGCAATGGCAATAAGTACATATCGATCGATAATCACCCTAAATGTAAATGGACTGAATGTACCAATCAAAAGACACAGACTAACAGAATGGATAAAAAAGCAAGAACCATCTATATGCTGCCCACAAGAAACTCACCTTAAACGCAAGGATATCCCCAGACTAAAAGTGAAGGGATGGAAAAAGATATTTCATGCAAACAACAAGGAGAAAAAAGCAGGTTTTGCAGTACTTGTATGAGATAAAATAGACTTCAAAACGAAGAAAGTAGCAAGAGATAAAGAAGGACATTACATAATGATAAAGGGATCAGTCCAAGAGGATATAACCATTTTAAATATATATGCACCCAAAACAGGAGTGCCAACATATGTGAGACAAATACTAACAGAATTAAAGGAGGAAATAGAAAGCAATACAGTCATTTTAGGAGACATCAACACACCACTCACTCCAAATGACACATCAACCAGACAGAAAATAAGTAAAGACACAGAGGCACTGAACAACACACTAGAACAGATGGACCTAACAGACATCTACAGAACTCTACACCCAAAAGCAACAGGATACACATTCTTCTTAAGTGCACATGGAACATTTTCCAGAACAGACCACATACAAGGCCACAAAAAGAACATCAGTAAATTCAAAAATATTGAAATTCTACCAACCAACTTCTCAGATCACAAAGGTATAAAACTAGAAATAAATTGTACAAGGGAAAAAAAAATGCTCACAAATACATGGAGGCTTAATAACATGTACCATAATAATCAATGGATAAATGACCAAATAAAAACAGAGATCAAACAATATATGGAGACTAATGACAACAATAATACAAAGCCACAACTTCTGTGGGATGCTGCAAAGGCAGTTCTAAGAGGAAAGTATATTGCAATCCAGGCCTATTTAAAGAAGAATAATCCCAAATGAATAGTCCAAAGACACAATTTCTGAAATTGGAAAAAGAAGAACAAATGAGGCCCAAAGTCACCAGAAGGAGGGATATAATAAAGATCAGAGAAGAAATAAATAAAATTGAGAAGAATAAAACAATAGAAAAAATCAGTGAAACCAGAGCTGGTTCTTTGAAAAAATAAACAAAATAGATAAACCCCTAGCCAGACTTCTTAAGAGAAAAAGAGAATCTACACACAAACGGAATCAGGAATGAGAAAGGAAAAATAATGATGGACCCCACAGAAATACAAAGAATTATAAGAGAATATTATGAGAATCTATATGCTAACAAGATGGAAAACCTAGAAGAAATGGACAACTTCTTAGAAAAATACAACCTTCCAAGACTGACCAAGCAAGAAATAGAAAAACTAAACAGACCGATAGCTATCACCAGCAACGAAATTGAATCAGTAATCAAAAAACTACCCAGGAACAAAACCCCCAGGCCAGATGGATTCACCGCTGAATTCTACCAGACATATAAAGAAGAAATAATACCCATTCTTCTTAAAGTTTTCCAAAAAATAGAAGAGGAGGGAATACTTCCAAACACATTCTATGAAGCCAGCATCACTCTAATACCAAAACCAGGCAAAGACCTCACCAAAAAAGAAAATTACAGACCAATATCCCTGATGAACGTAGATGCAAAAATACTCAACAAAATATTAGCAAACCGAATTCAAAAATACATTAAGAGGATCATACACCATGATCAAGTGGGATTCATCCCAGGGATGCAAGCATGGTACAACATTCGAAAATCCATCAACATCATCCACCACATCAACAAAAAGAAGAACAAAAACCACATGATCATCTCCATAGATGCTGACAAAGCATTTGACAAAATTCAACATCCATTCATGATAAAAACTCTCAACAAAATGGGTATAGACGGCAAGTACCTCAACATCATAAAGACTATATATGACAAACACACAGCTAACATCATACTTAATAGCGAGAAGCTGAAAGCTTTTCATCTAAGATCGGGAACAAGACAGGGATGACCACTTTCTCCACTGTTATTCAACATACTACTGGAGGTCCTAGCCACGGCAATCCGACAAAACAAACACAAGGCATCCAGATTTGTAAAGAAGTCAAATTGTCACTATTTGCAGATGACATGATACTGTACATAAAAAACCCTAAAGACTCAACTTCAAAACTATTACAGCTAATATCTGAATTCAGCAAAGTTGCAGGATACAAAATTAACACACAGATATCTGTTGCTTTCCTATACGCTAACGATGAGCTAACAGAAAGAGAAATCAGGAAAACAATTCCATTCACAACTGCATCAAAAAGAATAAAATACCTAGGAATAAACCTAATGAAGGAAGTGAAAGGCGTATACCCGGAAAACTACAAGACACTCCTAAGAGAAATTAAGGAGGACACTAACAAATGGAAATTCATCCCATGCTCTTGGCTAGAAAGAATAAATATTGTCAAAATGGCTATACAACCTAAAGCAATATACAGATTCAATGCAATCCCTATCAAAATACCAACAGCTT
The DNA here is from genome assembly GCA_032199065.1 of Smutsia gigantea. Classification (NCBI taxonomy): domain Eukaryota; kingdom Metazoa; phylum Chordata; class Mammalia; order Pholidota; family Manidae; genus Smutsia; species Smutsia gigantea. The sequence continues at coordinate 241,085 of JAVSCE010001418.1, read as the reverse complement.
TCTTCAATGAACTGGAACAAATAATTCTAAAATTCATGTGGAACCACAAAGGACCCCGAATAGCAAAAGCAATCCTGAGAAGGAGGAATAAAAGAGGAGGAATTATGCTCTCTGACTTCAAGCTCTACTACAAAGCCACAGTAATCAAGATTATTTGGTATTGGCACGAAAACAGACCTACAGACTAGTGGAACAGAATAGAAAATCCAAACATTAACCCAAACATATACAGTCAATTAATATTTGATAAGGGAGCCTTGGATATACAATGGGGAGATGACAGCCTCTTCAGCAGCTGGTGTTGGAAAAACTGGACAGCTACATGTAAGAGAATAAAACTGGAATACTGTCTAACCCCATACACAAAAGTAAACTCAAAATGGATCAAAGACCTGAATATAAGTCATGAAACCATAAAACTCTTAGAAAAAAACATAGGCAAAAATCTCTTGTACATAAACATGAGTGACTTCTTCATGAACATATCTCCCCAGGTAAGGGAAACAAAAGCAAAAATGAACAAGTGGGTGTATATCAAACTAAAAAGCTTCTGTACAGCAAAGGACACCATCAATAAAACAAAAAGACATCCTACAGTATGGGAGAATATATTCATAAATGACGTATCTGATAAGGGGTTGACATCCAAAATATTTAAAGAACTCTTGTACCTCAACAAACAAGAAGCAAATAATCCAATTAAGAAATGGGTAGAGGACAGGAATAGACACTTCTCCAAAGAAGAAATTCAGGTGGCCAACAGGCACATGAAAAGATGCTCCACATCGCTAATCTTCAGAGAAATGCAGATTAAAACCACAATGAGATATCACCTCACACCAGTGAGGATGGCCAACATCCAAAACACAAACAACAACAAATGTTGGCGAGGATGTGGAGAAAAGGGAACCCTCCTACACTGCTGGTGGGAATGCAAATTAGTTCAACCATTGTGGAAAGCAGTATGGAGGTTCCTCAAAAAACTCAAAATAGAAATACCATTTGACCCAGGAATCCCACTCTTAGGAATTTACCCTAAGACTGCAGCAGCCCAATTTGAAAAAGACAGATGCATCCCTATGTTTATCGCAGCACTATTTACAATAGTCAAGAAATGGAAGCAGCCTAAGTGTCCATCAGTAGATGAATGGATAAAGAAGATGTGGTACATAGACACAATGGAATATTATACAGCCATAAGAAGAAAACAAATCCTACCATTTGCAACAACATGGATGGAGCTAGAGGGTATTATGCTCAGTGAAATTAGCCAGGCGGAAAAAGACAAGTATCACATGAGTTCACTCATATGTGGAGCATAAGAGCAAAGAAAAAAACTGAAAGAAAAAAATAGCAGCAGACTCACAGAACCCAAGAATGGACTAATAGTTACCAAAGGGAAAGGGACTGGGGAGGATGGGTGGGAAGGGAGGGGCAAGGGGGAAGAAGGGACATTATGATTAGCAGACGTAATGTTGGGGGGGCGTGGGGAGGGCTATACAACTCAGAGAAGACAAGTAGTGATTCTATAGCATCTCACTATGCTTATGGAGAGTGATTGTAATGGGGTTGGTGGGGGGGACCTGATCAAGTGGGTAGTTTAATAAACATAATCTTGCACATGTAATTGTAGATTAATGATACCAAAATAAATTTTAAAAAAAAAGGTGGAACCAAGGTGGTAGAATAGGAAGGTCCTGAGTTCCCCTCCTTCCTTGGACACACCAAAATCTACAACTAATATACAGAACAACTATCTCTGAAAATGAACTGAAGACTAGCAAAACAGATCATATACAACTAACGATATACGGAAAAAGTCACATTGAACCGGTAGGAGTGGATGAGATAGGGTGTGCTCAGGACCCATACCCCTGCCATGGTTACTCATAAGCAGGATATATATCACAACTATAGAGGCTCTCCCTGAAGTACAAGGAGTCCAAGTGCCACATCAAGCCCCACAGCCAAGTGGCCCTGCAGCAGGAAGACAAGCCCTCCTAGCATCTGGCTTTAAAAACTGATGGGCTTATGTCCAGGAGGGCTGAAGGGAAGTCAAAAACTGAGACTCCCCTCTTTAAGGGCACATACAGAGTCTCACTGTCTCTGAGTCCCAATGCAGAAACAGCTGTTTGAAAAGCACCTGGGTTAATGTGATCTACTGACTAAATTAGGGCTTATGCTAGAGGGGTAGGGACATTGGTGGGGGACAGAAGCACTGCTGGCACCACTTTTTTTTTTTTTGGCACTTTCTACCTAGTTGGTCTGCACTGGCAGGAACCATTTCTGACATTTACCATCTACTGTGCTAGCAGCACTTACCTACCCTGGTGAACCCCTGCAGACTTGCCCAACAAAATCTGCTTTTCTGGCCCAAAGTCCCTACCTACCTACTCTTACACTTCCTTGCCACTCTTGGCAAACAGACTCAGCTGGTACCATAGCCCCTCCCCTATTAACCCTGCCCCAGGTGCACAGCAACACACACTAGAACACCTACAACATTTGAAGCCATCCCTCAGCAAGCCATGCCAAAGGCCTGCCCTGCCCACCAGCATACCCATAGCTGTTATAGCCAGGCTTTGCAGCCAGTCACTCTGGAGGCCAACTCCACACATCAGTGTGCCCACAACAATCATGGCCATGTCTCTTAGCCAGACAGACCAAGGTCCAGACCAGCTCACCAGTGTGCCTGTAGCAGTCATGGCTGGAGCTCACAAATGACCATACAAAGGAGAGCTACACATACCAGCAAGAAAGCACCAGTTGTGACCCTGCCACAGTAGTAGGGTAAATGGCACAGAGGTGTCATTCCTGGCATACCTGGGTCAGGTGAAAAGGTGGGTTTTGCTACTGGACCCCACAGGACACCTTCTGCATAAAGCCACTCCTTCAAATCCAGGAGGTGTAAGTAATCTACCTAATACATAGAAACAAATAGAAAGTCAGGAAAAATGAGAAGAGGAATATGTGCCAAACAAGATAAAACATCAGAAAAAGAACTAAACAAAACAGAGATATGCGATCTACCAGATTAAAAAGTTCAAAAAACTCAGTTAAATATCCCTGATAAATATCAATGCAAAAATACTTAACAAAATATTAGCAAACTGAATTCAACAACACATGAAAAGGATCATTCACCAAGATCAAGTGGAATTTATTCCAGGGATACAAGGATGGTTCAATATCCACAAATCAAGCAAAGAGATACCTCATGTTAACAAGAAGGACAAAAATCATATGTTCATCTCAGTAGATGCATGAAAGGCATTTCAGGAAATTCAGCATCCATTTATGATAAACACCTCAACAGAGTGGGTATAAAGGGAATATATGACAACATGATGAGGGCCATATTTTGCCAAATCCACAGCTAACAACATACTCAATGGTGAAAAGCTGAAAGGTTTTCCTCTAAGATAAGAAATGAGACAAGGATGCCACCTTTCATCACTTTTATTCAACATAGAACTAGAAGTCCTAGCCACAGCAATCAGAAAACAAAAATAAATAAATGCCATCCAAATTGAAAAAGAAGTAAAGCTGTTGCTATTTGTAGACAACATGATACTATATATAGGGAACCCTAAAGACCTTAGGCACTAATAAATGAATTCAGTAAAGGTGCAGAACACACTGTTAATGTACATAAATCAGTTGCATTTCCATACATTAATAATGAACTATTAGAAAGAAAAGTTTAGAAAACAATCTCATTTATAATTATACTCCAAAATAATAAAATACCTAGGAATTAATTTAATCAAGAAGGTGAAAGACCTGTACTCTGAAAATTATAAGACATTGATGAAAAAAATTAAAGATAACACAAATAAATGGATACATTGTGCTTATGGTTAGAAGAATTAATACTGTTAAAATGTCCATACTACCCAATGTAATCTACAGATTCAAGGGAATCTGCATCAAAATATAAATGGCATTTTTCACAGAACTAGAACAAATAATCTTATAATTTATGTGGAACCATAAAAAAACCCTAAATAGCCAAAGCAATCTTGAGAAAGAAGAAGAAAGCTAGAGATATAACACTCCCTGATTTCAAAATATGTTAAAAAGCTCTAGTTATCAAAAAAGTATGGTCCTAACAAAAAAACAGATACATAGATCAATGGAACAGAATAGAGTTCAGAGATAAAACCATGCTTAGCTGGTCAGTTAACCTTCAAAAGGACGGAAGAACATACAATGGGGAAAAGACAGTCTCTTCAATAAATGGTAGTGAGAAACCTGGACAAGTATATGCAAAAGAATGAAACTAGACCAGTTTCTTACTCCATATACAAAAATAAATTCAAAATAGATTAAAGACTTAAATGGGAAACCATAAAACTCCTAGAAGAAAACAGGTATGAAGCTTTTGTATGTTGGTCTAAGCAATATCTTTTTATATCTGTCCCCTCAAGCAAGCATAATAAAAGTAAAAATAAATACATGGGACTACATCAAACTAAAAAGCTTTTACACAGTGAAGGTAACCATAAACAAGTGGAAAATGCAACCTGCTGAATAGAAGATACTTGCAAATGACAAAATTGATAAAACATTAATATCCAAAACATATAAACTCACAGAACTCAATATCAAAAAGAAACCAAACAACCCAATTAAAAAATGGGCAGAGGTCCTGAATAGACATTTCTCCATTGAAGACATACAAATGGCCAACAGTCACATGAAACATCACTAATTGTTATGGAAATGCAAATCAAAACCACAAGGAGATCTCTCCTTATACCTGTTTAATGGCTATTATCAAAAATATTAGAAATAAAAAGTGTTAGCAAGGATGTGGAGGAAAGGCGAATTCTCATGCACTGTTGGTGGAAATGCAAAATAGTGTAGCCACTATGAAAAAGAGTATGATGGTTCCTCAAAAAATTAAAAATATAACTATTATGTGGTCCAGCAATTCCACTTCTGGATATTATCCAGAGAAAACAAAAACACTAATTTGAAAAGATATATACATGCATATGTTTACTGCATCATTATTACAGCAAAGATATGGAAGTAACCTAGGTGTTCATCAATAGATGAATGGGTAAGAAGATATGGTGTGTGTGTGTGTGTGTGTGTGTGATGGAATATTATCCAGCCATAAAAAAGAATGACATCTTGCCATTTGCAGCAATGTAGATAGACCTAGAGGGTATTATGTTAAGTGAAATAATTCAGGCAGGAAAGACAAGTATTATATAATTTCACTTATAAATGGAATCTAAAAACAAAATAAATGAACAAAACAACAACAGAAACCAAAAACACACTCATAGATACAGAGAACAATCTGGTGGTTGCCAAAGTAGAGGTGGGAGGGATGGGCAAAATAGGGGAAGGAGAATTAAAAGGTACAAACTTTCATTTATAAAGTAAACAAGACACTAGGATACAATGTACAGGATAAGGAATATAGTTAATAAATAATACGTTGAGAACTTTGTATCGTGACAGATGGATATTATCATGGTGATTATGTGGTAATGTATATAAATGTTGAATCATGATATTGTATACCTTAAGCTAATGTAATACTATATGTCAACTATATTTTAATAATAAAAAAGACAAAATCTTGAGAGCAGCCAGACATAAGTCAAATTCCACACAGGGGGAATAAATGTATGAATGAGAGCTGGCTTTCACCAGGAACAATGAAGGCCAGAAGACAAAGGAACAATATCTTTGAAGTCCTATAAAATATGTTAACTCAGAATTCTTTTTCCATAAAAAAATGCTTAAAAAAAAGAAATAGAGTTACTTTCAGATAAGTGAATGTTGAGAGAATGCATCACCATCAGACATCAGAGCGGTATTAAAACATGGGAAAAGGAGTATATAAGATAAAGGTAAATACACAAGATGGAATATAAATCTAAAGGAAGAAACAGCATTGGAAATGAAAAATATGTGTAAATATAAAAACAAAACTCTCTCTTAATGTTTTAGAAAACTTATGCCTGTTTGAAGCAAAAATTATACCACTAAATTGTTGTATTTAAGATGTAAATATAAAATATATTTAAAAAATAGCACAAAAGACAGGAGGATGAAATGGGATATTAACTTTAAGTAGGTTGCAATAAATTAAGGATACATATATAATCCATAAAACAACTTAGTAAAACTAATACAAAGTTATATAATCAAAAAATCAATGGAGGAGTCAAACTAGAATATTAAACAGGAAAATTAAACTCATTTTTAAAAAGGGCAGGAAAGGAGAAACAGAGGAACAAACACAAGAGATGGGACAAATAGACATAAAAAGGCATAATGATAGATTAATTTGAACTGAATCAATAATTAGGCTAAATGTAAATTACTAAATGCTCCAATTAGAATGAAGAGACTGTTAGATTTGATAAGGAAAGCAAAACCCAACCATATGCTGCCCATAAGAAAAGCATTTTAAATATGAAGAAATAGGTTCAATGAAAAATGCTATTCAAATACTAATCACAAGAAAATTGAAGTGTTTATATTAATATAACACAAACTGTGAGTTCAAGACAGGGGTATTGCCAGAAATTTAGAGGAACATTTAAAAATGATAAAAGTAAATTAAGAAGACATGAGTTTTAAATGTGTATATACATAATAACAAAGCTTCAAAATTCCAGAAACAAAAAGTAACATAAACCAAGAGACAAACAGATAATTCCACAGTCATAGCTGTAAGCTTTAATATTTCTCTTTTAGGAAATGATAGAAAAGCTAGACAAAAACTAGGAAATTTATAGACTTCAACAACAAAATCAAACTGCTTGTCCTAATAGACATTCATAGAACACTTCAACCAACAAAGGCAGAAAAATCATCTTTAAAAATGCAAATGAGGTATTCATCAAATTAGGACATATCTGTGAAGTAAAATAAACCTCAAATTGCAAAATGTTCAAAATTAATTCACACCAATTTCAGTAAGAAATAATAACAAAGTTTAAAAATTAAAAACAGATATTTAAAAAGCTCCAAATATGTAGAAACTGAATAATCTACATTGCATTCTAAATTACATGGATCTAAGAAATCATAAGGGCATTGAAACATTTCTCTGATTTTAATAATAAAGATAAAGTGTATCAAAATGTAATAAAGTGTTTAGAAGGAAATTTATAGCTTTTGAAACTTACACTGGAAAAGAGAGGTCTAAATCAATAACTTAGATTATCACTGTAGGAAATTAAAAAAGAACAAATTATACATAAATAGGCAAAAGGAAATAATAAAAATAGTGACAGAAATTGAAGAAATAGAAAACAAAAATAGCTAGGCTAGTTCAGAATTTGAGAACACACAAATTAATAAGTGAGAATTAAAAGGAGATAACACCACAGATACTAAAGAAATTAAAGGACAATAAAGAAATATACTGAACAATTGTATGACAATAAATTCAATGTCATGAATTAAATGGAAAAAACTGAAAGAAAAACACAATTTACCAAAAGTGAACATGGAAACTGAAAATGTGAATAGTCCTACATCTATTAAATAAAATTAATTTTTTACATAAATCATCAATCCAGATGACTTCAATGACTAATTCCATCAAATATTTCAGGAAGAAAATATATCAATCTTTCAGAAAATCCTTCAGAAAACAGAAAAACACTCCCAAACTTATTTTCTGAGACCAGTGTAACTTTGATGCCAAAAGCTGGTAAAAATATTGTCATGAAAGAAACTCGCACACCAAAATCCCTCATGACTATGGAAACAAAAATCCTTAATAAAATATTAACAAATAGAATTTAGCAATGCATCAAAAATAATACATCAAGGTTTATTCCATGAATATAAGGTTGGTAAATATTTGAGAATTAATGTAATTCACCAAAAAACAGAGAAAAAAATCTTATAATCATTTCAATTTCAAATAAAGTACTTGACAAAATCCAACACCCATCTTTTGTTTAAAAACAAAAATAAACAGGAATCTAAGAATAGAAGGAAGCATCCGTTATTGATAAATGGCATCCATGAAAATCTATAGCTCTCATCATGCACAATTTTAATGTGAAATATTGAACACTTTCGCCCTAAGACAGAGAACAAGGAATGTATTTTTTTATATTTCTTTTCATCATTTTTATGCTACATCTAGCTAATACAAATGCAATAAAAAGAAGACATGATGACTGTAAATGAAGAAATAAAAGTTTCTATATATGCTGAGGACATGAGTATTTATGTACAAAGTCCTAAGAAATCTACCAAAAAAATACAAGAACTAGGTTAGGTTTCTAGGGCTTCCCCAACAGTTTACACAGACTGACTAGCTTACACAGCAGAAATGAATTTTCTCACAGTTCTGGAGGCTGGAAGTTCAAGATCAAGATACCAGCAAGTTTGGTGTCCTGTCAGGCCTCTCTCCTTGGCTTGCAGAAGGCCACCTTCTAGCTATGACCTCACAGGGTCCTTTCTCTGTGTGTGTATCCCTGGAGCCTCTTTGTGTCTCCAGATTTGCTCTTTTTCAAAAGAACAGCAGTCAGACTGGATTAGGGCCTACTCTGAGTGCCTCATTTTCACTTAATCATCACTTTAAAGACCCTATCTCCAAATACAGTCACATTCTGAGGCAACAGGGTACAGGATTTCTATTGTAACCTCAGGACTCAGGGCTCGGAGCTGTATTTAACTTGACTTATGAAAGTAGAGTAATGTGACATTTTGGAACTCAAATATAGTATAATAAGTCCATCCCCACTTTATTGTTAAACATTTTGTTAGTGCCATTATAAGAAAGGATTGTTTGTTGTGCATTTATTTTTATTTTCAAGGCTGATTTAGCAGATTTCTTACTTTGGAAAAAAAAGTATAGGGAATATAATGGTAAAACAAAACATAATTATATTGCAGAGTACATGTGATGAACTGTTCCCTAAAAACCTTGCAATTTTAGAATTTTTTCTAATTATTTCAAGATCAGAGATTAGTAATCTCTTAAGGAAAATCAATGATGTAAATGAATGAATGAGCTTTTCCTACCAATCTATGATGCTTTCATTTCCCACCAATCTATGAAATTTTCATTAGTCATAGCTTCAGTGAAAGAGATTTTACCTCTAGAAGAGCCAATATATTCCTTTTATAGATATTTCAGAAAACAACATGAGTTATAAGATAATATTATTACCCTTAAATATATCATAATATCACTTGTATCTATTCAATAACTTAATAGTTGATTCACACATTCATTCAATAGGTGTTTATCTGGTGATTTCTAAGTGCCAGACAATGTGTCTGGAACACAGCAGTGAACTAAACAGGCAAAGTCCCAGCTCTCATAGACCTAGTAGTTCGGTGATGAGGAAGAAAAAGAGGGAATAGATTATGTGGAGAAAAATTAGGCATGCAAAAGGGATGTGAATACCCAATGGAGAATGAAATTTATTGAAGAGGACAGGGAAAGGTTTAATGAAAAGTTAGCCATTGAGCAAAATTCCAAGATGGGGAACATAAATATCTTATGTGATTGCGAGGCAGTGATTTGCAGAAGAGGGATAAAAACAAAAACTAACAGCAACAACAAAGCTCCATATACCCTGAGGAAGGAGCATGGAGCATGACTGGAAAACCTGGGAAAAGCAAAGGATGGCTGGAGCCCACCGTGAGGAGAGAGAAGTAGAGAATCTTAAAAAGCCAACACCAGAGATTACACTGTGTAAGTTATTGTAAGGATTCTGAATGAAATGGAAAGCATGTCATGTAATTTGATTCAGAGACTTCTAGACATTTACACAATCACAAATGTCCATATATTGTGTTTAAATTTGGTGGTTATAAAATATTAACTTGTGGCATTAAATTTGCAAATTATTCGATTGTACCATATGTTTAGTTGCTGTAACTGAGGTCTAAACATGAGTGATTAAAGCAAGGTAAATGTTTTTCTGTTTCTTGCACAAAAGTCTAGGCACAAGCAAACTAGGGCATAGATAGTTCCATAGTCTTGTTAGGAAGGAAGGAACTCAGCTCAGCTCAGCTCAGCTCAGCGTTGCAGGGAAGTCAGATACAGAGAGGCAAAAAACCAGTCAAGAAAGCAAAGTCAGTTTTACTGCACTCTGCAGAGAGTAACAGAGCAGGCCTGCCTAAGGTGAGACAGGCCTGGCTGCTCATTCTGAGGCTTCTTTTATGTGGTTTTGGCAGGACAGGGAGGTCCCTGATTGACAGCTCTTAGCCCTCTAGGCTTGTTCTGATTGGTGACATGAGGACAGGGGCTGTGCTGTGCCTGTGCTTCTAATGTTTCTTATCTGGGGGGACCCTGGGCATTTCCTGAGCCACTCTTGGACCCTGTGGCTTCATCTGATTAATTCTGAGTCACTTCTGGCTCTCTGGCTCTATCTGATCAACTCCCTGAGTTATTTTGGAGAGCCCTCTCTCTTTTCATTCCACTCATTTCTTTCTTTCTGCCTAACAGTATCAGGGGCCCAAGTTCCTATTAATTTCTCTATCTTTAGGATTTTGTCCTTGTCTCTACTCTGGTGAGTGGGAAAGAGAAAAGGGAAATGCAGTATTATACCTTTCCTGTGAGGTTGTAGCCAGTTAGGTATACACATCATTTCTTCCCCGAGCCCCACTGGAGATTATTCAGTTACAGAGCTGCCTATAACTGAAAGGGAGGCTGGGACAGGCAGGCTTTATTCCGGGGGGCCATGTGTCAAATAAAAATTAGGGGTTCTAGTATTAGGTAAGAAGATGATGATGGACTTTAGAGAACAATTAGTTGTCTCTGGTTTAAGCAGATTTAAATAATAATCTAATTTTAAAATACATTAAACATCCTTTAAAAAGGTGATTAAAAAGAAAGAGTACCTAAAAAAAGGCAAAAGAATGTTAGTTCTAATCCAAATCTACCGAAAATTAGCTTGCAACCTTGAACAAAACATTTACCTTCTCTTTTATTCAGTATGTCATCTGTAGTACTGGATTGAAAATATTCTGCTACACCTAAACAAAAGATTCTCCCCCAAACTTTAGAAAAGTCACTTTTATTGAAAGCACTGTAATTCTACTACACTGAGACTTATACAATGATAATAAAAATTCAAGAGAAGAAATATCTGGCCTTCTGCCCAAGACACAACAGATGTGTCTCTTAAAAGCCAGTACAACCTGTCTTTATCCTTGAAAACTTTTTAAAAATACAGAAGTCAAGGTGAAAATAAGTTCTACTTCTGTCCAGATGGGACTCCATGATTATTCCCCGTGAAAGGGCACAATGGCCATGCAGAATGCACCACGGGGTCATTCCTGAGGTCACAGCTGATGCACAAGCCAGACAACCTTCCAGCATTAGAGATAAGATGTGAACAGTCTGTCTTTGAAGGCCAATGAATCCATTGCCTCTATTCATTCAAGGAAAGTCATGGATTGTAAATAAGCCAGAAAACACTAAGAAGTGCCTTATTTGGGTTTGTAAGTCACACTAGAAGCTAAGATTATCTGTCATGTAATGTGTCTTTCAAGAGATTTTGTCTTCTTCGTCGAACACATTTCTTCTTAGCCCATGCATATCTAGTATCTTGTTACCAGCTTTCCAAAGCTAAGGAAACATTCATTCAAGGGCCAAGGCCAGTTTTGCCAAAAGTCATGTCAGGCCATTTGCTCCTCCTTCCATGAGTGCACTAAAGTGTCCTCTGGAAACAGGGAATGGAAGTTGTTAGTTTTCATGTTGTGGCCAGAGTCAAAGTTCACAGGAAAGTCAGTTATCTGGCAAAATGGTGTCCAGACATAAAACAGAAAAGAAATATTCAAGTGTCAACTGATGTTGTCACCTAACAAATTTTTACTAGAAAAAAGTTTTAAAAAAGGAACTCAAAAAAACAAACAGAAAAACAAAAATATACAGAAACACCTCTCCTTTGAAGTACTAATGACTGTGATCTATCTGAAACAATTGTAGTGATTTGATGCTACACTTTTTGATTTTAGTAACTTTCATGCTAACCTGCTGGATGAGAAACATGATCAAAATAAGTGATTAAAATGCATATTACTTTACAGAATTCAAATGTTCTGTAAGAATCAGGGATGTTGCTTTAATGTGTTAATTCTATGGTCTGTTTAAAAGGCAAAAAATAGTTATGATGACAGAGCACAAATGGATAAATATTCATACCTGTGATATTAACAACAACCTCCACAGTAAATTTGATAGAGCAGGTTTCTGTGGATACGTTTAATAATTGAGGTACTGTATATATAAAGTTCAATTACCCATCCTGGTCTGCTTCACACTGTGGGGAGTGAGACACGGGATAAAAATTCTGATGCTTTCACTCAGTCAGCCTTTTTTTTTTTCTCCAAGTTAGGCCATTTGGGACTATGACCTGAAAAAAAAATGTAAGTGCATAGGAAAATCTTTCAGGGTCTAAAATAATTTGTCCTTTCTATGGTCACCTTTGTAATGGGCACTTATGCAAAGTGGAAAATAGTTACCGTTCCTTTAAAAAGAAATCTTCAAAAACTACTTTTGGCATCCAAACTACAAAACAGTTGTATGAAGTGAAAAGGTCACTTACTTTAGAATGATAAAACCATAATTTGAATCATAATTCCATCACCTCACATCTGGTAAGAGGATTCAATGATTCAGAGAATATGTATATTTCATATCTATCATACATATATATAAATTAACTGTGATGCCATAGGCAATAAACAAATATTAATTTATCTCCCAACTTAAGATGCAGTTTCATATACTTTGTCCACACTGGTTCAGAGCATGGACTCTGGCGCCAGGCTGCTTGGGTTTGGATCCTGGCTCTTCTGACTTTGTACAACACTTCCTTCTTTCATAAAATTGGGAAAATAATAGTATATACTGCATAAGGTTGTTATGAGGGTAAACCAAAATTATTTATTTGTATTGACAAGAAAGAAGCTGAGAGATGAACCAAAGGCAGCCAGGAAGTTGCATGGAGTACCAGCTCTTCAGAGCAAAGGGGCTGGTGCCTTCAGTCCACACAACTGAGCCACCAAGGAAATGAGGCTCCAGGCAAGTCACAGACCAACTAAAGCAGGGAGAGTTCAGCCCCAGAGCAAAAGAGCATGAGAATGACACCACTGGTACGTGTCATCCAGAGATGAGGCAGAATCTCTCACTGGCTACCAATACCTGAGGGAGCTTGCTTAGGTCTGAATGCCCCAGCAGTGAGGACGGTTGAGGCAACAATTTAGATCTGCTGTGATGATGAAAAGAGTGAAAGCAATGTCTTTGTAGGTAGACACACAAAAAGATAAACATCTGTTCCCCTCTCCCTCCTTCTACTTCAGTACAATGGGCATATGTTTTGTGAAGGAACTTGATGAATAAAGAACTATCTCCAGCCTTGAAGACCTCACAACTAGTTGGATAGACAAATATGCAAACAAAGAAATATTGTGCAATTAACTTGATGACTTCATAATGGGGTATTGTTTGCTTTGGGTCCTGAAGGATAGTCATGGATTCTCTAAGCAGACAAGGAAGAGAAAGGAATCTAGAGGTAATATATGATGTAAATATCATGAGGAAATTCTCAGAGGTGTGGAAGTGCATGATATATTCCAAAAAGAACATATAATTAGAAGTACAGGTGCCAGGGGAGGAATGGATGAAGAAACAGCAAGGAGGAAGCAAGAAAGGGGAGCTCCAGAGTAGAAAGCTGGAAAAAGTTTCACATTAGATATTGAAGGGCTTTCCTTTTATGCTAAGAGGAAGAGTAGATTTATTCTGTAGGAAATTAGGAACCAGCAAGAGTTTGAAGACAGGGCAGTGTGACATGGTTACATCTACATCACCAATGGCAATACGGAACGTGCACTGGAAGAGAGAGCCTAGCATAGAAAGCAGGTTCAGTAACACAGACCACTAGAACTATGTCCACAGCAGTTACAGTTATCAAAACACGAATGGCAATAAAAAAGAGTGGAGACTTTTGAGTCCCAAGCATTGTAAATTCTCTCCCTTTTTGTTTTTAGTAAGACATACAAATCAACTTGTGGGGAATAACTTAAAGAGATAAGAGAAATTTTAGGAAAGGGAATAGACACCATCACAAGGTTGTTAAGTGATCATGTTTTACTGTACCAGGAAACTCCCCAGGCATTAGTAAACCATCAAAAAACATTAATTTCATGGTTGTCTACTCTGTTAAAATCTATGACTTATTTGCTACATAAGTGCATACATACCTAATATATACATACACATAAATGGAACTGGCCACATGAATACCCCCAAAACATCTGATGCGGATAAGTATATAGTGGCATTTGTTAGAGGTTCAACTCCATATTGACCCCACTTCAGCTCTATATTTCACTCTTTCTTCTTTTCCAATTGAGAGAAGGGTAAATACAGTAAATGAGTCATACTTTTTGGCAATGCATATTTAAAATAAGGTCTGCCAAGTTCAAAAAACTGAAAATGCAGCAGCTGTTTGCCCAGAACATATGCCAAGAAATTCCTGCATGACTGACAATATGCTTTTGCTTTCAGCCACTGAATCTCTGACCGGGGTATTCATTTCAGCAGCTGTCAGCTAAACCTTGAGAGAATGAGGGTTTTTCTACTATAGAGGAGATTATCCCTAAAAGGGAAGGATTAAGGGGAACTCTACATGAGAATGGAAAAGTGACCATTCTTGCAGTGCAGGTAGATTAGATGCAGAATATATCCTGAATATTTGGAGAAGTGTCTTAACTTCTTTTGCAGAAGAGAGCTCCTGGGAGCTATCTATGGTGTTTGGGACTAGAGGAAGCTGTTTCTTAGGCAGCATGGCATGCGTCTTCTTAATACTGGTCACCCTAGGCACCCATAGCCTGTGATGGCCATAGTGGAAGGGGTAGGGGCAGACATTGAGACAGTGTCTAAGGCAGTACCATCTCCCTCATCAGCCTGCTGCTCTGATGGGACCAGACCAAAGGCCTTTGAGGAAGTACTCCAAAGGGGCAACGACTATCCCTGGCAAGGGGCTAGCTAGCAGATGGAGAAACTGTGCCTAAGGTTCAAAATGTAAGATATTCCACAGGGGTCATCACTGAACAGCAAAAATTTGGAAAACAAAAACTTGAGGGAGTTAGAGGGCAAATCAATAACCGTTACACTTCCCACGTTCAACTTCAAAACAATCATAAAGTTAGACAGATGGAGATAAAATTATCACACTACCAATAAAGCTGACTGCAGAATGTGGCAAAAGGTCTGAAGAGCTTGTTTAGACTTCATCCTAATTTAGACACTGGCACAGCTGGACAGTAGCAATCAAGAAGCAGGCTTAGTGGAGAGAAGAATAGAATTTTATGCCGTGTGGACAAAATGGCTCTGTAAAGTAAGAAGGAGCTGGACTGGACACTTTAGGAATTGAATGTTTCTAATATAAAATTACCTAGTCTTCCATCCACGGGTAGAAGTAACCAGAGAGAGGATAAAGGCTCTCCCCGCTAATCCATTGTAAGTTTTACTGTAGAAAAATGAAGTGTTAATTTTCTTGCCTTTATAGAAATATAAGGATGGGATAAATATTATTACATTAGCCATAACAATAATATCAACGATTACTTATTAAATATTTGTTGTCTGCCAGCATCATGCTTTGTGTACATTACCTAATTTAACTCTTGCTAAAACCTTATGGGCAGGTGTTGTTTTTAAACCTCACTTTCAAGAATGAATACACAGAATCTGAGGATCAGGTATCTTGCCCAAGGTTACACAGTTCTTAAAGCCAAAGTCCAGAGTTGTGCTTCAAAACCATAAACTCTTCTGCTTCTTATAGGTGAGAACTGTGAGATCCTAAATACTCCACCAGGAAAGCAAAGAGTCGGGATAAGGAATGAAGTGAGCTTGAATCCCATACATTTGGAGCAAAGGGACTGAAAAAAAGGTCCTGGGCTTCACTGTAACTTACATCCTCCTGACGGTTTGTTCTACAGTTCCAATGTTAGATCTACTCTTTTCTTCAAACATCTTTTTTTTTAAGTTTTATGGAAGTATAATTGATATATCAAAAAACCATATACATAAAACATACAATTTGATGACTTCGGACACAGGCAAAACCCTGTGTCAGCATCACCATGATTAATGTAATAACCATATCCATCACCTCCAGAAGTTTCCTTGTGCCCCTCTGTGTACGTGTGTGTGCGTGTGTAGTAAGAACACTTAATGCGAGATCTACTCTGTTAAGGAAATTGTAGGTGTCACATTTTCTTTATCTTTTGGATCTTTGGGTTGTTTCCATATCTTGGTTATTGCGATAATGCTATAATGAATATGGGAGCACAGATACCTCTTCAAAATCCTGATTTCTTTTGCTACATACCCAGAAAGGGGATTGCTAGATCACATGGTAGCTCTGTTTTTTATGTTTTGAGGATCTTCCATACTATTTTCCATAATGGCTGCATCATTTTACATTCATACCAACAGTGCCCAAGGGCTCCAATTTCTCCACAACCAAACACTTACCTTTTTGGTTTTTTTTAATAATAGCTGTCCTAGCGGGTGTGAGGTGACATCTAATTATGCAGACAAACTCTTCAATGAAAAAATAAAGATAGTTTTTCACAGAGGCTAAGGGTTATTTAATTACATCATGCACATGGAACACATGGTCCTATATTGCAAGCACATGTAGAGAAGAAGCTTGTAGTTATTAATTTTAGTTGTGGCCAAGTTCAGCCTAACATCACCATCCTTTTACCTGTATCTATAGCCTCTAAATACTGCTAATGGGAGACATAGAAGTCTGTTTATAGAAACATATTGTTTCCCAAGAGTAGAGAAAGTGCAAGTATCATGCCAAATGGAAATACTCATGGTCCAGAACACTTAAACTGCCATCAACCTATGAAAAGCAAACCAAAATATATCTATCATTATATTACTTACATTAAATCTATTATAATTCTTACCATCTGCTGGTAATAAGAGCAAAAACAGAATAAAATGTCTACAGGCATATGTGATTTTAATAGTTAAGTCATAACCAGAATATATTTCATCTCTCTGTAAATTTGTTCTCATACAAAATGGCCTTCATATGTTTTTCAAAATCCTAACTTTTTCAACATCTGAACTGTAATATAATATTCCACTAAATAAACAATTGGGATGTTTAGGGCACTATCTGAAATTTTTTCTTTAATTTTGGAAGATTGGGAAAATACATTATAAAGACAGCACCTCAAGGGAAGATTAAATTTTTGATAAAGGTGTCAAAAATTTACCATTGGTTTTCGGTTTCCATGTTTATCAACCTTGCTGTCTCTGATCTGCCCTTTTTGCTATTCATACTTCTTTTCAGGAATGCACAGTCTCACCTGACCTTGTTTCTTCTATCATGAAGAGAAATTAATATGTTTTTATATATCCCTACATAGAAGTATTTTTGCTTTCTAAGATTAGTCTACAGCATGACTATAGAGCTTAAAACAAAGCAACAGATCACTATATGTCGAATTTTGAATACAGAGGAAAGTTACAGAGAGGAAAATCTTATTGGTTCTCTTTAAATTACAACATCTAGATGACACCCTGAACTCACCTCCCTAAAATTCAAGGCTGATTCCAAGGGTATTGGTTATGAAAAGTGATATAAAGTATATAAGTTGAGGAATAAACAATAATAAAGTCTAGTGGCACTGAGAAAGCCTCCTCCTTTCCCAAATAGCTTATAAACACAGCTGATTGCTAACCCAAATACAAAAATCAGTTTCATTTTGCTGTTATCTTTTTAAAATGTACACACTGCTAAGAAAAACAGTATTTTAAGCTTAATAAGACATCCAACCAACACTTTCTAAGATACTTTCATGGGTCTGACCATGTGCTAAATACCAGGCAAATAAAGATAATTATGAAAGGAGCTCACTAATCAGGTAGGAACCCAGACATGTAAGCAGCTAACTAAAAAACAGTGTGATAAGGGCTATAGCAGAAAAACCAACACAGAGCTGTGGGAGCAAGGAGATGAGAATAATTGAGTCACCAGGAAAAAGTCTCAGAAGGCTTTCTAAAACAGGTAACTTTTTAACTGGATGCAAAGTGAGTGCAGTTTTTCATCAAAGGCATAATGCAGTCAGCATGAAGCTGCAGAGCTGAAAGGACTCTATAAGGAGGGGAAGAAGCAGAATGTGTGCATAAAATAATCTCTCTTTATTTACACATTCTTTTAGATGGTAGAGAAACAAAAATTAACTATTTCCAAACTCATAGAACATTTATGTTTCTCCTCTTAATTAGAGCTAATGACATATCAGAGCATTAATAAACCCATGTGCTAAAAATATGGACTATTTTTATTGAGAAAATATATACCAACAGAGAGAGACGTAGAAACTACTAGATGTAAGCCAGTAGGCATCCATATAAATGTTTTTAAAATTGTGGTTTTATTATTTTTCACCTAAATGAATCCAGCTATCTATTTATTTAATATTATTGAATGCCTACCACTTGCTATGTGCTTTCTAAGGCACTGGGGATTCATTGGAGAATAAGCCAAAATAACTTGATTTCACAGAGCTTATATTCTTAAGGAAGATGGAAAATAAACAAGAAACTAATATGTGCTATAAATCCAGGTGTGGCTAAATTGAAGAATCATGCAAGCCGCTAAGGTAGAATTACTTGCAGAAACCAATACTACTCTAGAAAAAGTAGAGAAGCTGGATTAGAGGAAAATAAAGAATCTTTTGATTTAAGGAATTAGAGACTGGCTGCAGCTATTAGAATTTGAGGGGCCAAGATCACAGAGGTGCTGGAACCACAGAAAGGTGAAAAGATATTCTGCTGTCCATTTTTTCTCTATAGGTCTGTGATGACATACCCTCTTTCATTCTACTATTTACAATTTGTGTCTTCTCTCTTTTTACTTGGTTAACTTGAGTAAACGTTCAGAAATTTTACCATCATTTTCAAAGACTGGCTTTTACTTACACTGATTTTATCTCATATGTTTCTGTTTTTAATTCATAGATTTCTGCTATGCTGTTATTTCATCTATTACACATGTTTAGGTTTAATTGTCTCTTTTTTCCTAGTCTCTGAAGGGTGGAATCTTAAATCACTGATTTAAAATTTTTCTTCTTTTCAAATAAAAGCACTGAAGACTACACATTTACCTCTAAACAATGTCTTAGCTGCATCCCACAGATTTTGATATATTGATTTTTAGTTTTGTTCAATTCAAAATATGTTTGAATTTCTCTTGCAACATTTTCTTTGAGCCACGGGCTGTTTAGAAGTATTTTTTTCCAAGTATTTGAATATCTTACTGTTATTATTTTCTAGTTTAAATCACATTTGATCTGAGAATATATCTTTAATGATTTCTATTCTCTTACATTGGTCTATCAAGAATAGGATCTATCTTGGTGAAGGTTTCATGTGCCCTTGAGAAAAATGTGTATTCTATTGCTGTGGTGTGGAATGTTCCTTATATATCTAATAGGTCCATTTGGTTGATAGAGCTGTTAAGATCTACTTCTTTACTGACTTTCTATTTATCTAATCTATCACTGAAAGTTGAGTTTCTAAATCTACTTATGGATTTATATCTATCAGTTTCTATCAGTTTTATTTTATATATTTTAAACTCTGTTGTTAGGTGCACACCTATTTTAAATCATTGTCTTCGTATTGAGTTGTCCCCTTTATCTTTATGAGGATTATTCCAGGTAATATCCCTTCTTCTGAAATCTACTTTGATATTAATATAACCACTCTACCTTTCTTTGATTAGTGTTTTCATGTTATATATTTTTCATATTTTTACTGAAGCTTATCTCTCTCTTTAATTCCTTGAGTCTTACTGACAGGATATAGTGGATGTTACATTTTTATCCAATCTGAAAATCCCTAATTTTTACTTGGTATGTTTTCACCATTTAATATAATTCTTTAAATGGTTGGTTTGAAATATATTTTCTTATCTCTAATTTGGGGTTCTTATTTATATATTTTAAATGTCCTATGATTGCCCTAGAGTCTGATATATGCATCTTTAATTATTCATGTATGTAAGGAACGTACAACAGTGTAATTTCTATTCTTTCTCTATCCTTTATGCTATTACTGTCATGAATTTTACTTTACATAAAGCATAAACAGGCAATTCTTTGATATGATCTTTGCTTTTGAGAGTTATCTCTTAGAAAAGTTAAAAATAAGAAAATTAAACTTTATATCTTCATTAATGCCATTTTTAGAACTCTTTCTTTGTGTAGATGCTAGTTATTGTCTGGTATCTTAGTCCAGACAATATTTCTGAAAAACTTCCTGTAACATCTCTAACAGGTCTGCTACAAACTAATTATTTCCCTTCTTGTTTTTTTGCAAAAGTCCTTATTTCTCCTTGAATTTTGTAAAACATTTTCTTTGAGTACAGAATCTGGATTCACATTCTTTTCCAGCCTTTTAAGATATAACTCCCTTGTCTCTAGATTTCATAGTTCATAATGAGAAGTCTATTCCAAACCTTATTTTTGTTTCCTTGTATGTAATGTGTGCCTCATATCTGTAAGCCTTCAAGATTTTTCTCCTTGCCTTTGGGCTATAGTAGTTTGAGTACCGGCATTGCTATTATGAAAGACCTACATTAGTTATAATCTGTTTCTGCTAATGAAAACATATCCAAAGAGGATTTTCCAGCTGATGAAGAAAAGCAAAATAACATTCAGCATTTGTTTTGCAATGAGTCATTACAGAGGCAGTGCAAACCCTGAGCAGTGAGTGACACCACCAAACTCCTTCCTTAGGAACTACACTCCGCATCTCAGCATCAAGCCGCTACAGCTTTGAACTGTGTCAGTGAGCATCTGTGCTTTTATCTCAATTTATTTGTGCATCAGTTAAAAACGTGGGACCTAAGGTATCAGAAGAGCACAAGTGAAGATATTTTGGGGATTTGGGAACACTTAAAAAAATTTCCATATAAATTAATGGTAATTACATCTTTGCTTTATGCCATTTCAGTTTACAAAATGTTTCACAGTAACACTCTACTTTTATATAGTGGGGAAACCTGTAATTGCCATGAAAATCACAATCTTATAAAGTTTAATTTTAAAGTCTCTTATCATAATATGGTGGTACAATTAATATCACAAAAAAAGACATGTGTTTCATTAACTCACTCCATGAGTTTATGATGAGAGAACTGACACTTCTATTCCATCTGTTTGCATATGACATAATAGAATCCATACATGCCAATGGACTGAAGTATTTTGACACAGTAAATACGTGCTTGACATTGTGATACATATTAGGTTATTTCCCACAAATAATTTTGTCATTATTACATTAATTCTTATAGTAATGTATAATTTTCAAGTAACTATTTCTTTTCCCAATATACTAAGAAACTATGTGCTCTAATGGTTAAAAAAAAGAGAAAGTGATCTTCTGGCTTCTATTGAGGATGTAGAAAGCTAGGAAAAACATCATCCCTACCTCTATAATAAAAAAGAGATAATCTACAAATTCACAATTGTCCTTGGATTCACCAGTGAGCTGAGGTTGTAGGGCAATCAACTAATCCAAAATCTTAAAAAAGACATTCTCCTGAAAGGAGCAACAAAATGTGAGCATTTGTTTTCCTGGGATATATGTTGAACGCCATACAAGCTGTTCAGAAGAATTCAACTAAAATCTCTGAAAATTACAAAAAGTTGACTTTGACCTAGCATGAATGCATATAATATGTAGAAGCCACAATCACAAGGAGAAATTGCACATATGTGCATGATCATCTCTATATACATACTTCACTGTGTACTTACAAGAGAGATTAAGAGCAAGGTGGGAGACCTGGAAAAGCCTCTATCTTAGTGTAGTTATGGGTGAAAGGAATAATGCTGTTGTAGAAAAGGACTAAAGCCTCACCTAGAACCTTCTTCCCTATCTTCTCTACAGAGCAAAAGCTTAAGCTGCTGTGGAAAGAGCAACAAATACTGTCGCTATCAGGACAGAGGTGAGCACCCATTGCAACCGGGTGAGGGGAACAATAAAACAAATTCTCTGCCCTTGGGAGAGGGGCAGGAAACCACCCTGAGCCCAGATCACTTAGAGACCTCTCATCTCCAGAAAGGAGTTAAGACCACAAAAGAAAAGGCCCATTCCCAAGATCTGGATGCACAAGGGCTATCTCAGACTGAGGCTGAAAGAGAACAACAGAGAATGACTTCCCTGTTCCTCCTCTCCCACTTTTCTCTGGCTAGCAAGTAACCTATAACAATTATTAGTTGTATAGTGCTGGGAGAAGGGTAAAGTGGAGACACAGATGTTTTCTCAGGCACAAAGGAAAGACTTAAAACTGAGAAGTGAGCAGACAAGAAAAATCCTCTGAAAAAATATTCCTTATTTTAAGTACAAGACAAGAGGAATTGGAAGCTTGTGGTGCTCTGATGATAACCATAGAAACCAAAATAACAAAAATAAACTCAGCTCAGCTCCCAGCTAGATGGATATGAACTCTTACAATAGGAAGAGAAAAACCATGCTGATTTCTGGGCATAAATACTTTTACACTTGTCTCTACTGTTCTACACAAGGTATCCAGCATTCAGCTAAAACACGGGGTATACAAAGATGAAAATGATCATCACCAACAAACACATACAAAAATAAAACCCAAGCAGCAATACACTGTCAAAAGGCAAAATAATCAACAGAACCAAATTCAAATCAGATTCACCCACTGGAAGTATCAGAAAGGGAATTTAAAATAACTTTGAAAAAAGTAACAAAGATTCTGGAGGAAAAGGTGGACAACATGCATGAATGGATAGGGAATTTCAGCAGAGATACAGAAACTATGAGAAAGAATCAAGTGGAAATGGAAGACAAAAAGCATGATTATAGAAGAGAAGAAAGCATTTGATAAACTCATCAGGAAAATCAATATAACAACAGAAAGATACTTTAAATTTCGAGATAGGTCAAGAGAAGTTCTCCAAACTGACAAGCATGAAACAGAAAAATATAACAGTTCATCCAAGAGCTAAGGGACAATAAAATGGTCTTACATCAATGCAATTGGAATCAGAAAGATAAGAGAGACTGAGCAGAAGAAATATTTGAACAGCTAATGGCCAAAGAATTTTTCCGCAAAATCAATATATCATAAAAAACTATAGATCTAAGGTCAGAGAACACCAAATGATAAATACTCCCAAGCATATCTAGAAATGTAATACAGGCTTCCTTCATTATCCTGAAGTAGAACATTCCCATAAAATTTTTCCTAAGCCAAAATGGCATAAAGTAAAGAACCAATTACCATTACGGCATAGTTCTTTTCATTGCACTTTGCTTTACTGCACTTAGCAGATATTGTGTTTTTTACAAATTGAAGGTCTGTGGCAACTCTGCATTGAGCAAGTCTGTAGGCACCATTTTTTAAAGAACATTTGCTCACTTTATGTCTCTGTATCACATTTTAGTAATTCTTGCAGTATTTCAAACTTTTTCATTATTATTATATTTGTTATGGTGATCTGTGATTATGACTTACTTAAAGCTCAAATGATAAATAGCATTTTTAGCCAATAAAATATTCTCTAGTCAAGGTATGCACATTCTCTTTTTAGACAGAACACTATTGCACACTTAATAGACTACAGAGTAGTGTAAGTATAACTTCTTCATGCACTGGGAAACCAAAACATTCATTTGACTCACTTCATTGTAATATTCACTTTATTCCAATGGTCTGAAAACAAAACAGCAATACCTCCAAGATAAGCCTGTAATTGACATGGAAAAATATTTTAGGATTCCCAGGCACCCAAAATATCCTCATAAGCTTTTCTAATACCTTAGGACACATTTTGTTAAGGGATGCACAGAATAAATTGAGATAAAGCTCAGATGCTCACTGACACAGTTCAAACTATGGCAGCTTGATGCTGAGATGCTGAGCATATTTCCCAAGAAGGAGTTTGACAGTGCCTCTTGCTGCTTGGTGTGTGTGCTTTCTCTATACTGGTTCACTGCAAAATAAATGCTGAGTACTATTTTTGCCTTTTGCCTTTTTTCATAAAAGCAAAAATCCCCTTCAGATTTCTTTCAGTTAGCGAAAACAGGTGCTAATGTAGGTCTTTTGTAAAAGAGTAGTGGTGAAATGCAAACTGTGGAAAAACAGGGACTCTATATGTATTTGGAAGAACGTTGTCTTTCAATGAAATTTGTCTTTCATCAAAGTAACTAAAAGTATTGAAATTAAATTAGCAAGTACTCTCAAATTAATGACAGTTTATGTCCTAAGTAGTAAATAAGTGACTCACATTTGAGCTAAGTAGAAGCTCATGGGATTTAAGATACAAAGACTAGGTATATTCAGTTTGAATAAATCAGCTTGGAAGGAATTCTTCTTGAAAGTTTTAGAAAATAGAATGCTTGCAGGGAACCTTGTAAACACAGGTCAGTTTCCTACCAGACAAAAAAAGCTTGTTTATAATTAATCTGATGGTGATAAAAAGGCTTTTAATTATATTTCTATCACAAAATGAGAAAGGATACGTTTAGGGTCTGAAACACAGTAGAGTTCAGCCATCTGCTGCCAGCTAGCTTTGCCAACATGTGATTTGCAAGTTGAATTATGCCAGTTGATGACATATGGCACTTCTTTCTTCTTTAAATACCTTACTCAAAATGAGTTTGCTGCTCTGCCACTTGGCTAAATACTAAATGCTCTCAAAGGTTGAGGTTGGGCTTTCAGAAGTCACTGCACTTGCCACTATTTTCCTTAGTAAACAAATTCAAGTAAAGGAACATAGATCAAAGGTGCTGAGTCATGTATTATTCTCCTGTATGTGCTTGTGAGTTAGAGATATGGGACATCTGAGGTGTTTACTTTGGGGATTTACAAACTTAAAATTTTCCTCACAGTTTTAGGGTAATAAGTAGGAGACACCTCTCTATGTTTTGATCCATTGCTGACAAAAAAGGAAAGACGGTCCGAAGGAGCAGAAAACCAATTTGAATCCATTGCTTCATGTCTAGCATGTGTCTACTACCTGATGAAAAAATAGAGACTTACTTATATGGCAAAACTCTTGAAATGTAAATAATGAAAACAGAGCAGAAAAATGTATGCTTATTCCCAGTGGCCTACAGCTGAAAACACTATGTCTCTCAAGCTTTTAGGCTTATTTACAGCTACAGTTTTGTCTTCAGAATTATTGATCTAATCTATCTTGAATTAAGACCATAATTTTTGCCAAACCTTTTAATCACTAGCCTCCACAAAAATCTCCAAAAACCGTTGTAGCATGACCTAACTACACAAACCTAATGCACCTTAATAACTGTAATTGTGTATGTGTGGACAATTTTTTGTTTGTTTTTGTGGTCACCGGGACTTTATATTTTTATTTTTTATTTTGCTATCATTAATGTACAATTACATGAACAACATTATGGTTACTATACTCCCCCTATTATCAAGTCCCCACCACATACCCCATTACAGTCACTGTCCATCAGCGTAGCAAGATGCTATAGAATCACTACTTGTCTTCTCTCTGTTCTACTGCCTTCCCCATAGGCTCCGCCCCCCAGCTACATTATGTGTGCTAATCGTAATATTCCTTTTTCCCCCTTATCCCTCCCTTCCCACCCATCTTCCCAAGTTCCTTTCCCTTTCGTAACTGTTAGTCTATTCTTGGGTTCTGTGAGTCTGCTACTGTTTTGTTCCTTCAGTTTTTCCTTTGCTCTTACACTCCACAGATGAGTGAAATCATTTTACACTTGTCTTTATCCACCTGGCTTATTTCACTGAGCATAATACCCTATAGCTCCATCCATGTTGTTACAAATGGTAGGATTTGTTTTCTTCTAAGGGCTGAAAAATATTCCTTGTGTATATGTACCACATCTTCTTTATCCATTCATCTACTGATGGACACTTAGGCTGCTTCCATTTCTTGACTATTGTAAATAGTGCTGCGATAAACATAGGGGTGCATCTGTCTTTTTCAAACTGGGCCACTGCATTCTTAGGGTAAATTCCTAGGAGTGGAATTCCTGGGTCAAATGGTATTTCTATTTTGAGTTTTGTGAGGAACCTCCATACAGCTTCCCACAATGGTTGAACTATTTTACATTCACACCAGCAATGCAGGAGGGTTCCTCTTTCTCCACATCCTCGCCAGCATTTGTTATTGTTTGTCTTTTGGATGTTGGCCATCCTTACTGGTGTGAGGTGATATCTCATTGTGGTTTTAATTTGCATTTCTCTGGTGATTAGCCAAGTAGAGAATCTTTTCATGTGCCTGTTGGCCATCTGAATTACATCTTTGGAGAAGTGTCTGTTCAGCTCCTCTGCCCTTTTTTAATTGGCTCATTTGCTTTTTGTTTGTTGAAGTGCGTGAGCTCTTTATATAATTTGGATGTCAACCCCTTATTGGATATGTCACTTATGAATATATTCTCCCATACTGTAGGATGTCTTTTGGTTCAACTGATGGTGTCCTTTGCTGTACAGAAGCTTTTTAGTTTGATATAGTCCCACTTGTTAATTTTTGCTTTTGTTTCCCTTGCCTGGGGAGATATGCTCATGAAGAAGTTGGTCATGTTTATGCCTAAGAGATTTTTGCCTATGTTTTTTTAAGAGTTTTATGGTTTCATTACTTCCATTCAGGTCTTGATCCATTTTGAGTTTACTTTTGTGTATAGGGTTAGACAATAATCCAGTTTCATTCTCTTACATGTAGCTGTCCAGTTTTGCCAACACCAGCTGTTGAAGAGGCTGTCATTTCCCTATTGTATATCCATGGCTCCTTTATCATATATTAATTGACCATATATGGTTGGGTTTATATCTGGGCTCTCTAGTATGTTCCATTGGTCTGTGGGTCTGTTCTTGTGCCAGTACCAAATTGTCTTGATTACTGTGGCTTTGTATTAGAGCTTGAAGTCATGGAGTGTAATTCCCCCCACTTTATTCTTCCTTCTCTGGATTGCTTTGGCTATTTGGGGTCTTTGTGGTTGCATATTAATTTTAGAACTATTTGCTTTAGTTCATTGAAGAATGCTGTAGGTACTTTGATAGGGATTGCATTGAATCTGTAGATTGCTTTAGGCAGGATGGCCATTTTGACAATATTAATTCTTCCTATCCATGAGCATGGGATGTATTTCCATTTATTGGTATCTTCTTTAATTTCTCTCATGAGTGTCTTGTAGTTTTCAGAGTATAGGTCTTTCACTTCCTTGGTTAGGTTTATTCCTAGGTATTTTATTCTTTTTGATACAACTTTGAATGGAATTGTTTTCCTAATTTCTCTTTCTGCTAGTTCATCGTTAGTGTATAGGAATGCAACAGGTTTCTGTGTATTAATTTTGTATCCCGCAACTTCGCTGAATTCAGATATTAGATCAAGTGGTCTTGGAGTGGATTCTTTAGGGTTTTTTATATACAATATCATGTCATCTGCAAAAAGGGACAGTTTGACTTCTTCCTTACCAATCTGGATGCCTTTTATTTCTTTGTGTTGTCTGATTGCTGTGGCTAGAACCTCCAGAAGTGTGTTGAATAAAAGTGGGGAGAGTGAGCATTCTTGTCTTGTTCCCAATCTTAAAGGAAAAACTTTCACCTTCTTGCTGTTAAGTATAATTAATGTTGGCTGTGTGTTTGTCATATATGGCCTTTATTATGTTGAGGTACTTGCCCTCTATACCCATTTTGTTGAGAGTTTTTATCATGAATGGATGTTGAATTTTGTCCAATGCTTTTTCAGCATCTATGGAGATGATCATACGGTTTTGTCCTTTTTGTTGATGTAGTGGATGAAGTTGATGGATTTTCGAAAGATGTACCATCCTTGCATCCCTGGGATGAATCCCACTTGATCATGATGGATGATCTTTTTGATGTATTTTGAATCCGGTTTACTAATATTTTGTTGAGTATTTTTGCATCTATGTTCATCAGGTACAGGTCTGTAATTTCCTTTTTTTGTGGTGGCTTTGCCTGGTTTTGGTATTTGAGTGATGTTGGCCTCGTAGAATGAGTTTGGAAGTATTCCCTCCTCTTCTACTTTTTGGAAAACTTTAAGGAGGATGGGTATTAGGTCTGCACTAAATGTTTGATAACATTCAGCAGTGAAACCATCTCGTCTAGGGGTTTTGTTCTTAGGTAGTTATTATGATTACCAATTCAGTTTCCTTGCTGGTAATTAGTATTCAGACTTTCTGTTTCTTCCTGGGTCAGCCTTGGAAGGTTGAATTTTTCTACAAAGTTTTCCATTTCTTCTAGGTTATCCAGCTTGTTAGCATATAATTTTTCATAGTATTCTCTCATAATTCTCTGTATTTCTGTGGTGTCCGTAGCGATTTTTTCTTTCTCATTTCTGATTCTGTTTATGTGTGTAGACTCTCTTTTTTTCTTGATAAGTCTAGCTACAGGCTTATCTATTCTATTTATTTTCTTGAAGAACCAGATCCTGCTTTCATTGATTCTTTCTATTGTTTTATTCTTCTCAATTTTATTTATTTATGCTCTAATGTTTATTAGGTCCCTCCTTCTACTGACATTAGGCCTCATTAGTTCTTCCTTTTCTAGTTTCATTAATTGTGAGTTTAGACTGTTCATATCGGATTGTTTTTCTTTCCTGAGGTAGGCCTGTATTGCAATATACCTCCCTCTTAGCACAGCCTTCGCTGCTTCCCACAGATTTTGTGGTGTTGAATTATTGTTGTCATTTGTCTCCACATATTGCTTATCTCTGTTTTTATTTGGTCATTGATCCATTGATTATTTAGGAGCATGTTATTAAGCCTCCATGTGTTTGTGAGCTTTCTCATTTTCTTTGTGTAATTTATTTCTAGTTTCATGTCTTTGTGATATGAGAAGCTTGTTGGTACAATTTCAATCTTTTTAAATTTACTGATGCCTTTTTTGTGGCCTAGTATATGATCTTTTCTTGAAAATATACCATGTGCACTTGAAAAGAATGTGTATCCTGTTGCTTTTGTATGAAGTGTTCTGTAGATGTCCGTTAGGTCCAGCTGTTCTAATACTTTGTTCAGTGCCTCTGTCTCTTTACATATTTTTCTCTGGTTGATCTGTCCTTTGGAATGAGTGGAGTGTTGAAGTCTCCTAAAATGAATGCATTGTAGTCTATTTCCTCCTGTAATTCTGTTAGTATTTGTTTCATATATATAGGTGATCCAGTGTTGGGTGCATAGATATTTATAATAGTTATATCCTCTTGTTGGACTGGCTCCTTTATCATTATGTAATGTCCTTCTTTGTCTCTTGTTACTTTCTTTGTTTTGAAGTCTGATTTGTCTGACACAAGTACTGCAACTCCTTCTTTTTTCTCCCTATTAGTTGCATGAAATATCTTTTTCCATCCCTTTACTTTCAGTCTGTGTATGTCTTTGGGTTTGAAGTGAGTCTCTTGCAGTCAACATATAGATGGATCTTGTTTTTTTATCCATTCAGTGACTCCGGGTGTTTTAATTGGTGCATTCATACCATTTACATTTAGGGTGATTATCGACAAGTATGTACTTATTGCCACTGCAGGCTTTAGATTCGTGGTTACCAAAGGTTCAAGGGTAATTCCCTCACTATCTAACAATCTAATTTAACTTACTTCATATGCTATTACAAACACAACCTAAAGGTTCTTTTTGTCCTCTTTTTTCTTCCTCCTCCCTTCATTATATGTTAGGTATCATAATCCGTACTCTTTGTCTATCCCTTGATTGACTTTGGGGATAGTTGATTTGATTTTGCATCTGCTTAGTAATTAATTTTTCTACTTTGCTGTGGTTTTATTTCCCCTGGTAACATCTATTTAGCCTTAGGAATACTTCCATCTATAGAAGTCCCTCCAAAATGCACGGTAGTGGTGGTTTGTGGGATGTAAATTCTCTCAGCTTTTGCTTATCTGAAAATTGTTTAATCCCTCCTTCAAATTTAAATAATAACATTGCCGAGTAGAGTATTCTTGGTTCGAGGCCCTTCTGCTTCATTGCATCAAATATATCATGCCACTCCTTTCTGGCCTGTAAGGTCCCTGTTGAGAAATCTGATGATAGCCTGATGGGTTTTCCTTTGTATGTGGTCTTTTTTCTCTCTCTTGCTGCTTTTAAAAGTCTGTCTTTATTCTTGACCTTTGCCATTTTAATTATTATATGTCTTAATGTTGTCTTGATTGGGTCCCTTGTGTTGAGAGATCTGTGTACTTCCATGGCTTGAGAGACTACCTCCTTCCCCACATTGGGGAAGTTTTCATCAATTACCTCCTCAATAACACTTTCTACCCCTTTTTCTCTCTCTTCTTCTTCTGGTACCCCTATAATGTGGATATTGTTCTGTTTGGATTGGTCACGCAGTTCTCTCAATATTCTTTCATTCTTAGAGATTGTTTTTTCTCTCTGTCCCTCAGCTTCTTTGTATTCCTTTTCTCTAATTTCTATTCCATTTACTGCCTCTTCTACTACATCTAATCTGCTTTTAAATCCCTCCATTGTATGTTTCATTTCAGATATGGAATTTCTTAATGATTGAACCTCCATCTTAAATTTGTCCCTGAGTTCTTGAATATTTTTCTGTACCTCCATGAACATGTTTATGATTTTTATTTTGAACTCTCTTTCATGAAGATTCGTGAGTTCAGTTTCATTTGGCCCTTTTTCTGAGGTTTGTGAGATTTTGGTCTGAACTAGGTTCATTTGACATTTCATAATTCTATGTGGTTCCCTCTAGTGCCCAGAAGCTCTAGTGTCTGGAGCTGCTCAGCCCCTAGTGTGAGGTTGGGGGTTGTAGGGGAGTGGCACTGGTGCCTGGGGGGAAGAAAGAGCTGTTTCCTGATTCCTGGCTGCAGTGTCTGTCTCCATTATCAGAGTCAGCAGGCTGAGCACACAGGTGTAAACATCTGTGCTTGGTGTCTGTAGCTGTTGTAGGTGGGGCCTCCCTCTGGCTGGCCGACATCAGCACACTGACTGCTGGTTTGCCAGCAGGTGCCGGCAGGCCAGGAGGAAGGCGCAGCAGGCTGTCGGTCACAGTGGGGGGCCTCGGAGCCTAGTAGGCAGGCAGGGGGGTGGAGCACATGAAGCTCCTCAAGTTCTCAACCTGCTGGGCAGAGTGTGCCCAGACAACCTTGTCCACATATCTCTTCTCCCACTTAGCAAGCTCTGTGCATACCCTGCCCCTTCAGCAGCCCTCTCGCTACTAGGAAGCCTGTCAGATCACCTGCCTTTCCTTTATCCCAGAGTGGCCAGATGTGGATCCCCGTCCTGCACAAATGGCCAGAATCTCAGTCTCTCAGGCACTCTGCCTGTCCCAGCTCCCCTATCCCACTAACCTCCAGAGCACCACACAGTGTAGGTTTGTGCTCCAAAGCAGACCTCCAGGGCTGGGTGTTCAGCAGTCTTAGGATTCCACCCCCTCCCCGCTCCATTTCTCTTCCTCTCACCGGTGAGCTGAGGTGGGGGAAGGGCTTGTGTCCCACCAGATCAAGGCTTTCATACGTTACCCTGTTTCATGAGTTCTCCTCTGTTCGTGAGGTCTGTATGCAGTCTGGTGCAGCCTTCTTTCCTGTTGCTATTTTAGGGATAGTTGTATTAACTATATTTTCACACTACATGTGGTTTTGGGAGGAATTCTCTGTCTCACCTCTCACGCTGCCATCTTCTGGTCCAATCTGTGTGGACATTTTGAGCTGACACTGATCTATGTATCATAAAGGTAACAGCATGGATATAAACTGGTTCTGTGGTAAAGCAGATGAACATTCACTTCCTGAAGGAAGATCAAAACCATAGACATACTAGTTCTTGACAGAGAATGGGAGCATCCTCAGCCAGTTAAATCATAAATTCTCTACCTATGACCCCCGTTTCACCTGTAAGACAAGGACTTGAGGCTACTTTATTGGAAGTGATGGAGCCTATTAATATAGCTTTTGTCCTAGTTGATAGTGTCCCCCTATCCATATATAAATTTTGTAATCATGACTATCCATCTTTTATCTACCAAAGGAAGCTTTTTCTCTAGATAAGACTTGGCATCCTAGTATACTTACATTTTCTCACATTCTCACTGTAGACTACATCACTACAAAATTAAATTTTAACTCTTTTTATTTTACTGTATTCATCTGCTTTAAAGCAAAGACTTTATGACCTCCCTAAATAAGGCAACATATCTTAAATATTCCATTACTGTTTGTCTCTGTAATCATAAGAGGATATAAAGTTATGTAATCAGCCATCAGCAACAGTTTAGGTGGATGAACAGACACAAGCAAAATAAAATCCTGGTACACCATGATCCTGTCACCCTGGGTTTACTTGGGAAACTAAAGATGGTGCTTAACAGTTGGGATTTTAGAGAAAGTGATTGGCAAGAGTGTGACCAACATGGACATAAGCTGGTTTAGAAGAGTGTCTTGATCCTAGAGGCCCCTCTATCTGTGTTGAGAATTAATCCTTCAGTTGTTGGATTGGCAAGAGGCTGAAATGACTGATGGAATAAGGGACAGGAGAAAATCTGTAGGGCTCAAGGAAGTTGCTATATAAAGCTGGTCCAAAGTCATTTTTGTATTTTAGCCATTGACATGGCTGTACTATTGTACAAAAACTGAATGTTAGTCCTAATCAATAGATTTGCTTCCAACATTCTCAACAATGTATTTTTCTAACACTGAGGGTTCAGGAAATTAACTCTCAGTTATAAAACATATGCTAAATCCTGAAGTTAAGGCTAGTATGTTTGTTCATGCCTCTATGATCAATAAGGCACAGAGAAATCTTGTAAGAAGAATGAATATCTGGGAGGTGTGTGCCATGCACACTGGGAATGACAGGTACAATTCAAGCACCTAATAGTTCCAAATGCTTAAATGTGTAATCCAATTGTCTCAACTTTACTGGCCCTTGAACACAGCTATTGTCACATTAATAGCAAAATCTTATTTTTTGTTGTATTTGTCTCCCACCTTTACTCCCAGGTGTTTGAACTCCCTCCCAAATCCTCCCCAGTATTCTGAGAGTTCCTGAAGAGTGTTTCATATGCTCCAGTTACTGGAGTCATATGGCATACCCCATGATCTTACTGTGATCCACTCTCCTACCCTTTTCCTTGTCCTCTGCGCAGGAGGTCTCTTGAATGTGACTTGGAAGCTGCTGCTGTTGATTTGAAGACACTGCTCTGCAAATTGTATAGTTTCTTCTGTTGTCTGATCAGGAACTTAAGTGTCAAATCCTCTGTGCTGAGGAGAAAATGCTCCAGTTTCTCTGTGGCGAGAAGAAAATGTTCTACTCCTTAACACAGTCTGGCACTTTGTCACGAAAGCCATGAGGTATCATGACTTTTGCCCTGTCTCATGAAATCCTTCAACTTCTGCTTTAACCACTATTTGATAATTGTTCCTCTAGAACTCAAAGCAGTTGTGGAAAGGCAGTGAATTTAATGGCCCATAACAGGATGTGACTCAGGTGAGGCCATGAGAATGTCTATCCTCTTGCACCTCATGACTTACCCAAGCAAGGTCAATTAGAATCCCTCTCAGGGGTTAATAAGGCTGCTGAAGAAGAGGTGGTTTCTGTCTTTCAGTGAAGCCATAAACTTTAAAGACCAGCTGTCTGGAGCTTCCAGAAGCTATCTTGACATTGCATGAAGACAGTCTGAGAATAAAGCCGAGAAGAGGCAAGCACAGCATGATGTAGAGTTGTGCCCTCTGAAAGAGTAGCCACCAGCTACCTGTGGCTTTTTACACTTAAATTAATTAAAATTAAATTAAAACATTTATTCCCTCAGTTGCTACCAGCCACACTTCAAGGACTCCCTAGTCACAAGGCTATTATATTAGGCAGAGCATTTCATTGGACAGCATGATCTAGAGGGAAAAACAGAATCTTAATTTCATCCTTTAGGTCTCTGCATCCAGCCTTGACTATAAGTGGTTCCACCTTAAATTCCATTTTGGTTTAAGCTAAAATAATGAAACGTTGTTTAAGTTCTATTTCTGACCTTTGAAAAATTTATGAGCAGTAACTAGCCCTCAGGCCTATTCCCCAGAATCAGAATCAGGAAAAACACAAGATTCTCACATTTTCCCAATTTCTTCCTGTGACCTTTCCTGACAAGACTCAACCTCACCCTCTCCTTCAGAAAACACACACACACCTACACACATGAAAAGAGATCTGGAGGTAGGGCTTGTTAGGTGTTACTACAAAGATTGTCTCTACTTCAAAATAAAGAAAACCAGACATTAGTTAAAATGGTGAAAATGGATTTGATTCACTAAAAAACTGACAGTAGGAGAAAGAGCTGAGCTCCAATATGATTTGTGCAGAGATGATAGGTGTTTTAAAAGGAAAATGAGGGGCTTGGGAAGGGGAGCAAGCAGGGATTCAGAATCACAAAGGACTGACCAGCATAAATGTGGTTGGACCAGCCAGCTCTCCCTGTTACCTGGTAATACTGAAGTTAGGATTCTATCCTTCCACAGAGGCCCTCTCCTTCCTGATGACTACTTGTCACAGGAATGGCTTTCAGGTCCTTGAGAAAGATACTCCTGAGCTGTAGAAGATTCATATACACCTCAAAGTGTCAGAGAAATGTTTGTAATTGTAAGCCATTTTTAGTAAATGCTCTGAGGAAGCGAAACCGGTGTTTGGTTAGAACAAACAATACATTCTTCTGAGCTTTTCCAGACAGGAGCTTTTCCAAAGGGAACAGAGTTGTCCCAGGGACCCATGAGGCATTAGGCCACTGGGAGCCAGTTAGAGGTTGGCCACGTCTCTTAGTGCAGGGGTTTATGTGGAGTGTTCATACCAAGAGTTCTTCGCAGCTCCCGATACCTAGATTTTTTCCAGAAAGCACAATCAAACATATATAATTTAATCCACAAGTCAACCCTCTGATGTATATCATTATACAGATTTCACAGATTGGGGAACCAAAGGTCAGAGGACTTAAATCACTTGTCCAGGTCACATACTAATAAATTCAAAATCATACTGGAACCTAAGACTTCTCTAACTAAAGATTTCCTCACATCACCCATAACTTTGTCTCCCTACAGATCACTCCAGTTTTTCATGCATGTTTCTGTAAATAGTTTTCACAGAAGTGCCCTTGCCTTTAAATGGCAAAGTTCCTACGATGTGAATAGGAAAAAAAAACTCACAAAATGTTAGAAACTTGTGATTAACAGGCAGCAGGTATACAAGCCGTAAGTGTGTGACTCATATCCATTGTCGTTTCAGCAAACGGC
This sequence comes from Smutsia gigantea, assembly GCA_032199065.1. Taxonomy (NCBI): domain Eukaryota; kingdom Metazoa; phylum Chordata; class Mammalia; order Pholidota; family Manidae; genus Smutsia; species Smutsia gigantea. The sequence continues at coordinate 205,811 of JAVSCE010001418.1, read as the reverse complement.
GTGGTCCCAAAGTTGCTGAAGGGGGAAATTTGATTATCTTTGCTTTCCCAGAAGACTGATAAATCGAATTCAGACTGCTATTGTTTCAGATACAGCCTGAATCTTCCTAAGGATTTTAATCAGCAGCAGCATTATGTAGCATATGGGAGCTATTTGGCTGAAAGGAGACTCCAACTGTCACTGGTACATCCGCCCAACATGAAAGCAAAATAATAATATGGAACAATGGGACTTTCTTATCTACAGCACAGGTTCCCTCTGAGAAACTCTGTGGTTTACTGTACTACATCTTCACAACATCCTGTTAGGCGGATCAGAGGATGGCTTGACTGTAATCCTGCCTACTTACTGGCTGGTCCCACCAACATTTAATCTCTTTCGTAGCTTTTTCTCTATCGCCATCTATAAAATCTATGTGCTCTCCCCTTTTGATCTCTTTTGTTCTCTTTAGTTTACTGAATAACCTCTACCCATCCCTTGCATTTTACACTGCTCTATCCTTCACTCCTCTCTCTCACTACTACTTTTCTTCCCACCCTTATCTTATGAAAAGCCTAGATGGGAAATAAGGGTTCATAAAGCAATAACATCTGTAACTCAAGTATATCATCCAATTAAACTACAACAGTGCTGGTCAAATGTACATGTAACTTCACTGATCCACTCCCTTCATCATCAAAACTTTATTGAATATGTTTGCTTCAAGATTCAAAGGTGAGTAACATACCGTCCTTTACATCAAGCATGGAAAACAAACATAAGCAGCTAATGGCAATACAGTGTTTTAAGTGTCATCATCTCAGTGAGCCCATCAAAGTATAGGAAAAAACAAACAAAGTTAACAGTGCGGTGTCTGTGGGGCTGGTCCCTAGAGGTTTCATGTCTGGTTCCGGAGCTAAGCTCAGAAACCAAATATTAGGCTTCATTTTATTTCCCTCTTCCCTCTCTTCACCTTTCTTGACATACCTCAACCCCTAAACACTCAGAGAGATTGTGAAAGATACGGTGAGGGATTGCTTAACAATCTTACACATGCCTGAGAATGTCATTGACCAAACTCACTTGTTAATTAATGAGTCAGTGTTTCATTTTAAGTGACCTAAGAGTCAAATCTAAAGCTCTTAGCATATATATTTTCCAATAGCAGGAAATGTGAAGAAAGAGCCAATGGTGTTATTAGGAAGCCAAATAGGATTTTTGAAATAAAGTGTCAAGAACCTCTTGACATCCCTGTATTTTGTCCAAAATGTGGAATCTAAAGTGGTGAGCTAGTAAATGTCAATGTTAAACCTTCAAATCAAAGACAGACTTCATTAGATGACAGAGAGAAGGAGGGCTGAAAAGAGAAATAGCCACAGGAATGACACTCCTTCAGTGTGGGGCCCTGTCAGAAGATGTGATTTCCTGTCCCTAGACTTAGTTACCTAACTTTAAACACTCAACTGCCAGGAGTGATAACTGGTGGGTTTTTTTTTTACCATAGTATTGCCATCAAAGTATTCAAGCCATGAAAAGAAACACCTAAAGTAATGGGTGCTTGAAAAAGAAAATCCATGTTTTTGCACAAGGGTGAGAAGTTAGTATAAGAGAATTTTTCCTTCAGAATCAATAGAGAATTGAAAAAAAAATCTCTTCCATTAGCATAAAACCCTAGGAAGAATTAGCAGAATGATTCTGGGTGCCTCAGATAAGGCCTGAAAAGGAGACTCTAATGAGCTGGGATTCTGAGAGGAGTGATAGCATTGTTGAGGTTTACACTGAGTGCAAAAATTTAGTAAATGGGCTAAAGGTATGATTGTAATATAATCCATTAAATATTTTAGTTGAAGATATAATCTGTTTTCCTTTCCTCTTTGTAAAAACACAGTATCTGAGACAAAATGGACACTAAATAAATGTTTGTCATATGCATGAATGAACAAACAAAAGAAGAGACATTTTCAAATACTTTAAAACAATCTTTAAAAATGACTTGCTTGTGATTTATATAAATAAAACTATAAAAGAATTTTAAATAATTTTTAATGTATATAAATAATATTACAAAAGAATTATATAAATAAAAAGGCTAGTAAAGATCAAAGACAAAGACAGAGTATTAAAGGCAGCTAGAGAGAGAAAAAAGATACCTACAAAGGAAAACCCATCAGACTATCATCAGACTTCTCAACAGAAACCTTACAGGCCAGAAGAGAATGGCATGACATATTTAACGTTATGAAACAGAAGGGCCTTGAACCATGAATATTGTATCCAGCACAATTATCACTTAAATATGATGGACGGATAGAACAATTTCCAGACAAATGAAAGTTGAGAGAGTTTGCCTCTCATAAACCACCACTACAGGATATCTTAAATGGACTGCTCTAGAGGGAAGCACAACTAAGGCTAAAAAGATGTCACCAGAGAAAATAAAATCATAGCAAAGAAAGCAGACCATCCAAATACTAACTACAGGCAAAGAATAAAACACCTAGTATATAAAGAATGGAGGAGGAAGAATAACAAGGGAGAGAAATAAAGAAACATCAGACAGTGTTTAAAATTACTTAACAAGAAAGTTAAGTTAGATTGTTAGATAGTAAAGAAGCAACCCTTGAACCTTTGGTAAACACGAATCTAAGGCCAGCAATGGCAATAAGTACATATCTATCGATAATCACCCTAAATATAAATGGACTGAATGCACCAATCAAAAGACACAGAGTAAAAGAATGGATAAAAAAGCAAGACCCATCTATATGCTGCTTACAAGAGACTTACCTCAAACCCAAAGATATACACAGACTAAAAGTGAAGGGATGGAAAAAGATATTTCATGCAAACAACAAAGAGAAAAAAGCAGGTGTTGCAGTACTTGTATCAGACAAAATAGACGTCAAAACAAAGAAAGTAACAAGAGATAAAGAAGGACATTGCATAATGATAAAGGGGTCAGTCCAACAAGAAGATATAACCATTATAAATATATATGCACCCAAGACAGGAGCCCCAGCATATGTGAAACAAATACTAACAGAATTAAAGGAGGAAATAGAGAGGAATGCATTCATTTTAGGAGACGTCAACACAGCACTCACTCCAAAGGACAGATCAACCTGACAGAAAATAAGTAAAGACACAGAGGCACTGAACAGCACACTAGAACAGATGGACCTAACAGACATGTACAGAACTCTGCACCCAAAAGCAACAGGATACACATTCTTCTCAAGTGCACATGGAACATTTTCCAGAAAAGACCACATACCAGGCCACAAAAAGAACCTCAGTAATTTCAAAAATATTGAAATCCTGCCAACCAACTTCTCAGATCACAAAGGTATAAAACTAGAAATGAATTTTAGAAAGAAATCAAAAAGGCTCACAAATACATGGAGACTTAACAACACTCTCCTAATTGATCAATGGGTTAACGACCAAATCAAAGCAGAAATCAAAGAATATATGGAGACTAATGACAACAACAACACAAAGCCACAATTTCTGTGGGACACAGTAAAGGCAGTTCTAAGAGGAAAGTATATTGCAATCCAGGCCTATTTAAAGAAGGAAGAACATTCCCAAATGAATAGTCCAAAAACACAATTAATGAAATTGGAAAAAGAAGAACAAATGAGGCCCAAAGTCACCAGAAGGAGGGACATAATAAAGATCAGAGAAGAAATAAATAAAATTGAGAAGAATAAAACAATAGAAAAAAATCAATGAAACCAAGAGCTGGTCTTTGAAGAAATAAACAAAATAGATAAACACCTAGCTAGACTCATTAAGAGAAAAAGAGAATCTACACACATAAACACAATCAGAAATGAGAAAGGAAAAATCATGACGGATCCCACAGAAATACAAAGAATTATAAGAGAATATTATGAGAATCTATATGCTAACAAGCTGGAAACCATAGAAGAAATGGACAACTTCTTAGAAAAATACAACCTTCCAAGACTGACCAAGCAAGAAGCAGAAAAACTAAACAGACCAACCACCAGCAACGAAATTGAATCGGTAGTCAAAAAGCTACCCAAAAACAAAACCCCCGGACCAGATGGATTCACCTCTGCATTCTACCAGACATATAGAGAAGAAATAACACCCATTCTCCTTAAAGTTTTCCAAAAAATAGAAGAGGGAATACTTCCAAACTCATTCTATGAAGCCAGCATCACTCTAATACCAAAACTGGGTAAAGATCTCACCAAAAAAAGAAAATTACACCCCAATATCCCTGATGAACGTAGATGCAAAAATACTAAACAAAATATTAGCAAACCCAATTCAAAAATACATCAAGAGGATCATACACCATGATCAAGTGGGATTCATCCCAGGGATGCAAGGATGGTACAACTTTCGAAAATCCATCAACATCATCCACCACATCAATAAAAAGAAGAACAGGAACCACATGATCATCTGCATAGATGCTGAAAAAGCATTTGACAAAATTCAGCATCCATTCATGATTAAAACTCTCAACAAAATGGGTATAGACGGCAAGTACCTCAACATCATAAAGGCCATATATGACAAACCCACAGCTAACATCATACTTAACGGCGAGATGCTGAAAGCTTTTCATCTAAGATCGGGAACAAGACAGGGATGCCCACTCTCTCCCCTGTTATTCAACATAGTACTGGAGGTCCTAGCCACGGTAATCAGACAAAACAAAGACATACAAGGCATCCAGATTGGTAAAGAAGAAGTCAAATTGTCATTATTTGCAGATGACATGATACTGTACATTAAAAACCCTAAAGACTCCATTCCAAAACTACTAGAACTAATGTCTGAATTCAGCAAAGTTGCAGGATACAAAATTAACACACAGAAATCTGTTGCTTTCCTATACACTAACAATGAACAAACAGAAAGAGAAATCAGAAAAACAATTCCATTCACAATTGCATCAAAAAGAATAAAATACCTAGGAATAAACCTAACGAAGGAAGTAAAAGACCTGTACTCTGAAAACTACAAGACACTCCTAAGATAAATTACAGAGGACACTAACAAATGGAAATGCATCCCATGCTCTTGGCTAGGAAGAATAAATATTGTCAAAATGGCTATACTACCTAAAGCAATCTACAGATTCAATGCAATCCCTATCAAAATACCAACAGCTTTCTTCAATGAACTGGAACAAATAATTCTAAAATTCATATGGAACCACAAAAGACCCCGAATAGCCAAAGCAATCCTGAGAAGGAGGAGTAAAACAGGGGGAATTACACTCCCTGACTTCAATCTCTACTACAAAGCCACAGTAATCAAGACAATTTGGTATTGGCACAAAAACAGACCTACCGACCAGTGGAACAATATAGAGAATCCAAACATTAACGCAAACATATACAGTCAATTAATATTTGATAAAGGAGCCTTGGATATACAATGGGGAGATGACAGCCTCTTCAGCAGCTGGTGTTGGAAAAACTGGACAGCTACATGTAAGAGAATGAAACTGGACTACTGTCTAGCCCCATACACAAAGGTAAACTCAAGGTGGATCAAAGACCTGAATGTAAGTCATGAAACCATAAAACTCTTAGAAAAAAACAATAGGCAAAAATCTCTTGGACATAAACATGAGCAACTTCTTCATGAACATATCTCCCCGGGCAAGGGAAACAAAAGCAAAAATGAACAAGTGGGACTATATCAAGCTGAAAAGCTCCTGTACAGCAAAGGACACCATCAGTAGAACAAAAAGACGTCCTACAGTATGAGAGAATATATTCATAAATAACATATCTGGTAAAGGGTTGACATCCAAAATATATAAAGAACTCATGCACCTTAATAAACAAAAAGCAAATAATCCAATTAAGAAATGGGCAGAGGACATGAATAGACACTTCTCTAAAGAAGAAATTCAGATGGCCAACAGGCACATGAAAAGATGCTCCACATCGCTAATCTTCAGAGAAATGCAGATTAAAACCACAATGAGATATCACCTCACACCAGTGAGGATGGCCAACATCCAAAACACAAACAACAACAAATGTTGGTGAGGATGTGGAGAAAAGGGAACCCTCCTACACTGCTGGTGGGACTGCAAATTAGTTCAACCATTGTGGAAAGCAGTATGGAGGTTCCTCAAAAAACTCAAAATAGAAATACCATTTGACCCAGGAATTCCACTCCTAGGAATTTACCCTAAGAATGCAGCAGCCCAATGTGAAAAAGACAGATGCACCCCTATGTTTATTGCAGCACTATTTACAATAGCCAAGAAATGGAAGCAACCTAAGTGTCCATCAGTAGATGAATGGATAAAGAAGATGTGGTACATATACACAATGAAATATTATTCAGCCATAAGAAGAAAACAAATCGTACCATTTGCAATAACATAGATGGAGCTAGAGGGTATTATGCTCAGTAAAATAAGCCAAGCCGAAAAAGACAAGTATCAAATGATTTCACTCATATGTGGAGTATAAGAACAAAGAAAAAAAACTGAAGGAACAAAACAGCAGCAGACTCACAGAACCCAAGAACGGACTAATAGTTACCAAAGGGAAAGGGATTGGGGAAAATGGGTGGGAAGGGAGGGATATGAGGGAAAAAGGGGCATTGCAATTAGCAGACATAATGTTGGCGGGGGCACGGGGAGGGTGTACAACTCAGAGAAGACAAGTAGTGATTCTATAGCATCTCACTACGCTGATGGACAGTGACTGTAATGGGGTTGGTGGTGGGGACCTGATGAAGGGGTAGTTTAATAACCATAATATTGCACATGTAACTGTAGATTAATGATACCAAAATAAATTATATTTAAAAATAATAATAATAAAAAAATAAAACCAACTTAGAAACCACCTCATCTGAGAGGCCCCCCCAAAAAATAAATAAATAAAAATAAAAGTAAAAAGGCTAGTATATTCAAAAGCCATTATCAAGAAATTAATGAAAAAAAGTGTGAAGTCCCAAACCACACATTACCTTCCAAGTTTGTTAATCTTGATTTGCATTGAGATCATTGTATTGCAAACTTGATACACTCTAGACTAACAGGCTAACCACTTCAGCAAAACCTGCCAAAGGCCTCACTGTCTGTGTAATGGAACCTTCTTTCTTGCTCTCCTAAAAGTCCAATGGCAGGACAGGGGTGGGGGGCAAGGAGCTCTGCCCCATGAAACTATTTAAGGATCCTAATCTTTTTAATCAGTTGGCTCTTACATCCCCTGTCACCTCAGAGTTCTCCACTGAATTCCCTGCATTCAGCCAACAGAGGATAGAAGAGAAAACCATGCAGCCCAGGAAGTGGAGGTTTTGTGGTACAGGCATGGAGATGGGCCACATTTCACTGGCCAGAAATCAACATATGACTTTAAGTTAGAAGGGCTAACTTAAAAGTTTCACTGATAAATAAATAATAGGCACTTTTAGTTTTTAAATGAAGAAATGGCTGAGATGAAAGTAAAGACTTACATTGGCCATGCTGAATAGAAGAAACTAGTGAGGGGATAAACTGGAGACACAGAGACCTGTTAAGAAGCTACTGCAGTAGTGTGGGCAGAGAATGATGAAACCAGGCCAGCGGAGTAGTAACAGAATGACAAGAAAAGGATAAACATGGGGATATATTGACTGATTTGTTAAGTGAACAGAAAAGAACCAAGTGAAAGTCTTAGGTTTTATGTATTTATATAAGTATACATGTTTAAATTTGTGTGATCTTTTCGTTAATTGATACATGTTTTGCTGGTTTGTTCATTTTTTTCCCATAGGGATTAGGTAAATGAAGATGTGGACATGAAGAAAAGCAAATAGAGTAACATGAAGAAAAGCAAATAGAGTATGGTGTCTATGGGCAGTCAGGGAGGAAATCTAATGTCAAATCAGGGAAAATAAAGAAAGAAAGAGAATGTTTTGGGATTCTGTATGTCACACTAAAGGTTTTGAAGTCAATGTGTAAGAGCAAATTGTCAAAAGAATAAAAATTACATCCAAAATATTTTCATGTTTGTTATGTTGCTATTTGCCACAACTGTCAAGCATTCAGATGCAAATAAAATGCTTGAATAAATAATTCTACTTTGGCTGTGGCAACTGGCTTACAGTATGCATTTTGGAGGATTCTGTGAAATGTTAATTTTAGCGCTTAGAAGAAAAAAACAGTACCTGGGGAGGCTGACTGGGAACCGATTAATCAGACAATTGATCTAATGGAAATTGGCTTTAATCACATCATTGGCATGCTTTATGGCAATTAACTAATGCTCAATAGGTTTAAAATACAACGTAAAGTCCATTACTTAGACAAAGAAGGATGTTATTAATCCCCAGAGAAACAAATACCTACTTTTTAAAGCCTTCCTGTATCCTTTCTGCAGTTGTGAGAGATAAGGACAAGCAGTAGAGCTGAGCAGTTATGTTGGTGGTAGTAACAGCCAGAATGAGGAACTGAAAGAAAAAGAATACCTTGGTCTCCTCACACGTCAGCCCCGCCTCTCCTGAGTCACACCTGGGACCCATTACCAGAGAACTCCAGAATGTTCTCCTGCAGTGAACCAGTCAAGGGAAAAGGAAAGGGACTTTTCTTTGGGCCTTCTACACATACAGTATATTTTTAATAGGAAGACGAATTACACATATATTCTTCAGTTATTCAATGCAAAATTTGTAGAGATACTTCCAGGCATCTATGTGGTCTCTAGGCAATAAGAATACTTAATGAAATTTTCATTAATTTCTCAACAGTTATGCAATAATCTACATGTACAAGTACTTTATCAAAATGAATTCCTTTTATCATACATATTCATAAAGTAGAATTTGAAATGTTTAAGCACACACATTTAATATACTCCAAACACAGTAATAGATTTGGAATGCAAAATGGAACAGAAGAATCCCTAGGCAGGAATGCCATTGCTATCAAATAATTAAGCACCAAAGAATATCTGAGCTACCATGAACCATGCACTCTCATCCTTTCACAACCAAATGAGAGACACTCATTATTTTCAGTTTACAACTCAGGAAACTGAGGCACACGTTGGTAAAGTAACACTACAGTCACACAGGTTGGAAGTGGCAGAGTAAACACGGCTAGACTTCCTGCAGAGAATATGTAAGGCTGACTGGATCCAGTGCCAGACCCACTTGACTATGTCTTGGAACAAGTGCACAGAGAGTATTCCACCATCAGAAGCTACACATGTGGTTTGTGTGGTGGGTGGCAGGGTGTGGGCCTGAGGAAGAGGAACATAAGAGATGAGGCAGAAGTGATAAGCAGAGGTCAGGCTATGAGGAAATTTGGGTTAATAGATACTATAAAATTGTTGCTAATGATTCCAGTAAAGATGGTGATAGTCATAAGGTTCGGGATGTGTGTGATACATGCACAAAGGTAATGGGTAAGTTAGAGTTGGGGCCTCTGCCAACTCCATCAATTATCTGTCTTTTGGAAAATAAATGATGTTAATAGCCCTCTTTTGATGGAGACTGATAAATAAGAAAGATTTGTTTAGTTGTAATTAACATCAGGTATCCTTCCTGAATTGTTGCTTAGGTGGCAAAGAACTCTACTAGGCTCTATTTTCAGAAGTTTCTGCCAAGTATCATTCTTATATTATTAAATGAAGTTTCCCCTGTAACATTCTCTGTTATATCTCAGGACTACCAGGATACAGACTGTTCTACATCAACACATTTCACTAAGACCAATTAGATCATACTTTCTTTTGATGAATAAAAACACATTCATAACCTTACATACACAGTCAAATTTTGTGGGCATATTGTTCATAGTAGAGCCATGATTACTCATGCACATAACTTTTAACAGAATAACTAATTTTTATTTCAGAGAACTAGAAAGTAGGTAATTGAGAGCTGTACTGTTCAAGCATTTGACAGGCCAAAAATTTCATAAAAGCACATGATGCACATATCCTTTTTATACTTTCTTAGAAGGGATAGGTGGATAGATAGATGGTGATAATGATGATAGGTAGGTAGGTAGATAAAAAAATAACCCAGTGCCCTAGATTGGATTCTCCAGGAAGCAGATTATGATATGGAGATGGGCACGAAGGAGAATTAAAAGGGAGTGCTTTTAGGATTAAGACCTGTGGGAGGGGAGGGAAAGAAGCAACACTGGGCAGGGGGGAAGTAGAGCTGCGATGCAGGTATGATGAAGGTCCCAGTGACCACATATTCTAGGACTGTGATGGCCATGGACAGCTGTCCAAGCTGATGCAAGGGATGTTCATATGCCCATGTCTGATTGGTCACTGAAGATATGAACTGCCCCTGGGAGGAGGTGTGGCCATGGGAAAGTGAGATTTCTTTAATTGAGACCCTAAGTTAAATGGGCTAAGGGGCTTTTTTAGAGTAGCACTATCAATTCCTATATAAATAAATGTTATTCCTAAAAGAACACCCATGTGGCCTATCACAATATTCACTACCCAAAGGTATAGCAACTCCATGAAATAAAAATAAGATATATATATATATATTACTAAACACTCTACATATTTTAATGATATATATATATATAACTTACACATAATATATAATATACACATATGTCACAGTTTATGTTAAATATTAATATATATTAAATATGTACACATACATATTAAATATGTGTGTGTATATTAAAATCATGCAATGTTTCAGTGTTTTATCTCACTTAGAAATTATTCACATATCCAAAGATTATCAATTAATAACAAGATTTAATATAAATCCAACATTTTAAAATTAACTACAATTCAGACTTCCCCAAGATGGCAGTGTAGGAAGAGCTTGAACTCATGTCTCCCATAGACACACTTAATCTACAGCTACATATGGATCATTTACCTCAGAAAAAGATCTGAAAGCTAGGTGCACTGCTCCTCCACAACAAAGGACAGAAAACCCACATCTAGATGGGAAGGAGAGGCAGAGATGCAATCTCACCAACCTCCTTCCCCCTCCCCCAAAAACGCAGTGACACACAATAGGGAGGGATCTCACCAGTCCAGTGCTTCTCCTGGAGGACTGAAACGTGGGTACTAAACATCAGGCCCCCAACCCCTGGGACCTGCACTGGAAAAATGAGTCCCCAGAACATCTGGCTTAGGAAACAACAGGGCTGATACTCAAGGGACCCAAAGTGCTATAGAAAACATTCCCCTTTTAAAGGGCTCACATGCAATTTCACTTACCCTGAGACCTAGTGAAAAAACATCAGTTTGTAAAGTGGCTACACTATTTGAGAAGGAGATTCATTTGCTAATCTAAAAGCATCTGTTAGAGGGGCAGGGAACAGCTGAGAAAGAAGTGCTAGCAGATTCCACTTTTGTGTTCTCCGCCTGCTGTGCTAGTACAGGTGGGCAAGCTCAGATGTGGCATCCTCCACTGCCTTGCTAAGGCAGGCAGGGATGAATGGCTTTGGCACTATGCCACTGTGTTGCTGAAGCCAGAGATGGTTGTACTCCCCTGCTCTCTGGATTGGGCAGGCAGGCTGCAAATGGTCATGGCCTTCTCCCCCTCCCTGGATGAATATGGCAAGCTCACACTCTTCTGCTCCCTAGCTGGAGCTGTGAGCAAACAGTAGTGGCATTATCCCACTCCCCACCTAAAGCCAGCATACCCACAAACAAGGCACTCTCCCTCTGCGTTGCTGAAGCCTATGGGTGCAAGTAATCATTTTCCAGCTGTCTTTCTGAAGGCAGTCAGGGTGCCCATCCCCTACATTCTCCACCAACCTAGCCAAAGCCAGGGGCTGCACGCATTCACACAGGGCACTCCTTTTGATTGTCTGGCTTGGAGCGCAAGGGGGCTGTTGTTCCTGACTCCCCCAGGGATATAACATCAGCAGGGCAGTTCTTGGCAGGCTACCGCCACCAGAGCACTCACAAAGAGCGGCCTGAAGTACAACCCCTTTCTTCCTGTGAAATAGGCCTATTTAATTAGCCTGGAGCTTCAGTGTGAGGGACAAGCTTCCAGTTTTACACACATCTAGAGGCTAAGGAGGCACTTCCAGGGAATATAAGCAGTAAGACACCATCCTTATACACGTTCTGGGGCTTGCTATCACTTGATGATACTTCCCAGAAAGGAGCTTATACACTCGTCTGGAGTATCAATTCTTGCAACTGTCATCCAGGGGACACCTCTAGATCTCATGGCCTTGAGGCCAGCAGAAATTATTATTGTAGCCCCACAGGGCAGTATATATTTATGTACTTTATTTTTGCTGATACCTTAGGGTCTGGCCTCTAATGAGCCTGAAACTAGGTGCTAGATGAGATTCCTGCCCTGGGAACACTGACAGGTCTTGACACACCCTCAATAGCAGGGACATATCAAGGGGAAATCAGGCAGTTAAGGCAATCACAGAGGTTTGATAGACAGCCACGAGTTAGGGAAAGGTTGGATGAGAAGTTACTTTATCTACACAAGACCACTCCTATAAGAGTGAGAGAGGTAGCTGTTTTGCCTAATACATAGAAACAAACACAGAGATCAAGCAAATGAGGAAACAGACAAGTATGTTCCAAATGAATGAATAGGAGAAAACCTCAGAAAAGGGCCTTAATGATATGGAGTTAAGTATATCAACTTTATACAGAATTCAAGGTAATGGTCATAAAGATGCACACTGAACTTGGGAGGTGAATGGATGAACACAGTCAGAAATTCAATAGAAAAAAAAATAAAGTACCAAACAGAAGTCACAGAGCTAAAGAATATAATAGCTGAACTTTTTAATATGTTAAAGGGGTTCAACAGCAGACTGCATGGAACAGAAAACAGATCAATGAGTTGGAAGACAAAGCAATGGAACTCACCTAGACAGAGCTACAAAAGAAAAAATAATTTAAAAAATAAAGATAACTTAAGGGACCTAGAGCACATAAAGTAGAATAGCATTTACATTATAGGGGTCCTAAAAGAGAGAGAAAAAAGGGGGTGGTGGCAGAAAACTTCTTTGAAGAAATAATGTCTGAAAACTTCCCTAGTTTAGGGAAGGAAACTGACATCCAGGTCCTGGAAGCCCAGAGAGTTCCAAATAAGATGAATTTAAAAAGATCCACATCAAAACACATTAGATTTAACACACCAAAAGCTAAAGATAGAGGATATTAAAAGCAGCAAGAGAAAAACAAAGTGTTACATACAAGAGAAACACCATAAAGCTTTCAGCAGATTTCTCAGCAGAAACTTTCCAGGCCAGAATGGAGTGGCACAATGTATATAAAGTACTAAAAGGAAAAAACTCCCAACCAAAAATACTTTACCCCACAAGGTTGTCATTCAGAATTTAAGGTGAGATACAGTTTCAGAGAAAAGCAAAAGCTAAATGAGTTCATCAGTACTAACCAGTCTTACAAGAAATGTTAGAGATTTCTTTAAACTGCAAAAAAAATACCACTAATTAATAAAAGGAGAACATGGACATAAAAATCTCACTGGGAAAGGTAAATATACAGTAAAGGAAGTAGATTAATCATTTATGGAACTGCTATGAATGTTAAAGGACAAAAGTAGTAAAATTAACACTACAATAGTTAAGGAATAAAAAGATGTAAAATGTGACATCAAAAAACAAATGTGGGGGAGGGGTAAAAGCATAGAGTTTTTGACTCGATAGTGTTTAAATTTAAGCTGCTGTTAACTTAAAATGGACTGTTACATACATAGGATGATGTATGTGAACTGATTACTAATAAGGATATTGAATCAGTAATCAAAACCTCCCACCAAAGCAAAAGTCCAGGACCACACAACTTCATTAGTAAATTTTACCAAACATTTAATGATCTAATACCTATCCTTCTCAAGCTCTTCCAAAAAATGGAAGAGGTAACACTTCCAAACACATTTTATAAGGCCAGCATTAGCCTGATATCAAAACTACACAAGGATGCCATAAAAAAATAAATTTAAAGGCCAATATCAATTAAAGTTCAATGATGAACACAGAGGTAAAAATTCTCAACAAAATGCTAGCAAAATATATTTAAAAATACATTAGAAGGATCATACACCACGATCAAATGGGATTTAGTCCAGGGATGCAATGATGGTTTAACATCCACAAACCAATTAATATGACACACTGCATTAACAAAATAAACATAGAAATCATATGAGCATGTCGACAGATGCAGAAGAAATGTCTGACAACATTCAACAGCCATTTATAATAAAAACTCCCAGCAAAGTGGGTATAGAGGAAATATATCTCAACATAATAATGGCTATGTATGGCAAACCCATATATAATATATACAATAGTGAAAACCCAAAAGATTTTCCTCTAATAAGATAATGATCAGAATAGGAAAATGATGTCACTTTTGCCACTTTTCTTCAACACAGTATTGGAAGTCCTAGCCAAAGCAATTAGGCAAGAAAAAGAACTAAAAAGTATACATATTGGAAGGGAAGAAGTAAAACTGTCACTATTTGCAGATATAACATGACTATACATACATATATATAAAACCCTATAGACCCCACACAAAAAAATTTTTGAACTAATAAATTCAGTAAAGTTACAGGGTATAAAAAGCAATATATGAAAATATGTTGCAATTTTATATACTAAAAGTGAACTATCAGAGAAATAAAAAATAATTCCAATTATAATTGCATCAAAAAGAATAAAATACCAAGGAATAAATTTAACCAAGGAGGTGAAAGACCTGTACACTGAAAACTATAGACAGTGTGATGAAAGAAATTGAACAAGACATAAATAAACGGAAAGATATTCCATGCTCATGGATTGGAAGAACATTGTTAAAATATCTATACTACTAAAGCTCGTAGATTCAAAGCAATCATTATGAAAATTCCAACAGCATTTTTCACAGAAATAGAAAAAATAATTCTAAAATTCATATGGAACTATAAAAGTCCCCAAATAGCCAAAACAATCTTGAGACAGAAAAATAAAGCCAGAAGTATTATGCTCTCTGATTTCAATATACTACAAAACTATAAGCTTATAGTATTGGCATAAAAAGACATACATAGATCAATGGAACAGAATAGAGGGCCCCAAAATAACCCAACATATATGGTCAATTTATTTACGGCAAAGGAGGCAAGAATATACAATGGAGAAAGGTCAGTCTCTTCAATAAATGGTGATGGAAAACTGGATGGCTACATGCAAAAGAATGGAACTGGATGACTATTTTATACCAAATTAAAAAATAACTCAAAATGTATTAAAGACTTGTATATAAGACTTGAAACACCTAGAAGAAAACACTGGAGTCAGCTCCTTGACATCATTCTTAGTGTTTTTTTGTTTGTTTGTTTTGTCTGAGTCCAAAGGCAAGAGAAACAAAAGTAAAAATATACAATTGGGAATACATCACACTGAAAAGCTCTGTGCAGTCATCAACCAGCAACAAAATGAGAAGGCAATCTACTAAATGGGAAAAGATATTTGCAAATCTCGTCTCTGATAAGGGGTTCATATCCAAAATATATAAAGAACTCATACAACTTAACAAGGAAAAAAAAAAGAACAACAGCAACAAAAAAATTGATTAAGATGGGCAGAGGCTCTGAATAGACATCTTTCCAAAGAAGACACACAGATGGCCGATAGGCACACGAGAAGATGCTCAACATCACTAATCATCAAGGAAATACAAATCAAACCTACAATGAGATATCATTGTACACCTATCTGAATGGCTACATCAAAAAGACAAGAAATAACAAGTGTTGGCAAGTATGTGGAGAAGAGGGAACCCTCATGCACTGATGCTAGGGATGTAAATTGGTACAACCACTATGGAAAACAATATAGGGATTTATCAAAAAATTAAAAATAGAATGACCATATGATCCAGAAATTCTACCACAGGGTATCTATCCAAAGAAAATGAAAAAAAAATTTTTTTTAATTATATGCACCCCTATATTCACTGCAGTATTATTTACAATAGTCAAGAAACAGAAACAACCTATGTGTCCATCATCAATGAATGAATAAAGAAGATGTGGTAAGTATATGTAATAGAATACTTCTCAGCCTTAAAAAAAGAATGAAATCTTACCATTTGAGACAACAGGATGGACCTTGAATGTATTATGCTAAATGAAATAAATCAGATGTATATGCTTAGAGAAATAAAAATAAAAAGTGAAATAAAAAAGTATATTACATGATTTCACTTACATGTGGAAACAAAACAAAATGAAACCTACACTCATAGATAAAAGAACAGATTGCTGGTTCCTAAAAAGGTAGGGAGTTCAGATGGTATGAAATGAGTAAAGGAGATTATAAACTTCCAACTATAAAATAAATAAATCATAGAAATGTATTATACAGCATGGGGAATATAGTCAATAATATTAACTTTGCATGGTGACAAATGGTAACTAAATTATTGTGGTGATTTTGCAATATATACCAATGTTGATTCATTGTGTTGTTCATCTGAAACTAATATTGTATGTCGATTATACCTCAATGAAAATGTTAAATAAATTAATTATTAACTAAAAATCCTGAAAATTCTATTTCAGTTGTCACATCCAAAAGATAATGACTATTGATAGACAAGTTTATGAAATTATAATTTAATAGACTAAATTCTTAAACATTTTTTGGGAAGATGTTATTTGATCAGTATACTTGAAGTTAGGAAATACATAAGAAGTTTAGAAATTTTAAATAAAATTCACATACAAAATCAGGGAAAAGACATACAGCTGTTTTTGAACCAAAATTGTCAAACCAGACAGAATTATCTAAGAATTCATTTTAATTATGAAGGCTAAGATTCTTGTGCTCCTTTTTTTTTTTGGAAGTGTTTTTAAGCTGACATTTTCTGTGAAAAGCATTTTTTTAAGGGTGTGATATCTAAAGTTTTTCTAAAGTTTTAGATATTTAATTACTTATTCACTAGTAATTTTTATCTTCCCTTATATTAGACTTAGGCAAACCTTATTAGCTTCTATAAACCAATCAAAACAACTCCTTATTTTCAGAGACTTTGTATCTAATTTATTTCTTTCTTGAAAGGTACAAAAATATTTCAAAAACAACTAAGAGGTATTTCTTCTTTGAAAAAAATGTTCAAGTCCTTTGCCCATTTTTTAATCAGGTTATTTGCTATATTGGTGTTGAGGTATCGGAATTCTTTATTTATTTTGGATGTTTACATTTTATTGGCTAAATCACTTACAAATATATTCTCACATACTGTAGGCTGCCTTTTCATTCTGTTGGTGGTGTCCTTTGCTGTACAGAAGCTTTTTAGTTTGATGTAGTCCCACTTGTTTATTTTTATTTAGTTTCCCCTGTCCAGGAACATGTGTCCAGAAAAAAATTGCTCATGCTTATGTTTAAGGGATTTTGTCTTATGTTTTCTTCTAAGAGTTTTATGGTTTTATGACTTACATTTAAGTCTTTAATCCATTTTGAGTTTATATTTTGTGTATGGCGTTAGACAGTAATGCAGTTTCATTCTCTTGCATGTAGGGGGTACATGAAAAGATGCTCCACAAAACTACTTCTCGGGGAAATGCAAATAAAAGCCACAATGAGATATCACCTCACACCAGAACTGTAAGAATGGCCACTCCCAAAAGACAAGAAATAAGTACTGGTATGGATGTGGATAAAAGGAAACCCTCCTACACTGTTGGTGGGAATTTAAATTGTTGCAACTCCCATGGAAAGCAGTATGGAGGTTCCTCAGAAAATTAAAAATAGAAATACTATATGACCCATTAACTCCACATCTACAAATTAATCTGAAGAAAACAAAATCCCTGATTCAAAAAGACATATGCTCCTCTACATTTATTGCCACTTTATTTGCAATGGCCAAGATATGGGAGCATTCGAAGTGCCCATAAAGAGATGAATGGATAAAGAAGAGGTGATATACACAGTGGAATATTATTCAGTCATAAAAAAGAAAGAACTCCTGTCATTTGTGACAACATGGATAGACCTAGAGGGTATTATGCTAAGTGAAATAATCCAGGTGGAGAAAGACAAATACTATATGATTTCACTTATATGTGGAATCTAAAAACAAAATGAACAAAATAGGAGTAGTTCCAGACACTGAGAAGTGACTGTGGTTACGATGGGGGAGGGGTTAGGATGGGTGGGTGTGGAGGGGAGGGGGATGAGGGGGTACAAAAATTTCTTAATCATAATATAAGATAGTCACAGGGATGGAATTACAACATGGAGAATATATCCAACGATTCTGTAATATCTTTCTATGTTGACAGAGAGTAACTGCATTAGTTGGGGTGAGGATTTAATAATGTGGGTAACTGGCTGCATATTTGAAATATCAGATTTTATACCAACTGTTCTTAAAAAAAAGTGAGAGGTAAAGACTTTTCACAATTACAGATACATAGACAAACAGTTTGTAGCTTAGGCTGATAACCTTTGTCATGGATTAAAAGAGAGACCAGAAACTCACAAATCTAGATCTCAAAGGGCTCTTAACCTTTCTAGTAGAAAGTTGATATATTCTTGAATGAGCAAAGAAACCAACAACCAAAATTTTCTGTCATCCCTCATTCATAAGAATAGATCTTTATGTGAAAAAGATCATCAAATAATAAAGCCTTAAAATGAAATCCACAAATGCTGCTGGCAACTTAAGAATAACTTGTGAGTTATACAGAAACCAGAACCAGGAACAAAAGCAATAGCACAGACTTGGTGTAGTTGGTGATGGGAGAGAAACAAACTGTCAATGAAGGTAAAGTTCTATTGCCACTTGAGATTTGCTTCAGGAGCCAAGAAAAGATGTTTATTTTCCTACTATACAATTTAACTGGCTTTGGAAAGTCCATTTACTTGGACATCTTGGTAGAATCTCCAAAGCAATCAAAGTACAACTTTCAAAATTTAAAACCAGAGTTAGAATGAATTTGTGAAAGTGTTGTTTAATCCTATAAAGGAAACAAGAAAACTGTAAAGCTAGTTCATTAATTCTATTTGTAAAAAAAATTAAAATGATTCCTAAACCCAGATTACCTTTCAAGAGGGAGCATTCCACCTTTGCAAGGTAACCTCAGAGCAAACTGTTCTTCCTCTGCGACCATGTCAGCAATAGCTGCACCAGCTCAGAATCCATTTCTACCTGTTGTCATGATGCACAAGCCATTCTATTCTATTTCCTGAGGTACCTCTATCCATGCTGAAGTGCCATGCAAGGTATCTCCTGAAAAACATCATTGTTTTTGTTAGCAGTTTGGTTACAAATTTTTTTAATCAACTCTACTTTTCTCAAATGCACATTCATCTGGTATGCAAAATACATAAATTTCCAGGAATGCATATAATATGTTGTGTAGAAACACTTGGTTAGAAATAAAATGGCTGAACTCAACTTCTGATAGGCTAAGATAAAAATTTATTCAAATTCTATTCAAAAGTCATTCTTGAAAGAACAGAAAGTCCTTGAGCCTCTTATATATAGCCTCTACTTGGATGAAGAATCATCCACACATGATGACTTGTCTTCTCTCCATCAGTTTTATTCTGATAAATCAGAGCAACACTTTGGCAACAAAGAAGAACAAATATTGAAACAAGGAGTATTTTCAAACTTTTCTTCTGTTAGTTGTTTAGGGAGTTATACTCCAGTAAATAATAAAGCACTCTATAACTTAGTCTAAAACCTTTTCTGACTTAAAGTTTTTGACAGCATGATATGGCTGATTGTGCCAGTGAACTTTCCCCCTTTAGTCAGGAAAAACTGCACAACAATAATTAGCTCATTAAGATTTGCATAATTATGATTAGGAAATTCCAAGAAAACTGTTGCAGTAACAGTGTAACAACTTATCTAAGGCCAATTGTGTTTCCTTTCTGCTTTAATATATTTTAATCCAAAAGAGCAATAAACAGGATATGTCCAGTTGATAATTTAATTAACTGTAGTATATTAAGAAGTTAGAAATTGTATGATGTTGAAAACCTAAATGCCCTTCAAGGCTGAAATCTTTATTCTTAATTCCCTAAAAATTTAATATTTTCACCATTTTCACAGGGAAAGCTATATCCCATGTTAAGATCAATACACAACAAAACCTAATGATTCAGATGTGTTTGTTTAATACCCGAGAAAGGGAAAGAACAAGGAAAAATCACTTTTAGTGACAGGAAAGAATTAGCTTAATGTCTTTGAAAACCATATTGGCAAAGCAGCAATGCAAAGTTGAAACTCCATTTACTTTCTGAAATGGCAGAAGCATTGGAGGACATAGCAAATAGGATCAAAGAGAAGGTGTGAGATTTTATTTAAGGTCTTTTATTTCTGTGGTTTGAAAGCATCTCTAAGGCTATTCTTGAAAAGAAGGATAAGAGGAAAAGGATGTTAAAATTTTCAGTGTGTTTCACAATCCAAAATCAAAGGTATTCAATACAGTTACAAAAGGAGGAAAACCTAGAGTGGCCCAATTATAATGACAAAAATTTGAACACATTTTCTTGTTCTTTTCCTTTGATCTTAGGTTAAAGAACGCACTGGTTTCATAGCAGCCAAATCTGTGATCACATAATTGAAATACACAATCTGAGTAGTTGTCAATATCCTCACCTATTCCCTCTTAGTTGAACACACAATTCTCAACATTTGTAATCACATTTAAGTACTTACTTATCCACCTTTTGTATCTTTCTTAATTTACCAGTTAAGTCTCTTTTGAAAGATAAATTGGCATAACTCTTCATTTCCTTTCTTTTTAAGAAGTTTGATCTCTATGTGGTGATACATTCAGTTAAAAAAACCACCAACAAAAATTCCTATTAAATTCAAGAAAAGCACATTAACTTTCTTTAGAACCATCAATGTTTACCATTTCACAAGGATGATGGGCTCACACAGTTTTACAAAACTATCATCCATGACATTTTAAAGAAATTTGTTTTGAGCATTTCAAACTATGAAAAAACTTTGATATTTAACTAAGCTATTATCAAATGGGTCTGCACTAATATTTTTATCATTATTTTTTTTTAACATCTAAGACCTCTCAAGCATTTATTTTCTATTTAGTATCCCTCCAGATCAGCAATTCTTAACCTTTTTTCCCCTTCCAACACCTGTTTATATGCACAGTAATCATCAACCCAGGTATTCCAGATTCTGAAGCTGGGCCATAGATAGACTTGGGGTTATACACATTTGCTAATACGACCTAATTTCAATGCTTTCTCACAACTATTGAAACAAACATAAGAACTGACATTCTGGATTATTACCACTGGAATCTAGCAAATGTTTACTGCCTCTCCCAGAGAAACCCCACTTCTATTTCTTTTCCCCTTGATGTTTTGACTCAGAACATATCAGGAAAATGTAATTCCCACTGAAACAGGCAACTGCCATCTTTACTGACTCCCCAGGCAGAAACCTCTTTTACAAGTGAGTAAACTGACTTTTAGAAATAGAAATTACTTACCCAAGATTGGCAATACAGATTTTGATTAAAACTAAAGTTTCTTTCCCTCTATACCTCTAAACTGGCCTTTCTTTCACTTTGAAGACCACTTGGTAGATTGGATTCCTTTCTATGGCTCCTTCTTACTTTTACTTACAGTTACTTCATGTTACCCTGAACTTTCTCAAACCTGAACAACTCTGTCTTGTGTATTTATAAATACAATTTACTCTGTCTTATGTGCTTATAAATACAATTCAACTCTGTTGTGTGCACTTATAAATACAATTTTAAGGTTGGATAATCTTCATCCACAGTGGAGTAGTATTATTAAGAACACCTATCTAACATAGATGAAGCACTTTTTTAAATGACCAGAAAATAAAAGATATAATATTAAATAATGTGACCAAAAGCCAGTAACTCACACCACTTTTTGACTTTTTATGTTTGCTTTTAAAGATTTTCTTATTAAGGGAAGTGTTGGTAGTAGTTCCATTCCATAAGGCACCTCTTGTTTGTTAGGACCTCTGCATTTCGTTCTCGCTTCAAAGAACAATCTTATTTTGTGACAAGTGCAGAAAGAAAACTGTAATTAGAGGAAGCAAGTGAATAAATCATCTGCAAAACAGTTACGGAGTTTCGGGAATGATTACTGTTTCTGAAGTTTTTATATTGGAGCACACGTCTCATAGTTTCTTGTTTGAGTTAGGAAGAGTTTAATATCTCTCATCCAAATCAAAAACTCCAAATCAAAGGAAATGGGACACCAAAGAACACAGATGTTCAGAGCTCAGCAGTTTTACATATAAACTATTTTCAGAAAATTTTAAGCTCTTGTATTTAGAGTTAAAACTTAGAAGTCTAATTTAAGATGTATTTAAGACTTATAGAGGAAGGATACTATTTAAGTAAAGAAGCAAAATATGAACCTAAAGCTTTTCTAATTATTGTCATTAAAGAGCCAAAAGTATTTTGTTTTAATGGACCTAATCCTAGGGGACTTGATCAAGATAAGTTCAGCAAGTGTTTGATCCTCAGTTTACAGGTAGTCAAGACATAGTCGGTGATTCAAAATGATGTTTGTTAATTTTGAAATGTGGGATTTTGTTTGTTTACTTAACCAATTTTATTACAGTAAGGGTTCTTGATAAAGTCAGTAAGAAGTTAAAACTATCAGTGATAAAAATATTTTTAAAAATCTCTTAAGAGATAGTATTAATTCAAAAATATCACTGATGGATATTAAAGATTATCTTGGTTCATTTTTTGCTCTTCCTCCCTTGTTAAGAAGACATGAGATCTTCTACCCAGAGGATGTTTCTGTATTTCAAAGGAAATAAAATTTACAATCCTTCACACCCAATTAGTATTTGTAAAATATTCTAATTTATTTTTTCATCAAATAATGAATAATACTCATTATCTATGCCTGACCTCACACTGTTTACAGTCTAGACTAATAGGCAGTTATAAAAGAGCATGAGGATATTCTGAAACAAAGTACATAGAGTGGTATAGGAGTCTTTAAGAAGATACATTTTACCTGAATTCAGGGCCAGAAAAGGTTTCCTGGAGGAGTTGGAAATCTGAAGAAAGAATAGTAGATGGCCAGGTAACAGGTGAGAAAAATATCTTCTAGATGAAAGAAACAGCATAAATAGAATACAGGAAGTTCAGGAGGAGAGACAGATGCCAGAGATGGATATAGAGATGAGAGATTAGAGAGATGGAAGGAGGGAGGGAATGAAGAGAGAGAGAGAGAGAAAGAGAGAGAGAAAGAAACAGTACAGCATATAAGGAAGTAAAAATAAATAAATAAATGAAATGAGATATGAGGCGAGAGAGGAAGCCAGTGGCCTCAATATACCACCAACTTAAACTTTTCACACCAAGTTAACCAGGTGTTTTTGACTTGTTCCCAAACATCTATTTAAAGTCACTGGAGGATTATAAATAGCAGTGTGACAGGATCTGATTTGTGGTTTACAAATGAGGGCTATAGCTGCTTGTATGACTGTTAGCCTGGCTGCAATGTGGAAAATAAATTAGGAAACAATCCTGGATATGAGACCATTTGGGAATCTGTTGCCAAAATCTAGCGAAAAGACAAAGTGGTTTAGATTGGGGAGTGACTGCATATGAAGAGATATTTATAGAGGAATTAATATAATGTGATTTGTGTATTCATTAATTCTGGAAAGAAAGGGAGATGGCAGAATCAAGGATAACTCCTCCTTGACTTAGGCAGAAGGTACCTGGAGGTAGCATTAACTGAATGGTGCAAAATGATGTACCTTCAATGGTGCAAAAAAATTATTTCAGTTTGGAATATGCTATATTTGAGATGTCTTTGGGTCATTTGTGTGAAAATTCAGTATCAGAGTCAGAAATATAATAGAGATCCTTAGAATTCACATAGAGAATGATCTCAGCTGCCCAGGAGGAAAAAAAGGGCTATGAAGAGAACCTGAGAAACCCCAATAATTAAGAGAAGGTCAGGGAACAGAAACCTGTGAAGGCAATTGGAAAAAAATGGCTAGCTATTGGAAAAATATGAAACAGAGCAGTATAGTGTTGTGGGATCCAATGAAAGTTGATGTCATATTTGATAGGCAAAATAATGGCCCTTGAAGTTGTTTAGGTACTGAACCTCAGAAATAATGAATATGATACCTATGGGATAAAGAGAAGTTTCCACCCAGAATTTCCCACCTGGTCTTAGTTCATTTACATACTAATGGATGTTTACCACAGCAGAGCCTCTGCTGGATCCCTGGCAAGGTATGCAGAGAAAATAGCCATTCTCTCCTCCCCTCCATTCCTGGTACCTGATTGGTCTCATGCTTGCCAGTCACCAAGGACCTGCCCTTGGAGTTCCTGCCTGAAGGGGTGGGCAAGGGAGAGCAGAGAGGGTACACTGCAGCTGGGGGGTACAACCGGTGCAGGACCTGGTTACTGAATCTGAGCAAGCTGTAAGAAATAAAAGCCTTTCCCCCAACCTGCCCTTTCCCTTGACTTACTTCGGTTTCATTGGATTCACAGGAAGCTTGTCCTGGGAGGGGAAACCCCATCCCTCCAGAGCTACAATACCTTATTTGGCAAAAGGGACTTTGCAAGTGTAATTAAGTTAGGGATCCTGAAATGGGAGATTTTATTGGATTATTATCTGGGTAAATCCATTACAATCAAAAGTGTCCTTTTAAGAAGGAGGGAGAAGGGTCAAAGAGAATGAGATGTGAGGATGGAAACAGAGGTGACAGAGAGATAAGCCAATTATACCAACGGACATCTAGAAACTGGAAAATGATAGGAAATAGATTGCACCCTAGAGAAAAGAGCACAGCCCTACTAATCCATTTCAGACTTCTGACCTGCAGGACTATAGGATAATAAATTTTAGGCCCCTGATTTTGTGGTAATTTGATACAGGAGCAAGAGGAAAATAAACTATATGAGGTGAATTTAGCAATATAGAATTCACTGGTGAATTCCAAAAGAAAAGTATTCTTTAGAGAAAAAGTTGTAAGAATGTACTGTTTTGCATTATTAAAAGAATAAATGACTTCTCTGGGTCTTCTTTAATTATATCTCTGCCCCTGGTGTTTCGAAGTTGCTGGCTTCTTCAGCTCCAAGGCAAAAAAAAAAAAACAAAATCAAAACCAAAACACAGCCAAAAGCTCAGACACTTAGCGCGGATTTGTTTCTTGGCCTTCAGGATTCCTAGCTGGTCTACCTTCCTCTTTCCACCTTTCAGAGTCTTCTTATGTTTGTTTTACATATAATGCCCAAGGTTGTTAGTTGCATTTAGCAGAAGGAATGGGGGAAATGTCCCAAATGGATTTAAAAATTTTTACATTTTGAAATTGTGTTTTCCAAAATTTTTCCATTGGAGATGAATTAATTGTTTTAAATAAATGTGTTTTCACAAATATAATGCCTAGACTGGCACTTTATATGTCACATAGTAATCAATATACTATAAAGTGAAATTTATTTTGCATAAAATAAAAGTCTGAAACAAATAGACAAATGTAATAAATGTCCCTAATCGTATATTTAACTTATCAATGACACAACTTTTCAAATAGCACTTTTTAGAATATACTCTATAAAGGTGATTTTCAAAATACTTCACTAATATGAAAACTATTAAGAATGATTGTTCAGCAATCTGAAAGGGAGCTGGTGGGCACAACACAATGGGACATCAGCCTTAGTTCTACAGGCAAACTGATTAAAAACCCTAGGAAAAAGTGTTCCATGGGTAACTACCTTTGGGAAAGAATGCTTTCTACTTCCACCTCCTGGGAATTCTTGTCAGAAAAATAAAAATCTTTAACTTCATTAAACACAGACTTTTATTTTATCATGAAATTATTTTCTTATGAAAATCTTTTTTTTTCTGACATCTATTCACAGCCTGAAGAATACATTTTGCTAATGCTCTTCTAAGTGCTTTTATGCTAAACTATTATTTTCTTACCCATATCCTTTACAACCAGGTGGTAGTTACTGCCACTCAAATAGAATTTATTCTGTAAAATGAGTTATTCTATACTCCAGTGTGTTTAAGAAAAGTGACACATCTACAGTTAAATCATATGATATATTAACATTTCCCTAGACCTATGGATATGTTCTTTTGCTACATCATGTCAATAATCAATAAAAGCAGCATCTTAGAAAAAGATAAAAAGGTGAAAGGGATAGGTTTACAGTTAAAATCATATAAGGTCCCTAGGAATATATCTAGCAAATGTTGTTTCAAAACCGATATAGAAAAAACTGTACAAGCATCAAAACATTCCAGATGATAAACTAATGGAAACATGTGCCATATTTGTGAATGAAGAGGCATTTTTTAAATGTCAATTCTCTCTCAATCAAAAGATTCAATGCAATCCTAAGCAAAATCACCATAAGATTTATTGTCAAATTTCATAAGCTGATTCCAAAGTGTTTACAGAACAGCAAAGAGCCAAGGATATCCAAAATACTCATAAAGAAAAGGAATAAAAAGGGAAACATCCTCAGGAAAACAGAGTGTACTGTAATGGTAGATGAATTAAGGCAATATGCTTAAAGTTAAGAAAAAATCAAACTACTTGGTGGAATAGAATAGAGAGCCCAGAATTAGGACCACATATAAATGGAAAAACAAATGAGAGAGCTGCCATTTCAGATCACTAGGGAAATGCTGTTCTCCTCAACTTATGGTAATAATATACAATATTTGCTGTATAAATTTACATGAATTCATGACTTAAATATGAAAAGCAAAACTTCAGGATTTTTATAAGAAAACATAAGGGAATATTTTCATATTCTATAATTCAAAAATGATTTTTAAGGCTTTATGGTGTTAACTATAAAAAATTTAAATTCCACATTACTTCCTAATGAGTCATACAAATGTATATACACTAAAACTTCATTTAACCAACATGGCTGTTTTTTACATTGCAAGGCAGATGGCTCATAGACCATAATGAGTTGATTTCAAAACATTTTCAATAATAATCTTACACAGCAAAGGAACCCAACTTTATTACCTTTAACTACCTGTAGTAAAGGTAATCTATAAATATTTAATAATTACTCTCTAGAGAAACATAAATTAACTTATTTGAGTGACATGTGCATAATAATTATAGAAAAAGAACTAATGTGAACTAAAACCTAAATTTTCTTTTTTGTTGTCTTAGTATCAAATATGTATTTTCTTTCCAGACCAATTTTTTCATCCTAAAAAATTCCAACTCTTTAAATAAATACACTTCAACCCAAAATCATTCTTCAAAACAATTTAAACAAAGGTGATGATAGAAGAAAAATGACACCTTCCTCCTTGTATTCAAAGCACTTTTCTACATTATCAGATATTATTACTACAAGATTTGGATGTTCTCCTTTTATACAAGTCCTGGAAATTTTGCCTGCGCAGTTAGCCATCATGTTGATCTCATATGCAGTTTGCCTAATGACTTTTCAAACAACTAAATTCCTTTAGTTTATTAAAATTATCCTGTATTGTTCAAACCTCACTGACCATGATCACTAGTGCTGGATAACTTGGCAACTAGTTTCTGGAAATAAATCTAGGTAGTACATGTATACATAAACTGTTGGCTATTGTGCTTAGTGTCATACTAACTATTCCCTACAGGTAATCAAAGGGAATATGTTGGAAACAGATTATTTCTTACTGCAAGCTCATGAGCCATTAACATTAGGCATTGAATCTGTTTTGTAACCATAGTTATTTGTAGAATACATACATATTTAGTTGTATTCTTATTTGTTCTCTGCCTTTTTAAGGTTCTTCTAATGCAGCAGATGGTCACATATATGCCTTATGAATATTAGTTTTCAACCTATTAATTTAAAAAAGGGAACACATACCAATGAATGTTTTTAATTAAAAAATGAGTCTTTACAAATAATATTCTCAATTCTGACACATTTTGGTGATACACCCCACTTATACTGCTTTGAAATTTTGCCATCTTACTACTAACACCACAATCAATCTAAAGAAAAACAGCATTGATCTTTCTTCCAGCAGTGTTGACAAGTACTTTAAAAGTAATGAAGAGTAGGTTAAGAACCATACAACTAATATTTCAAAATGGCAGTTGTAATAATAATCTCATATGCAGTTTGCCTAATGACTTTTCAAACACTAAATAAAAACTAAATGGGGTTGGTGAAATGGTGGTCATTACAATACCTATCAGCACTCCTATGAACC
The DNA here is from genome assembly GCA_032199065.1 of Smutsia gigantea. Taxonomy (NCBI): domain Eukaryota; kingdom Metazoa; phylum Chordata; class Mammalia; order Pholidota; family Manidae; genus Smutsia; species Smutsia gigantea. The sequence continues at coordinate 177,634 of JAVSCE010001418.1, read as the reverse complement.
CCCTGCCCAGCTTTGTCGTGTTTTATACATCAAGAAAAATGTCAATTCTGCATGACTCTTTTCTTCCCAAGGAGATTGTAAACTCTTCAAAGGTAGGACCATTTTCTTCCTATTTTGCTTCCATTACAGTACCTCCTGCTAGTTGGTTCTATATTAGTTGGGAAAAAAACCTAAAATTGAAATTAAAGTTATATTGTGACTTACTGAACTGACATTTTGTGGAACTCTCTTTACTCCCGCCACTCTTCAATTACTCTATAAGTAAAGACACTAAATGTTTAAGTTCATGGATTTAAAGAAGCCCCTTAAAGGCAAATAGCTATTATCTCAGGCTCTACATGGCCAACAAATAAAATATAAGGCTTTCTTTAAAACACCCAAAATAATATACTGCAAACAATTTTTAATTTATAAGATGAGAGCACAATAAATTTTTGATCAAATCATTTGGGTTATTGGCCCTTTACAAAACTGAGGCATGGCTCATACTAAACAAGCACTTTCGACTAAGACCATTTGCAACCTTGAGACCTCTTTGAGTTGAGTTGCTTAATATCTTAGGTTTTATTCCTTATGGTAAATAAGAACACCCTCTCCCCTAAAAAAGATAACTTAAGGTTTGTTTCATTTGTTTCATATCCTGTAGCAGTGGCTTCAGAATAAAAGCTGTGTGCATCTTTTTACTGAGTGATAAATCACTTGGGATTTCACCAATGGATTTGTGCTTAAGTAAACACCTCTAAATATAATCTAGCACTAGTAATAGTTTACCTATAAGGCACCCCTTCTTTATAATTTCTAATGTTCAAAAGAAACACACATACAGAAACTAGAGCCTCTAGTCCTCAAAAAAATAGACTTCGCCTGCCAAGCTTAATCAAACATTATGAATTCTATAGACCTTTCTGTATTGATAGCTTAAAAAAAAAGCCCCTCATAAACAGGATGACAGTGGAAGTATGCTGCTTCTGTGATTGCTTGGCATAAAATTCATTAGATTCTGCTCTGCATTCTTTCAGCATCATTTACAGTTATAGGAAAAACCAACAGCACCTCCAAGAGCAAAGAAATGAACAGTCAACTCTGAAACTCATCTCCTATCCATTGTGATAAGAGACCTATATTCATTTCAATGAAATTTTTGACAAGAAGCAGCAACAATGAGTTCATTTCCTTGATTTTTTTTCTTTTTAAACCCAAACAGCCGAATAGCTTACCCTTCACGGAAAGATGTTTCTGTGAGCATTTTATTAAATTTTGGCTAAGAAGAAATGTTTTCTATTTTTCATACATGTGAAGGGACAATTTACACAAAAACAGCTACCCTGAGGATTGGTTTTTGTGAGTCATTACTGTTGGTTCAAAGACCTAATGTTAGTGCTCATATATTGAAGTCATTTGAATTATTGTCTGTTAATTAACATTTACTGTATTACATTCAAATATTTATTCAAATGACTATTAAGAAATATGGACAGTTCACATTTTAAGTTTCATCAGAACCTAATATTTTGGCAGAAGTGCTTGTTTCAATTCTTTAAAAAAATGTTTAGAAAATTTCCCTTTAATGACATCATATTTAATATTGAATCTGGATGATAATGTAAAAGACAAAAAGAAAAAAGGACTTAGAGACATAAGAGAAGCTATTTTGATCATAAGAACAAAAATTCTCAACCTGAACTGAGTTCAGCCAATTTGATATAAGTTGCCTTCAAGAAGAAAAACAGAAAATAACAAAAAACTATTTTCAATAGGTGAAAACTCTATCATATAAAGTTAGAAATTTCTAAACTACTGAAGAGTTTCAGTGTCCTCAATACATCAATCATTGCAAGAAAATCTTTCAAGTTAGTTCTGACAAGAGTGAATTCAGTCCATTTTGCTACTATAATATATCCCACAGTCTTAGAAATTCTAAAGCTATAATTTGGGGGTAATAATTTATATTGCAATTGTTCTTTCAATTTTACAAAAGGATTCATAGCAGGGTTATTTTAAATATAGTAAACCCCACAGTGCATTAAGTATTTGCTTAAAGATTATTTGCTATTTTGTTCCAGATCAAATAAAAATCTGATGACAATGATTGACAATTTATCAAAAATAGAGATTTAGCAACAGAAAATATGGAGCCATCATTTAATTTTCAACTTCACTTACAAATACTTTTCCTCCAGAAAAATTTATCTCTGAAATTGTCAGCACACAGAATACAATCAACTATTTAATTGCACTCTGTACTTAGTCATATAGGCAGATTAAATGGACATTATTTTTTTAGCCAATAAAAATATTCAGAGTACTATGTACTAGGTATTAAATGGAAAAAAATAGAGATAAACAGGTGAATAAGGTAAATAAGACATGGTTATATTCACTGTTTAGTGAAAGACAAATGACCAATAACTCATATACAGTGTACAAAATGTTCTTTATATAATGGTATAGGAGTACAGCATGGAAGAGGAGTCAGGAAAAGCTTCATGAGAAGGATTTTTTTCTTTAGCTAAATCTTAAAGTATAAACAAAGGTTCACCAAGGGGAAAAGAAAGGAAACATTCTCCATCAGGGAGAAGAGCAAGTGTAAGGCATGATGTTCAAAAGCATGACAGATGTAGAAAAGAGTAAGTGCCTGTGGTATGAGGTCATAGATAATATGGTACTGCTGAAAAAACAAATTGGGAAGAGACTTGGGGCCATATTATGAACAGCCTTTTAAGCTAGGCTAAAGGGCTTGCACTTTATCCTTTATATACCGTACAAGAATCCAGGAAGCACTGAGAACACAAAGGACAGTACATTAAATAGACCCTTTTTACCTATAAAAACATAAAAAATTGAAAGAGAGAGAGTTTGGAGGTAGAGAACTATTATGTTTTGATCACAGTCCAGGTGAGAGATACTTAAGGGTGTTCGACAGTGGTGATTTTAGACACACTTAAGAATAAAACCAAGTATCACTGGTACTTGGTACCATTTGGAGGTGGTAGATTACTGAAAGGAAAATGTTAAGGATGACATCAATGTGTCCACATGAGCTATTGAGTAGATGATTGTGTTATTAACTGAGATAGGAAATCTAGGAAAAGCAGTGATGTTGGGTGTTGAATTTATTCTCCTTGTTCTTGTCCCCACCGCAGGAAAGAACTAAAGGGCAGAGACACAGCAGTGAAGCAGAGTGAAAATTTTATTTGGTTGCACTCCAAGGGATAAGCGAGCTAGAGTCAAGGTAAACAAAGGCAGGTTTACTTGAATAAATTAGAGAGGAGGGAAAGGGAAGCTCATTGAACTCCCACTCGGCATTGGGCATAATGCCTTGCTAATTCCTAAAGCCAGTGTCACCTGGCATTCAGTGTCCACTTGGATCTGCACAGTATGGGAACTAAGTCCCTACCACTCCAGGTTTGGGGGAGCCACAGAGCACTGGATGGAGTGAGATTATGTTCTGAGAACTTCCCAAGGGCAAAGAAAGGAGATTTTCAGTCAGGCTACTAAGGAGCATGATTGTACAGCGGCAGTTCCATCCAGGTCACCAAGGTGATGGGAAGTTGCAAGCCCAAATCAGAGCTCTCAGTAGTGCCTCCCTACTTATCTGGAATAGGACAAAAGTGACACACTTGAAGAAAGGCAAGTGTGGGCAACTTCAGAGAGGACGCATGCTTAAGGGTTTAGGGTCTGGGATATTATAGGTCTTTTGGGGTAAGTGTCAGCATAAGGTATAATGTATACAGGTGATTTACAATTCCTTTGAAGTTTTTTCTTAAGAATAGGGTTATTTAAGTGACTGTTGGCCTGGATCTCAACATTCTTTGTCTACATAGGTTTATTTACACTTCTGAGGTCTGTCTCCTGCCCTGTTACAAAGTTACTTTGATTAAGGGGCCGGAAGAAGAGGAAAAAAACAGCATATAGGTTAAGTTAAAGAGTAAACTGGGCCTTTTAGCAGATTCAGTAGATTTTACACTGGCGTGGTCTAATTGATGCAATGAAAACATGGGCTGTGCTTGAATACTTTTATCTGGGGAATATCTGGACATTTCCTGTCAATCCTGGCCTTTGAAACCTCAACTAATTAACTCATTAACTTTGTGAGTTCTTTTGGCTCTCTGGTTTTATCTGGTTGGCTCTTGAGTACCTTTTAGTGGGCTTCACTGGCCTTATTCTCCCTCCGACCTCTTGTATCTATTTTTCTGCCTAACAGTGACATGGCAAAACTTCTGAAATGTCTTAAATTAAGTGACATAAGGGACAGTGATTGAGGATGAGAGACAAGGGAAGGTCATGAGTCAGTAGTCACGGGCCACCGCTAAACAGAAACTCCATGTTGCTGGATGAAGTCATTTCAACAAGGTCTCCAGGACCACCACATTCCTCTGCACATGACCAGTGTCTATCATCAGCAGCCAACCCAGGAGCCAATCTCTATGGACTAGCCACCTATCCCAGGACTTTCCCCACTTGATGTTAGCCCACCTCCCTTATCTGTAGCCAATGTAAATTTAATGAACGAACATTTTTCCTTGGGACCCCTCATAAATGTGCCCTGTTTCTTGAGTCTGGTAGACAGTTATTTCTGTTAACTGGCCTTGCAACTGGGAAGCAGAAACTTCCTGTCCCAGAACTCAGTCCTTTTCTGACTGTCATCTGTAAAGGCTCAATAAACCTTTTCATTTGAAAGATCACACAGTCTCTAGAGTTTTTGATTTGTCAGCAGCAGCAACAGAAAAAAAGTAGATGGTGATACTTTTATTTAGAAAAAGTAGAACAGATGGAATCTCAAAGAAAGTAGTAATTTAAGATAAACTTATTTTTTAAAATAGTTTTGGGTTTAGCCTTTAAAGCAGGGAACAATTTAGTGACCTTGTAATTAATGTTTATTTTTCTTTAAAACCTATCTAGAATTTAAGGAAAAATTCTAAAGAAAGAATAGAGTATAAGGAAAAATAGGCAGATTTTTTTTTAAGTACAATGTTTAGAAATGAGAAATATAGACATTTAAATTTTAAAAACTTGACGGATATGTTAGGAAGGAAGGAACTCAGCTTGGTGTCTCCGGGACATCAGATACAGAGAGGCAAGAAACCAAAGTCAAGAAACAAAGTCAGTTTTACTGCACTCTGCCGAGAGTAACAGAGAGGGCCTGCCTAAGGTGAGAAAGGCCTGGCTGCTCATTCTGAGGCTTCTTTTATGTGGTTTGGGAAGGTCAGGGAGGTCCCTGATTGACAGCCCTTAGCCCTCTAGGCTTGTTCTGATTGGTGAAATGAGGACATGGGCTATGTTGTGCCTGTGTTTCTGATATTTCTTATCTGGGAAGAAAGACCCTGGACATTTTCTGAGTCACTCTTGGACCCTGTGGCTTCGTCTGATTAATTCTCTGAATCATTTCTGGCTCTCTGGCACTATCTGATCAACTCCCTGAGTCATTTTTGGGGGCCCTCTCCCCTTTTCATCCTGCTTATTTCTGTCTTTCTGCCTAACAGATATGTTTTAAAAAAGAAAATAAATAAAGCCAAGGACAGAATTAGTTACCTGCAAGATAGAAAAAGTTGCCCAAGATGCAGCCCAGAGATACAAAGAGATAGGAAAAAAATTAAGAGACAAGAAGAACAAAATATAAAAATTCAGTATCTGTTTTGTGCCAGTCTCAGCCAAAACAGAGATGTATTATCAGCTAGAAATGCCTGGGGAGACTCACCTGGGCTCCCACAAACATCTTCCCACAGATATCTCCTTTTCCAAACCAGTGTTACAACCAGACCAACCCTTGTGGTTCTTATTGATTGCAAGACTACCTTCCATAACTACCATTAGGAAACGTTGAAAAGATAAAGGTCAATTACTTTCAAGACCTGAAAATTACACAGCCCAGCTGGGGCCACACCGTAAAGTCTTGGGTGTAGTGCAAACTGAGAGCACACAGAGGCATGGGGTTCTTCTTTATTGTGGTGAAGGGTTGGGTTCAGGGTTTAGAAGGTTCGCTCTTTATATGTGAATTTAAAACCTAAGAGTAGGAACTTAAAGCATAGGAAAAGACAGTGGCTCAAATGATAAGTTATGAAATCAACCAAGATCTCTACACAAAGGAGCCTCGGTGGGGGAGGTGGCCTGGCTCTTTACCCAGTCAGAGACAGCCTTTGAAATGAATGCCTGGGCCACCAATATGAGTCACTCATTTGCATTAAAAAAAAAAGAAAAAACTTTCAGGGCATACACTACAACATATAAATGGGGTTGCAAAAAGAAAATACAGAGAATAATGGAGAGGCATTGCTTGAAAACAAGTGTCTGGAAAAGTAAGCTGCCATGTTGTGAGAAGGACTGTGAGGGCAAGGATCACTGGGTGGCCTCTAGGAGCTGAGAGTGGTCACTGCTCACAGTCAGCCAGGAAACAAGGACCTCAGTCCCATATCTGCAAGGAACTGAATTCTGACAACAATCACATGAGTTTGGAAGAGAATGGCATGCTCCAGAAAGGAAAATAACTTGACTAACATCTTGTTTTCTGCCTTGCAAGACCCTACACAGATGGCCCAGCTAAGATATGTTCCTGACTTTTGGAAACTGAGATAATAAGTCAAAGGACTCACTTCACTGAAAAAGAGGAACTGAACTTTCCAGCAGTGAAAATAAGGATGGTGAGTTCCCTTTGTGGAGTTGTGACCACTTAGTGGGTATGTTGGAAAAGATTTGAACTTTCTGTATGAGGAGCAGAATAATCCATGCATCTAGTAATATTTATGTGTCTCACCAAAGTTTATGCCTCAATCCAGAAGCTCCTAGAAGCTGAATTCTAGAAGCTCCTGAAAGATATGCAGAATTCATAAAGATTCAGACTAAGCTCTGTCACATCTCAGAGATCCAGACATATGTGTTGGTTGATTCTTTTACCCTGAAAATAATCTAGGCCCCTTTACATAGACTTTCTTGCCAATGCTGTCAAATGAATTATCATGTTTAGAACACCTATGTGCCATATTGTATATTAGTTTTCTTTCACACTTTGTTGCTTGCGATGATTAAAGCCTTATTTAATCATGTGCATTTATTCCAGGATGTGTTTGCTGCACGTACCATGACCAAAACACTATGATAATACTGTACTAGAAAATCAGTGCAGCCTCCCCATGAAACCATCTTGCATAGTAGATAAATCATGTTCATGGTTTCTGAAGAGCTCCACATGATGCTCACTTAAAGCCAATCTGGAATCTTGTCCTAATGACTACAGAAGTGGGCTAGGGAGCTCTTCCAACATCAGAGACTGTAGTGAAAGTTTCAGTCCATGTCTGGAATATGCAGTGATGGAGAATATACAGTATTATTATTCTATATTACTCATTTAAACCTGCTGGCAAATACCTTAAAAACAGATGCTGCATACACAGCAATCTAGTTAAGGGCATGGGTTGCTTTTTAAAAGGAATAATCATTCTCAATTTCAATTACAACTCCTTGGTTAGTAGAGGACATTTTCAAAATATATAAATTACACATGATCATTTATAAAATCTATATGACAACCACACAAAACACTCATGTACCCACCTCCCCAGTTAAAGAAGCTAACATTTTTTCCCCCTTAGACTGTGACTGTCTTACTGTCGAGCTCCGTGGTTATAGGTGCCATCCCATATTCCATCCCATTTTCTAGCCTCTGCAGTGCCAGATACAGCAGTAACACCAGGAGTAGTGGTGAAATATTGGAAAACTCCAGGAGAAATAGAAACCTGTCTTAGCCGATTCAGGCTGCCGTAACAAAAATGCCATAGAATGGGTGGCTTAACAACCATTCATTTCTCACAGATCTCCAGGCTAGGAAGTCTAAGAAGAAGGTGCCAGCAGATCTGGTGTCTAAGGAGGGCTCACTTCTTGATTCCTAGTTGGCCACCTCATCTCTGTAAACCCATATGGAAGAAGGAACAAGGAATTTCTGTGGGGTCTCTTTATAAGGGCACTAATCCTATTCACAGAAGTCTGCTCTCATGAGATAATCATCTCCCAAAGGCCCTTCCTCCTAATACTATCATACTTGGGATTAAAATTTTAACATGTGAACGGGTGGGGTGGAGGGAGGAATTGGAGAGAAGGCACAGACATTCAGTCTATAACCCATAAATCCAAAGTGTTTAACACAGAATGTCTTTGATGGGGACTGCATTTGTTTCCTATGGAGGCCATATAAATTACCTCATATTTAGTGAGCAGAATGTATTCTCTCATATTTCTGAAGTTCAGAAATCTGAAATCAAGGTGTCTGCCAGGGCCATTCTCCTTCTGGAGGCTCCAAGGGAGAATCCACTCCTTGCTTCTTCTGGTGATCCAGTTATTCTTGATTTGTGGCCACATCACTCTGTACTCACATTGCCTTCTCCTCTTTTGGTCTCAGAACTCCCTCTGCCTCTCAATAATAATATGTGTGATTGCATTTAGGACCCATCCAAATCATACATGATAAACTCTTCCTCTAAAGATCCTTTATTTAAATCATTTGAAAGTTTTGCCATATTAGACAATACTGACAAGTTCTAGAGATTAGAATATGGACCTATCATTCTGGTAACCCCCATTCTGCCTACTGCAGAGAATGATCATTTGAATGTCCAAAGAGAATCATTAATGAACATCATCAACAAAATACTAGCCAGAGCCTCCAGGTGCATAAACTTAGAGAGAGCTGCTGGACTTCCCTCCTGGAGCCTCCCATAACGCTCTCCACAATCTGCCACTGGGACCAACAGCCCCCACAGTAATTCCAGCACATTGATGGCAGAAGTTGTAAAATATCTGACAACATTCAACAGATCTGTTTTTTTCAGAATAATCTCCTTTTTCAAATACCTTTTCTCTCTGCCTTGGCACTTTGTAACATAAAGATGAATCATGGGTCTGTTTTGCTCTGAAAATGGAATTCATTTCTGTGATAATAATAATTACTACTAAGATACTCTTCTATTGGTTCATTGTAGATACTTAATTTTTCTTAGTTTTTCTGTTAGAAAAAACATTTAACCTCTGGGTTAGTTTTCTCAGCTACTAAAACCATGGAACTATGTGCTTTGACATGTTATAGAAAACATGATAAACTAATTTGTGGGGAAAAAACAATAATGACTGAAAATTACTCACAACTGATGGAAAAGATGGAGTCTTGTACTTAAGAATATATATATATATAACATTTAAATAACCAGATACTAAAATAATGAAAACATCTTCAAAGTACCCAAAGGAAAAAGGTCCTCTTTGAGCAAACAAAAACAGACTGTTAGAATGTTGCCATTAACAGTAGTAGAGGAAAACAATGAATCTTCCAACAGATGAGTTAAAATATTCAAACCTAAAATTCTATACTTAGCTAAACCGCAATTCAGAAATAAAGACAAAGAAAAACATTTCAGGTTTTTAGAAAACTGCCACTCACACAACTTACACACTTATTAAAGAAATGATTAGAAGACATAATTCAGGAATAAGGGTAGAAATTTATGTTAATAAAGAAAGGAGTAGGATACAAGAAGCAGTGGTAAGCAAATAAATTAGCAAGCATGAATAAATCTAATCAAGCATTAATTGTTCAAAAAAATCTAATAATAATTACTAAGCTAAGGATAAAAGTTATGAGCAAAAACAACATGAAAAGGCGACAGCTAATATATTTCTGTGTGCTAGAAATTCTTTAGAGTGCTTTATATTTATTAATTTGTTTCATTCTCATAACAAATCTATGGGATAGTTACTAATAATATCCTTACATAAAAGATGGAGAAACAAGGCCAAAACAGACTAAACAATTTGTTTAAGAAATCACAGCTGACAAATATTAGACCCAGAATTTGAATCTGGGGGGTCTATGCTCTTCATCAGTGCCCTGTACTGCCACTATGAGTTAGTAACATAAGAGATATTTGAGAAAATTACAAATATGTGGGTCATAATATGTAACATAAAGAAGAGTGATTGGAATTGAAGTTTTTCAGTTTTCTTGTATCACTTTGGGAGAGATTAGAGATACTAGTTAAACTTAGACTTTATTAAGATAAATAGGAAAAACAAACCAGGTCTTTCATATGTTGCTGGCAGAAGGTGGCATGGTACTACTTAGGAAATTTGAAGATATGCACACCCTCTGACCCAAAACTTCTGTTCCAAAGTACATATGAGAAATTCTCACACATAGGCACCGGGAGATACATGTATATTTACAGAAACAGTGTACATAATGGAACAAAACTTTAAACACTAAAAATGTCTATTAAATGAAGAATGGAATTAAAATTTTGGTATACTCAAATAACACAATGTAATAACTATTGCTACCCCCAATATCAGAGATAAAATCCAGTACATTAGTATTAGGGAATAAGGAGTATCATGAACCTATTACCATTTTGCTGAATTTTAAAATAATTAAATTTAAACAATTTCTTATTTAGACATATACACTTAGGATAAAACTATTGGGAAAAAAATTAAGAGAAACTCAAAATTATGATAAGGAAATAACAATAAAAGAAGGTGCACATAAGTGAAATCTATTATCAGTGTTCTAGCTCTTCAGTTGCTTGATAAATTCATTTCTGAATGAAGAAATCAAAATTCATTCAATTCATTCAATCATTCAATAAACCAATAAATGGGCCATACAACTGCCAATGACAAGAGTATTTCAGTGACCAACACTTGGTTTCTTGAAGCGATGAAAATATACTAGTTTAGTAAGCATTGGTGGAAAAAAATTAGTTTCCTGGATTCAGTTTCTAATTCTGCTATGAAATCACTCTGTGATCTCATGGATAAAAAGCGATCATTGTACTTTACAGCTGTGCAGTGCCTTGAGAAATGCTTATTTTTTATTTTATGCTTTTGTAATTTTATTTTACTAAGGTATCACCAACATGTATTCTTATGGAAGTTCCACAAGAGAAACAATATGGTTACCACATTCACCCCCACCACCAAATCCCCCCCATACCCCATCGCAGACATGGTCCATCAGTGCAGCAAGATGGCACAGAGTCCCCACTTTTCCTCTCTGCGCTGCACTGTCTTCCCATGACCCTACACAAACCATGTGCACTAATCATGATACTCCACAATCCCCTTCTCCCTCCCTCCCCACCCACACTCCCCCACCCATCCCGTTTGGTAATTGCTAGTCCCTTCTTGCAATTTGAGTCTGTTGCTATTTTGTTCCTTCTGTTTTGCTTTGTTGTTATACTCCACAAATGAGGGAAATCATTTGGTATTTGTCTTTCTCTGCCTGACTTATTTCACTGAGCATAATACCCTTTAGCTCAATCCATGTTGTTGCAAGTGGTAGGATTTGTTTCTTTCTTATGGCTGAATAGTATTCTGTTGTGTATATGTACCACATCTTCTTTATCCATTCATCTACTGATGAACACTTAGGTTGCTTCCATATCTTGGCTATTGTAAACAGTGCTATGATAAACATAGGGTTGCATACGTCTTTTTGAATCTGAGAACTTGAATTCTTTGGGTAAATTCCTAGGAGTGGAATTCCTGCGTCAAATGGTATTTTTATTTTTAGTTTTTTGAGGAACCTCCATATTGCTTTCCACAATGGTTGAACGAGTTTACATTCCCACCAGCAGTGTAGGAGAGTTCCCCTTTCTCCACATCCTGGCCAGCATTCGTTCTTCTTAGTCTTTTTGGTGTGAGGTGATATCTCATTGTGGTTTTAATTTTCATTTCCCTGATAATTAGCGATGGTGGAGCACCATTTCATATGCCTGTTAGCCATCTAAATTTCTTCTTTGGAGAAGTGTCTGTTCATATCATCCTCCCATTTTTAAATAGAGTTATTTGCCTTTTGGGTCTTGAGGCATGTGAGTTCTTTATATATATTATATGTTGACCCTTTGTTGGATATGTCATTTACAAATATATTCTCCCATACTGTAGGATGCCTTTTTGTTCTGCTGATGGTGTCCTTTGCTGTACAGAAGCTTGTTAGTTTCACATAGTCCAACTTGTTCATTTTTGCTTTTGTTTTCCTTACCCAAGGAGATACATTCAGGAAAAAGTTGTATTCGAGAGATTTTTGCCTGTTTTCTACTATTAGTTTTATGGTTTCATGCCTTACATTCAGATCTTTGATCCACTTTGAGTTCATTTTTGTGTATGGGGTTAGACAATAATCCAGTTTCATTCTCTTGCATGTAGCTGTCTGGTTTTGACAACCCAGTTGTTGAAGAGGCTGTCATTTCCCCATGGTATATCCATGGCTCCTTTATCACATATTAATTGACCACATATGCTTGGGTTTATAGCTGGGCTTTCTAGTCTGTTCCATTGGTCTATGGGTCTGTTCTTGTGCCAGTACCAAATTTGTCTTGATTATTATGACTCTGTAGTAGAGCTTGAATTCAGGGAGCATTATCCTCCCCTCCCCCACCCCAGCTTTATTATTCCTTCTCAGGACTGCTTTGGCTATTCAGGGTCTCCTATAGTTCCATACGAATTTTGGAACTATTTGCTCTAGCTTGTTGAAGAATGCTGTTGGTATTTTGATAGGGATTGCATTGAATTTGTAGATTGCTTTAGGCAGGATAGCCATTTTGACAATATTAATTCTTCCTATCTATGACCACAGGATGTATTTCCATTTATTGGGTCTTCTTTACTTTCTCTCATGAGTGTCTTGTAGTTTTCAGGGTATAGGTCTTTCACCTCCACGGTTAGGTTTATTCCTAAGTATTTTATTCTTTTTGATGCAATTGTGAATTTAATTGTTTTTCTGATTTCTCTTTCTGCTTATCCATTGTTAGTGTATAGGAATGCAACAGATATTCTGTGTATTAATTTGATATCCTGCAACTTTGCTGAATTCAGATATTAGATCTAGTAGTTTTGGAAAGGATTCTTTAGGGTTTTTTATGTACAATATCATGTCATCTGAAAACATGGACAGTTTAACTTCTTCCTTCCCAGTTTGGATGCTTTTATTTCTTTGTGTTGTCTGATAGCCATGGCTAGGATCACCAGAACTATGCTGAATAAAAGTGGGGAGAGTGGGCATTCTTGTCTAGTTTCCAATACTAAAAGAAAGGCTTTAATCTTCTTGCTGTTAAGTATGATGTTGGCTGTGGGGCTGTCATATATGGCCTTTATTATGTTGGGGTACCTGCTCTCTATATCCATTTTGTTGAGAGTTTTTTTCATGAATGGATGTTGAATTTTGTCAAATGCTTTTTCAGCACCTATGGAGATGATCATGTGGTTTTTGTCCTTCTTTTTGTTGATGTGGTGGATGATGTTGATGGGTTTTCAAATATTTTACCATCCTTGCATCCCTGGAATGAACCCCACTTGGTCATGATGGATGATCTTTTGGATTTTGTTTTGAATTCGCTTTCTTTAATATTTTGTTGAGTATTTTTGCATCTATTTTCATCAGGGATATGGTCTGTAATTTTCCTTTTTTGTGGTGTTTTTGCCTGGTTTGGTATTAGAGTGATGCTGGCCTTGTAGAATGAGATTGGGAGTATTCCCTTCTCTTCTACTTTTTGGAAAACTTTAAGGATGATGGGTATTAGGTCCTCACTAAATGTTTGATAAAATTCAGCAGTGAAACCATCTTGTCCAGGTGTTTTGTTCTTAGGTAGTTTTTTGATTACCAATTCAATTTCATTGCTGGTAATTGGTGCATTCAGATTTTCTATTTTGTCCTGTGTCATCCTTGCAACATTATATTTTTCTAGAAAGTTGTCAATTTCTTCTCAGTTATCCAATTTGTTAGCATAGAATTTTTCATAGTATCCTCTAATAATTCTTTGCAGTTCTGTGGTGTCCACAGTTATTTTTCCTTTCTCATTTCTGATTCTGTTTCTGTGTGTTTACTCTCTTTTTTTCTGGATAAGTCTGGCTAGGGATTTATCTATTTGGTTTATTTTCTCGAAGAACCAGCTCCGGCTTTCATTGACTCTTTCTATTGTTTTATTCTTCTCGATTTTATTTATTTCTGCTCTAATATTTATTATGTCCCTCCTTCTACTGACTTCAGGTTTCAGTTGTTTTTGTTTTTCTAGTTTCGTTAATTGTGAGTTTAGACTGGTTATATGGGATTGCTCTTCTTTCTGAGGTAGGCCTGAATTACAATATACTTCCCTCTTAGCATGGCCTTCGCTGCGTCCCAGAGATTTTTGTGGTATTGAATTATTTTTGTCATTTGTCTCCATATATTGCTTGATCTCTGTTTTTATTTGGTCATTGATCCATTGGTTGTTTAGGAGCATGTTGTTAAGCCTCCATGCGTTTGTGTGCTTTTTCATTTTTTTTGCATAATTTATTTCTAGTTTCATACCTTTGTTTTCTTAGAAGCTGGTTGGTACAATTTCAATCTTTTTGAATTTACTGACACTCTTTTTGTGGCCTAGTATATGATCTATTCCTGAAAATGTTCCATGTGCACTTGAGAAGAATGCGTATCCTGCTGCTTTTGTGTGGAGTGTTGTGTAGATGTCCGTTTGGTCTATCTATTCTAATGTGTGGTTCAGTGCTCGGACATGTTTATTAATTCATAATCCTCATAATATATCTGTGAAATTATAGTACATTAATAGATCTTACCACTGTTATTAAATACCTAGTAAGTACTCAATCAACTCAGTCGTTATTATTATTTTCATTAAAATTGATGTTATTCAGTGTATGCTAACTATGAGGAAGTATTATTACTCTCTATAATTCATTGGTTCTCAAGTAATATTTAGCATAACACCTTCCTAAGGGTCTTAGTAAAATGCAGACTTCCCCGACTCATCTCTGATTATTATGATTCTTTTGTTATGGGACAAGGTAGAGAAATACACAATTGTAAAAACCCACCCAGACAATTTTAATACCTATGGTCCTCAGTTAATACTTTGAAAACTTTCAGGAATACCAAAGAATATACCAATCAATTGACCAAGAAGTTCTAAGTAACCTGATATATACTTACTAATATAATGCATGCAAGCCAGGTACTATGTATCTCTAACCCATCACATTATGATCTGGGCTTATCTAAGAAAATATGGATGGATTCATCAGTCTCTGGTTCCAAATTATTAAATTTAATCTTGATGTTCAAAAAGTTCTGTTTAATTTGGGGAAATTCTGAGGGTCTATACTAAAACCTTTCAATTCACTGGACCTAATGACTCAGCCCTTTCACAAAAATTTCAGATATTAATACAGAAGATAAATATGTAAGCCAGCATTGGTCATTAATTGTAATAAAAGATGTTATCATAGAGGTGAAGTCAAAAAACAATTTCAATATGTGTAATTCCATCTTTTGAAATTTAAGAGATGGTAAATTTCACAGAGGATGTAAATCTTGGCACAAGAGGGCTTAAAGGTGGCAATGTGACATGTGAGACAGAAACCTCCATCTAAAACTACATATAATATGAAAATATAGTAAATACAACTAATCCTGAAAGAACAAAACAAAGAAGGCTGTGGTAGAATACCTACACCTGGGGAAAACAGCAGACCTCATGGAAAAGGAAAAAATACCAAAGCTATGATCCAGCTGGAACCAAGGACTTCCCCCACCCCAGCTTACCAACAGGAGGAAGAGATATGGAGCAGGGAGGGGGTTGAGGCCTAGGACTGATGAACACTCAGCTCTAGAGATCTACTCTGGGAGCACAAACGTATATTACATGGTGCTCTGGAGATTAGTGGGGTTGGGAGCTAAGACAGGCATAATACTTGGAGAGACTGAGATTCCAGCCACTTGTGGAGAATAGATACCCACACCCAGTCATTCTGGGACAAAAGAAAGGCAGGCACTCTGAGAGACTTCCCTACAGCGAGAGGGCTGCTAAAGGGGCAAAGAGAGCATGCTGCTCAGGAGAGAGGACAAAATTGTCCAGGTGCACTAAGCCCAGCAGGTTGGTAACTTTTCAGAGCTTCAGTTGCTCCATTCCCCTGGCTGCAATGGAGCTACAAGGCCCCCATCACAACACACAGAACTGCCACTCCTTCCTCCGGCAGGCACAGGCTTGCAAACAAGCTGCTCCCACCACTGCAACAAGCAAGCCAGAGGGTTGCCTCTCCTATGGCAGCTACAAGTGCATAGCATAGAGGCTCTTCCCTATATGCTGGGCCCACTGGCCCTGGCAGTGGTGGCAGGCAGAGCAGCCAAGAAGCAGGAAAGAGCACTTTCCTCTCAGAAGGCACTAATGCCACTTGCCGGCTACCCCTGTCATCACTCCATGGGCTGAGCAGCTACAGACAGTAGAGCTTCTGGGTACTAGAGCATGCCATCTACAAATATGAACCGTCAAAGGAACCTGGATCAAACCAAAACCCACAAACACCAGGAAGAGGGCCAAGTGAAGCTGAACTCACCAATATTTCTGAAAGAGATTTCAAAATAAAAATCATAAACATGATCACAGAACTACAGAAAAATATTCAAGACCTCATGGAGGAATTCAAGAAAGATAGAATCTTTCAAAAATGCAGTATCCAAAATGAAACATACAATGGAGGGATTTAAAAGCAAATTAGATGAAGTAAAGGAGATGGTAAATGAAATAGAAATTCAGAAATACAAAGAAACTGAGGCACAGAGAAAAAAAGTTCTCTAGGAATGAAAAAATATTGAGAGAACTGTGTGACCAATACAAATGGAATAATATTTGCATTATAGGGGTACCAGAAGAAGATGAGAGAGACAATGGGACAGAAAATGCCTTTGAGGAGGTAATTGCTGAAAATTTCCCCAATTTGGGAAGGAGATAGTATCTCAGGTCATTGAGGTACACAGATCTCCCAACACAAGGGACCCAAGGGAGACAACACTAAGACATAATAATTAAAACAGCAAAGGTCAAGGATAAGGACAGAGTATTAAAAGCAGTCAGAGAGAGAAAAAAGATCACATACAAAGGAAAACCAATCAGGCTATCATCAGACTTCTCAACAGAAACCTCACAGGCCAGAAGGGAGTGGCATGATATATTTAATGCAATGAACAGAAGGGCCTCAAACCAAGAATATGCTACACGGCAAGATTATCATTTTCATTTGAAGCAGGGATTTAAAAATTTCCAGATTAGCAGAAGTGGCGAGAATTTACCTCCCACAAACCATGTCTATAGTGTATTTTGGAGGGACTGTTATAGATGGAAGTGCTCCTAAGGCTAATTAGCAGTCAGCAGAGAAAATAAAACCACAGTAAAGGAAGTTGACCAATTAATTACTAAGCAAATGAGAAATTAACTACCACCAAGTCAGTCAAGGGATAGACAAAGAGTATAGAATATGATACCTAATATATTAGAGTGAAGGAGGAAGAAAAAGGAGAAAAAAAAAAGAACTTTTACATTGTGTTTGAAATACCATACTAAGTGAGTTAAGTTAAACTTTTAAATAAGAAGGAAGCTACCCTCGAACCTTTGGTAAACACAAATCTAAAGTCGGCAATGGCAGTAAGTACATATCTATTGATAGTCACCCTAAATGTAAATGGTCTGAATGCCACCAATCAAAAGACATAGAGTCACTGAATGGATACAAAAACAAGACTCATCTATATGCTGCCTAGAAGAGACTCACTTCAAACCCAGAGACATACACAGACTAAAAGTGAAGGGATGGAGAAAGGTATTTCATGCAACTAATAGGGAGAAAAAAACAGGAGTTGCAGTACTTGTATCAGACAAAATAGACTTTAAAAAAAGAAAGTCATAAGAGATAAAGAAGGACATTGCATAATGATAAAGGGGTCAGTCCAACAAGAGGATATAACCATTATAAATATGCACCCAACATAGGAACACCTATATATGTGCAACAAATACTAACAGAATAAAAGGGGGAAACAGAATGCAATGCATTCTATTTTAGGAGACTTCAAAACAGAACTTATTCAAAGGACAAATCACCAAGACAAAAAATAAGTAAGGAGACAGAGGCACTGAAAAACACATTAAAACAGATGGACCTAACAGACATCTACAGAACACTCCACACAAAAGCAGCAGGATACGCATTCTTCTCAAGTGCAAAAGGAACGTTTTCAAGAACAGATCATATACCAGGCCACAAGAAGAGCCTCAGTAAATTCAGAAGGATTGAAATTGTACCAACCAGCTTCTCAGACCACAAAGGTGTGAAACTAGAAATAAATAATGTAAGGAAAATGTAAAAGCCCACAAACACATGGAGGCATAACAACATGCTCCTAAATAATCAATGGATCAATGCCAAATAAAACAGAGATCAAGTAATATATGGAGACGAATGAAAATAATAACACATTGCAAAATCCATGGTACGCAGTGAAGGCTTTGCTAAGAAGGAAGGAAATTGTAATACAGGCTTACCTCAGGAAAGAAGAACAATCCCATATGAACAGTTTATACTCACAATTAATGAAACTAGAAAAAGAAGAACAAATGAGGCCCAAAGTCAGTAGAAGGGCGGACTTCTAATCTAAAGACTAGAGCAGAATAAAATTGAGAAGAATAAAACAATAGAAAGAATCAACAAAAGCAGGAGCTGGTTCTTCAAGAAAATTAAAAATATATATAAACACCTAGTCAGACATATCAAGAAAGAAAAGAGTCTACACACATAAACAGATTCAGAAATGAGAAAGGAAATTTCATTACAGATATCACAGAAATACAAAGAATTATGAGAGAATACTATGAAAAATTATATGCTAACAAATCGGATAACTGAGAAGAAATCTACAACTTTCTAGAAAAATACAACCTTCCAAAGCTGACCCAGGAAGAAACAGAAAATTTGAATATACCAATTACCAGCAATGAAATTGAATTCGTAATAAAAAACTACCTAAGAACAAAACACTTGGACCAGATGGTTTCACCACTGAATTTTATCAAACATTTAGTGAAGACCTAATACACATCCTCCTTAAAGGTTTCCAAAAAGTAGAAGAGGTGGGAGGGAATAGTTCCAAACTCATTCTCTGAGGCCAGCATCAGGCTAATACACAAACCAAGCAAAGACACCAGAAAAGTGAATATTACAGACCAATATACCTGATGAACATAGATGCAAAAAACTCAACTAAATATTAGATAAACTGAATTCAAAAATACATTGAAAAGATCACCCATCATAATCAAGTAGGATTTATTCCAGTGATGCAAGGATGGTACAACATTTGAAAATCCACCAACATCATCCACAAGATCAACAAAAAGAAGGACGAAAACCACATGATCATCTCCATAGACGCTGAAAAAGCATTCAACAAAATTTAATATCTATTCATGATAAAAACTCTCAACAAAATGGGTATAGAGGGCAAGTACTTCATCATAATAAAGGCCATATATGACAAACCCACAGCCAACATCATTCTTAACAGCGAGAAACTAAAAGCTTTTCCTTTAAGATCAGGAACAAGACAAGAATGCCCCAGTCTCCCCACTTTTATTCAACATAGTTCTGGCAGTCCTAGCCATGGCAATCAGACAACACATGGAAATAAAAGGCATCCAGATTGTAAGGAAGAGATTAAACTGTCCATGTTTTCAGATGACATGATATTGTACATACAAAACCCTAAAGAATCCACCCAAAAACTACTAATAATTGAATTCATAAAAGTTGCAGGATACAAAATCAACACACAGAAATCTGTTGCATTCCTATATATTAACGATGAACTAGCACAAAAAGAGAAATCAGGAAAACAATTTCATTCACAATTGCATCAAACAGAATAAAATACCTACACTAAACCTAACCAAGGAGATGAAAGACCTATACCCTGAAAATTACAAAACACTCATGAGAGAAATTAAGGAAGACACCAATAAACGGAAATACATCACAGGCTCATGGATAGGAAGAATTAATATTGCCAAAGTGGCCATCCTCCCTAGAATAATCTACAGATTCAATGCAATCCCTATCAAAATACCAACAGCATTCTTCAACAAACTATAACAAATAGTTCTTAGTTCATACGGAACCACAAAAGACACCGAATAGCCAAAGCACTCCTGAGAAGGAAGAATAAAGCTGGGGGGATTACGCTCCCCTACTTCAAGCTCTACTACAAGATCACAGTAATCAAGACAATTTTGTACTGGCACAACAACAGACCCATCGATCAATGGCACAGAATTGATAGCCTGGAATATAAACCCATGCACATATGGTCAATTGATATATGATAAAGGAGCCATGGACATAGAATGGGGAAATAACAGCCTCTTCAACAACTGGTGTTGGAAAAACTGGACAGCTACATGTAAGAGAATGAACTGGATTATTGTTTAACCCCATATACAAAAGTAAACTCGAAAAGAATCAAATATCTGCATGTATGTCATGAAACCATAAAACTCTTAGAAGAAAACACAGGCAAAAATCTCTTAAATATAAACATGACAAACTTTTTCCTGAACACATCCTCCTGATCAAAGGAAACAAAAGCAAAAATTAACAAAGGGGACTACATCACACTAACAAGCTTCTGTACAGCAAAGGACATCATCAGTAGAACAAAAAGGCATCCTACAGTATGGGAAAATATATTCGTAAATAACATATCCAACAAGGGGTTCACATCCAAAATACATAAAGAACTCACATGCCTCAATACCTAAAAAGCAAATAACCCGATTAAAAAATGGGCAGAGGATATGAACAGAACACTTCTCCAAAGAAGAAATTCAGATGTCCAGCAGGCACATGAAAAGATGCTCCACATCACTAATAATCAGGGAAATTCAAATTAAATCTGCAGTGAGATCCCTACCACCTCACACCAGTTAGGATGGCCAACATCCAAAAGACAAGGAATAACAAATGTTGGCAAGGATGTGGAGAAAGGGCAACCCTCCTACACTGCTAGTGGGGATGCAAACTAGTCCCACCATTGTGGAAACAGTATGGAGGTTCCTCAAAAAACTAAAAATAGAAATTCAATTTGACCCAGGAATTCTACTTCTAGGAAGTCACCCAAAGAACACAGGATCCCTGATTCAAAAAGACATATGCACCCCTATGCTTATTAGGGCACTATTTACAATAGCTAAGATATGGAAGCATCTAAGTGCCCATTAGTAGATGAATGGATAAAGAAGAGGTGGTACATATACACAATGGAATACTATTCAACCATAAGAAAACAAATCCTACCATTTGCAACAACATGGATGGAGCTAGAGGGTATCATGCTGGTGAAATAAGCTAGGTGGAGAAAGACAAGTACCAAATGATTTCCCTCATTTGTGGAGTATAAAAACAAAGAAAAACTGTAGGAACAAAACAGCAGCAGACTCACAGACTCCAAGAAGGGACTAGCGGTTACCAAAGGGGAGGCGTGGGAGAGGGCGGGTGGGGAGGGAGGGAGAAGGAGATTGATGGGTATTATGACTGGTACACATGGTGTGGTGGGGTACACGGGGAAGACAGTGTAGCACAGAGAAGACAAGTAGTGACTCCGTGGCATCTTACTACACTGATGGACAGTGACTTCAATACGGTATGGAGGAACTTGATAATATGGGTGAATTTAGTAACTACAATGTTTTTCATGTAAAACCTTAATAAGCATGTATATCAATGATACCTTAATAAAAAAGAAAAAAATCTTGGAACAAGATTCATAAGTTAAGTGGGAACTTAATCTCCTAAACTCAAAGAAAAACAAAACGAAGGCACAAGGATATAAAGGACTGCCAAAGCAAAGACCTCTATGTGATGAAGAAGAAAAAATAAGAGATTACTGGGTGCTGGAGCCACTTTAGAAACCTCAGTGCTTACATCAGCCTTCTGTCTAAGGTCACCACCTCATTATAATTAAATTTTGGGATACCTCTGGACAGGTGCCACTCCCCTAGTACATAGCTTGATTAAGGATAACTTTCCAATTTGTTCAAAATATATACAAGCTAAAGTCAACATGCATTTCTGTGTTCAGCTCACAAAAGAGTTCTCTTCTCCTTGTGCTGCCTTCTCTTCTCTGAAGTTAAACCCATGGGTATTTTTAAATGGTTTGGGGGAACATTTGTATTATATTACCTCAAGCTAATTTGATATAATTTTTGATACTGCCAAAATCCAGAAGAGGATAAAATAAATCTGTACATGCACTATCAAATTATTTCTGCCAATTTTTTCACAATGTAAAAGACTTCCATACCCCCACTGATTCTTTTACCCTTAAAGTGGCAAAATAGTCTAATGGGTCTGAAAGAAAGCTCCCATGGAGCCTGTGCCACATGCTGTCTGCCGTGCTCCCACTCTTCCAGCCCCAGAGGCCGTGGCACCCTGTCAAGGACATGGTAGATGGAGGGGGGTGCCACAAACACAAGTTGTATCATTTTGCCCTTTCCTTCTTTTTCCTTGAAATTATTTTTGATTGGGAAAGAAAAATGTGGGAGAATAAACTGATTTAGGATTTGGCAGCGAGTTTTTGTTCTAAGTTCAATGGTTTCATTTCTTATAAAGAGAATGTGAAACACACAGCCAGTTACTGCAGCCACATAGAGGAGGAGGCCATACAGGCAGAGACAGACACCAAGCTGCTGGGAGGTGAGGAGGCTGCAAAAACCCTAAATCCATCTGTGAGGGCAGCTTCCTTCTTAGTGAATCAACAACCCAGAGAAAGGGAAACAGGATACACGTCTACTTAGAAATCATCTATGAATGCCAAGGCAACACCAGATAAGGCCTCCTTATTGAAAACACAGTAAGAAGGGTGGCCTTATATTTCTGCTGCCATGTGACAATCCCTGTTAATTAAAATAACAATACTGTTCCTGCAAAATTATTCATAGTGTTCCCTTTCAACTCCCAATGTGGATGATAAATTATATGGTCATTCTAAGAATAAACTGTAACAGAAACAGCTAATATTATTTGGGTATTTATGTGCCAGGGCTATTATAAGAATTTTGACTCAACCCAATGAGATATCACCTCACACCTGTTAGAATGGCAATCATCAAAAAGACAGGAGGAAACAAAAGGTGGTGAGGATATGGAGAAAAGGGAACCTTTGTGTACCGGTGGAATGCAAATTGGTACAGCCACTGTGGAAAACATAATGGAGGCTCCTCAAAAGATTAAAAACAAAACTACCATATAATCTAGCAATTCCACTTCTGTATTTATCCTAAGGAAACAAAATCACTGAACACCCATGTTCACTGCAGCATTATTCACAATAGCCAAGACATGCAAACAACCTAAATATCCATTGACAGGTGAATGGATAAAGAAACTGTGGTTGGACATTTAGGTTCCTGTCATGGTAGACCTTGAAGGCATTATACTAAGTGAAATAAGTCAGAGAAAGACAAATACTGTATCATCTCACTTATACATGAAATACATTAAAAAAATCAAACTCAAAGCCAAAGATCAGATTTGGTGGTTATCAAAGGTAAGGGATGGGAGGTGGGAGAATGAGGTGAAGGTGAACAAAAGGTGCAAACTTCCAGTTATAAGATAAGTGAGTGCAGGGGATATAATGGACAACATGATGACTATAGTTAACAATATTGTATTGTATATTTAAAAGTTGCTAAGAAAGCTGATCTTAAAAGTACTCATCACAAGAAAAATATTGTCACTGTGTCAGGTGGTGGATGTTAATTAATCTTGTAATTATTTTGCAATATATAACATGTATCAAATCACTGTCTTGTACAACTTAAAGTTATAAAATGTTATATATAAATTATATTTCAATAAAACTGGGGAAAAGAGTTTTGACTCAGTAAGTCCTCACTTTTTATGCCCAACAACTCATGAAATCAATACTACTATTATTTTCATTTCACACATGAGAAAACTGTGGCACTGAGAGGTGTATTGACTTCCCCAAGGTCACAGAGCTAATAAAGGGAGGTGCCTGGGCTAAACCCAGTAGCTAAGCTCCAAAGCCCATACTTCAAAGTATGGCTCACACTGCCTTTCACCTGAGATGTACAAAGCAATAGCTTTCAATTACAAGAAACATACTATTTTCCCCATTTTACAAATGAGAATGCTGAGAGAGGGAGAGAAACACAGTAACTGTTCTAAGGTCATAAACTCAGACAGTCTGGCTTCAAAATCTGTGTCCTTAATCTCCATTTGGCATTCCTTCCTGAAATATTTCGGCACTTACATGTGCAAGGGAAGAGTGAAATTTTCAGGGAGTTACACACCTGTCAGACATCAGCAGACCAGTATTTTTTCCTCCTATGATGAGTATCAAAACATCACAACAGAAACTCACCCTTCTGTAAGAGAGTATACATAGTCTTACATATTTCAGTTATGTTTTAGATACTTCAGTGAGACAACTTTGATGTTCAATGTTATGTGAGTTACATTTGGACCTTAGGTGAGTAATTTGATGGGGGGGACATCTTGTCTTTTCATATGTGAAAACAGAGGTGAAACTAGACTCTGATAGAGTCACAAGAGGAGAGTTTCAAAGTCACATGGATAGTCAGTGGGCTTTGCCTCCAAAAATATTAGGTTTGTTAATTAATTTATCCTGTTCAACCCAAGAACAGCAATAGCAGGAGGGGTTAAGATCTTCTCTCGCCCATAACTGGCCTCTAATAAGCACACCCTTCTACAGTCACACCTGGAAGCTGCTGTATGCAGAACACAGCAGTGGCCATCAATTGTAATATGTGGTCCATTTAATTTAGAAACCAGAAATGCATAATATTCACACATGCCTCCAGATTTTTTCTTTGCCCACCAACACCTCATCGTCTGCATGTTGTGAGACTAGTCATAGTCTTCCAATTAGGATAAAGAAGTTTAACCCCAAAAGCTGTTTTAACGTCTTTTCTATACCACTCACTCATTATTCCCTGCAGGGAAGAGAATAACAAGCCAACAGCAGTGTGTATAAAGAAATAGAGAACTTCCGGGAAGATGGCGGCGTGAGCAGGGCGGCAGAAATCTCCTCCCAACACTATATTTATCTACGAAAATACAGCAAATACATCTATTTCTAAAAGAGAGACCAGAATACACAGGAAAGCGCACAGCGTACAGCTACACCCGAGAGGACTCGGCATCCCAAGAGGCAGGTAAGATACGGAGCCACGACCCAGGGGGGACCCGGGCACTCCCCAACCCAGCACACCGGCGGGAGGTGAGGACTCAGAGCCGGGAGGGAGTGGAAGTACACCCCGCGAAGTAGCCAGACCCAGTGATCTGCGTGAGGAGCACTGACCCACATCGCGCAGTGTAGTGGAGATTGGAGAGACAGAGGAACAGGATCTGAGTGGGAATGTGCCAGGGTGCTTGAAGCCGGCTCCCAGGAAGGAAAAAAAGAAAAAGAAAAGTGCGCACTTTTTTCAGCGGCCTTAAAGAGACAGGAGCCCAGCAGAGGAGCCGGATCACCCCGGCACACTCAGCCCAGCAGGCTGAAAGCCAGGGGAGTTTCAGACGCCTTAGCTGGCAACTAGGGAAGCGTGGTTGTACTTACACTTCTCACTGAGATCAACACCCTCCCATTCGTTCCCACCCCGGCCACAGCGAAAAAGGGCCCTGCGGAGCGGCACAGCCACAGCTGCAGAATAGTGGGGAAACAGCGCCACCTACAGCATTCCCACAGACTCTACTCCTGGTGGGCGTATTTTTTTGTTTTGTTTTTTGTTTTATTGTATTTTCTTTTCTTTCTTTTTTTCCTTTATTTTCTTTTTTTTTTCCTCTTTTTAAAGTCTTAAAGAGCCCTGCTGACATATGTGGCAACTACCAATGACCACTTCTATAGCCATGAAAAGACAGAGGAAAATGGTTCAGACCAAAATCAAATAGACAACCCCAGAGAGGGAGCGTGAAGGGATGGAAATGCACAGTCTTCCTGAAAAAGAATTCAAAATAAAAGTCATAACCATGCTGATGGACCTACAGAGAAATGTGCAAGAGCTGAGGGAGGAAGTGAGGGAACTGAGGAAAGACAATGCAGAAATCAGACAAGCGATCGACGGGCTTAACATCAGACTGGATGAGATGCAAGAGACTTTTAATGGAATAGAAATCAGGGAACAGGAATACAGAGAAGCTGAGGCAGAGAGAGATAAAAGGATTTCTAGGAATGAAAGAATATTAAGAGAACTGTGTGACCAACGCAAATGGAACAATATTCGCATTATAGGAGTACCAGAGGAAGAAGAGAGAAAAAAAGGGATAGAAAGTGTCTTTGAAGCAATAATTGCTGAAAACTTTCCCTCACTGTGGAAGGAAATAGTCTTGCAGTCCACCGAAGCCCACAGATCTCCCAACACAAGGGAACCAAGGAAGACAACACCAAGACACATAATAATTAAGATGGCAAAGATCAAAGATAAAGACAGGGTATTAAAGGCAGCTAGAGAGAGAAAAAAGATCACCTACAAAGGAAAACCCATCAGACTATCATCAGACTTCTCAAAAGAAAACGTACAGGCCTGAAGAGAATGGCATGATATATTTAACATAATGAAACAGAAGGGCCTCAAACCAAGAATATTGTACACAGCACGACTATCATTTAAATATGACGGAGGGATTAAACAATTTCCAGACAAACGAAAGTTGAGAGAGTTTGCCTCTCATAAACCACCACTACAGGATATCTTAAATGGACTGCTTTAGATGGAAGCACTCCTAAGGCTAAAAAGATGTCACCAGAGAAAATAAAATCATAGCAAAGAAAGCAGACCATCCAAATGCTAACTAAAGGAAAAGAATAAAACACCTAGTATATAAAGAATGGAG
This sequence comes from Smutsia gigantea, assembly GCA_032199065.1. NCBI lineage: Eukaryota > Metazoa > Chordata > Mammalia > Pholidota > Manidae > Smutsia > Smutsia gigantea. The sequence goes on along the minus strand of JAVSCE010001418.1, from coordinate 150,898 downwards.
GAGGAAGAATAAGAAGGGACAAAAATAAAGAAACATCAGACAGTGTTGACAATTACTTAACAAGAAAGTTAAGTTAGATTGCTAGATAGTAAAGAAGCAAACTTTGAACCCTTGGTAACCACGAATCTAAAGCCAACAATGGCAATAAGTACATATCTATCAATAATCATCCTAAATGTAAATGGACTGAATGCACCAATCAAAAGACACAGAGTAACAGAATGGATAAAAAAGCAAGACCCATCTATGTGCTGCTTACAAGAGACTCACCTCAAACCCAAAGATATACACAGACTAAAAGTGAAGGGATGGAAAAAGATATTTCATGCAAACAAGGAGAAAAAAGCTGGTGTTACAGTACTTGTACCCGACAAAATAGACTTCAAAACTAAGAGAGTAGCAAGAGATAAAGAAGGACATTACATAATGGTAAAGGGGTCAGTCCAACAAGAAGATATAACCATTATAAATATATATGCACCCAACACAGGAGTGCCGGCATATGTGAAACAAATACGAACAGAAATAAAGGAGGAAATAGACAGCAATGCATTCATCTTAGGAGACTTCAACACACCACTCACTCCAAAGGACAGATCAATCAGACAGAAAAGTAAAGACACAGAGGCACTGAACAACACACTAGAACAGATGGACCTAACAGACATCTACAGAACTTTACACCCAAAAGCAACAGGATACACATTCTTCTCAAGTGCACATGGAACATTTTCCAGAAGAGACCACATACTAGGCCACAAAAAGAACCTCAGTAAATTCAAAAATATTGAAATCCTACCAACCAACTTCTCAGATCACCAAGGTATAAAACTACAAATAAATTTTAGAAAGAAATCAGAAAGGCTCATAAACACATGGAGACTTAAAAACACTCTCTTAATTAATCAATGGGTTAATGACCAAATCAAAACAGAAATCAACGAATATATGGAGACTAATGACAACAACAACACAAAGCCACAACTTCTGTGGGACGCAGCAAAAGCAGGTATAAGAGGAAAGTATATTGCAATCCAGGCCTGTTTAAAGAAGGAAGAACATTCCCAAATGAAGAGTCTAAAGACATAATTACTGAAATTGGAAAAAGAAGAACAAATGAGGCACAAAGTCACCAGAAGGAGGGACATAATAAAGATTAGAGAAGAAATAAATAAAGTTGAGAAAATAAAACAGTAGAAAAAAAAATGAAAGCAAGAGCTGGTTCTTTGAAAAAAATTAACAAAATAGATAAACCCCTAGACAGACTCATTAAGAGAAAAAGAGAATCTACACACATAAACACAATCAGAAATGAGAAAGGAAAAATCACCACGGACCCCACAGAAATACAAAGAATTATAAGAGAATATTCTGAGAATCTATATATATGCTAACAAGCTGGAAAACCTAGAAGAAATGGACAACTTCTTAGAAAAATACAACCTCCCAAGATTGACGAAGCAAGAAACAGAAAAACTAAACACACCTATCACCAGCAACGAAATAGAATCGGTAATCAAAAAACTACCCAAGAACAAAACCCCCGGACCTAATGGATTCACCTCTGAATTCTACCAAACACATAGAGAAGAAATAACACCCATTCTCCTTAAAGTTTTCCAAAAAATAGAAGAAGAGGGAATACTTCCAACTCATTCTATGAAGCCAGCATCACTCTAATACCAAAACCTGGCAAAGACCTCACCAAAAAAGAAAATTACAGACCAATATCCCTGATGAACGTCGATGCAAAAATACTCAACAAAATATTAGCAGACTGAATTCAAAAATACATAAAGAGGATCATACACCATGATCAAGTGGGATTCATCCCAGGGATGCAAGTATGGTTCAACATTCGAAAATCCATCAACATCATCCACCACATCAATAAAAAGAAGAACAAAAACCACATGATCATCTCCACAGATGCTGAAAAAGCATTTGACAAAATTCAACGTCCATTCATGATAAATACTCTCATCAAAATGGGTATAGATGGCAAGTACCTCAACATCATAAAGGCCATATATGACCAACCCACAGCTAACATCATACTTAACAGTGAGAAGCTGAAAGCTTTTCATCTAAGATCGGGAACAAGACAGGGATGCCCACTCTCTCCCTCCCCTGTTATTCAACATAGTACTGGAGGTCCTAGCCACAGCAATCAGACAAAACAAAGACATACAAGGCATCCAGATTGGTAGAGAAGAAGTCAAATTGTCACTATTTGCAGATGACATGATACTCTACATAAAAAACCCTAAAGACTCCATTCTAAAACTACTAGAACTAATATCTGAATTCAGCAAAGTCACAGGATACAAAATTAACACACAGAAATCTGTTGCTTTCCTATACACTAATGATGAACTAACAGAAAGAGAAATCAGAAAAATAATTCCATTCACAATTGCATCAAAAAGAATAAAATACCTAGGAATAAACCTAACGAAGGAAGTGAAACACCTGTACTCTGAAAACTACAAGACACTCCTAAGAGAAATTAAAGAGGACACTAACAAATGGAAATGCATCCCATGCTCTTGGCTAGGAAGAATAAATATTGTCAAAATGGCTATACTACCTAAAGCAATCTATAGATTCAATGCAATCTCTATCAAACTACCAACAGCTTTCTTCAATGAACTGGAACAAATAATTCTAAAATTCATATGGAACCACAGAAGATCCCAAATAGCCAAAGCAATCCTGAGAAGGAGGAATAAAACAGGGGGAATTATGCTCCCTGACTTCAAGCTCTACTACAAAGCCACAGTAATCAAGACAATTTGGTATTGGCACAAAAACACACCCATAGACCAGTGGAACAGAATAGAAAATCCAAACATTAACCCAAACATATACAGTCAATTAATATTTGATAAAGGAGCCTTGGGTATACAATAGGGAGATGACAGCTTCTTCAGCAGCTGGTGTTGGCAAAACTGGACAGCTGCATGTAAGAGAATGAAACTGGACTACTGTCTAACCCCATACACAAAGGTAAACTCATGGTGGATCAAAGACCTGTATGTAAGTCATGAAACCATAAAACTCTTAGATAAAAACATAGGTAAAGATCTCTTGGACATAAACATGAGCAACTTCTTCATGAACATATCTCCCCGGCAAGGGAAACAAAAGCAAAAATGAACAAGTGGGACTATATCAAGCTGAAAAGCTTCTGTACAGCAAAGGACACCATCAGTAGAACAAAAAGACATCCTACAGTATGGGAGAATATATTCATAAATAATATATCTGATAAAGGATTGACATCCAAAATATATAAAGAACTCACGCACCTTAACAAACATAAAGCAAATAATCCAATTAAGAAATGGGCAGAGGACATGAATAGACACTTCTCTAAAGAAGAAATTCAGATGGCCAACAGGCACATGAAAAGATGCTCCATATCGCTAATCATCAGAGAAATGCAGATTAAAACCACAATGAGATATCACCTCACACCAGTGAGGATGGCCAACATCCAAAACACAAACAACAACAAATTTTGGCGAAGATGTGGAGAAAAGGGAACCCTCCTACACTGCTGGTGGGAATACAAATTAGTTCAACCATTGTGGAAAGCAGTATGGAGGCTCCTCAAAAAACTCAAAATAGAAATACCATTTGACCCAGGAATTCCACTCTTAGGAATTTACCCTAAGAATGCAGCAGCCCAATTTGAAAAGGACAGATGCACCCCTATGTTTATCGCAGCACTATTTATAATAGCCAAGAAATGGAAGCAATCTAAGTGTCCATCAGTAGAGGAATGGATAAAGAAGATCTGGTGCATGTACACAATGGAATAATATTGAGCCATAAGAAGATAACAAATCCTACTATTTGCAACAACATGGATGGAGCTAGAGGGTATTATGCTCAGTGAAATAAGCCAAGCCGAAAAAGACAAGTATCAAATGATTTCACCCATATGTGGAGTATAAGAACAAAGAAAAAATACTGAAGGAACAAAACAGCAGCAGACTCACAGAACCCAAGAATGGACTAATAATTACCAAAGGGAAAGGGACTGGGGAGGATGGGTGGGAAGGGAGGGATAAGAGGGAAAAAGGGGCATTACGATTAGCAGATGTAATGTTGGGGGGGCACGGGGAGGGCTGTATAACTCAGAGAGACAAGTAGTGATTCTATAGTATCTCACTATGCTGATGGACAGTGAATGTAATGGGGTTGGTAGGGGGGACCTGATGAAGGGGGTAGTTTAATAACCATAATATTGCACATGTAATTGTAGATTAATGATACCAAAATAAATTATATTAAAAAAAAGAGAAAGAGGCAGGCTGTAGGGACACTAGAAAAACACACACACACATATATATACACACACCATTTACTATAACACTGCAAATCATCTAAAATATATTTATGTGATGCATTGTGTTATTTTTGAAGAAAATTAAATGAATAATTTAGTTTGTGTTATATGGAGGTATTTATGTGAAAGCCCAAGTAGAAATGTTTATTTTATTTATGCTGACATTAGAACCAAAAAGGAAAAAAAGTCCTCTGTCACATGGCGAGTGACTACAGGTTTCACAGTAGCCCGCCGAACTCAAACCCTCTCCCCAGAACAAATTTGCAAGGCAGATTCCCTTTTTTTTAAATCAGCCCTTTGCTTTTGATTCTAAAAATATCTTGTCAAAAGTAGTGACTCTGTGGCATCTTACTACGCTGATGGACAGTGACTGCAATGGGTTATGTGGGGGGGACTTGATAATATGGGTGAATATAGTAACCACATTGTTGCTTGTGTGAAACCTTCATAAGATGGTATATCAATGATACCTTAGTAAAACAAAATATTGAAATAAAAAAATAGAAAATATTTTTAAAATTTGTCATTTGTATCCATCTCCAGAAATGAGAGTGTCAATTTGATTATGTAAGAAACAACTTACTTATGAGTTGGAAAACAAATCAATCAATGATGGAGCAGTGGAGACCAAAGAACAGATAAGAAAATCAAAGGGGAAGGTTTCTTTCTTTTTTAGATCTGTTTCCATTATAGTTTAATCATTATCCTCATTTATTTTTGTAATTCATTAAATTAAAAATTACCAGATTAAAGCTAAATATTTTCTTATTGCCAAAGAAAGCAAGGGGGGAAGAAAAGATTAATGTAAGCTCCATAGTGTTCAGAAATTCGAATGAATCAACTTCATAATACATATAGTCCTACATTTTTACTTCTTCCGCATTTACCCCTTTTTCTTCCATTGCTGGTTTAGCAAATCTTTTTTTCTTCCCCTTATAACCTACAATAGGAACTAATCTAACACTGGTGAATGACCACATAGTCCTGAAATTCTTTGCTGGTGACTTCAATGGTATAACCTCTGTCTCTGGTCCCAGAATGCAATTCCCATACCCTAGACTCCTCAGCATGCAAGATCATTGTGGAGAAGGCACTACCATGGCGAGGTCCCATGTTAGCTTTGCTCAGAAAGGCTCAGGTTTCACAAAAAGAAACTTAAAATTTTTGAAAGGGGAAGAAGAGGAGGAGGAGAACGAGGACTTGTAACCAGCTGTATGTTACAACTCTCCCCTATATAAACTGTTTTGACTATTCAATCAGAGCCAGTATTTTAAAAATAAAATAAAATGCCACAAATCATACCTTGGCAATAGTTAAATAAAAAAAAAGACTTGGAAAATTTAATTGGATCTAATTTTACCATTTACTGGTTGTGTGAACACTGAAAAACACTTAATCTCTGAGTGTATATTCAGTGATAATCTCTGAGTGTATGTCACTGAGACGTTATTTAACCAGTGGGAATTACATGAGATGATACAAATGAAAGGGCTTTATAAGTTGTGATATTCTAAAGATACTTGCTTGTGGTCATTTGCATGCTTTGCTGTGAAAATGCATGTTTTAAAAGAAGGTTTGTTCAATTAATTTATCAGCAAACCTTTTGTTTGTAATCACTCATTGAGTTTATTCTTGGGTTATCTGATAAAATATAAATGATTTAAATTATTGATGTGACTATTTTTTCCTATCCTCCCTCCACACTTAATTTTCTTTCATATCATTTAGGAGAACAAATATGGTGACTCAAGTACTGTCAATTCCAGCTTGGATAGTAGTTTAGTAATTACTTTGTATATAGTATCATCTGAAATTAGACACACTGCCTTTCTAGGTTTGGTAAATAAGCTATATCATTCTAAAAATGGAAAATTTCTTTAGAAGTAATATACATGCATTGCTTAGGAGGATAACAGGTATGCGTTAAACCCTTTAAACATCATACACACTAGAGTTCTAACACTATTAACAAACTATCTTTGCTGAAACAACCAATTCCTTCTCACATAAGGCATTAGTGTACTCACTAGTTTTTCTGCTGACTTCTCTAGATAACCTGTTTTCAGTCTCTAAGTTTCACTTGGCTTTTCTTTCACTCACAGAGGAAAGAGCTATTTATGTCCTTCAGGAACCTAAACATTTTGATGGTAAGGGCTAGCTTCTTGCTAGTGTCACCAGAAAAACATTCTTCTCAGGAAATCATATTTCCATCTCTGATACACTCAAGATAATGGAAACAGAAGCCAGGAAACCTCTGTCCTTTTAAATCCAGCAGCAGGACCCCAGCACTTGTGCACAAACAGACCAGTCGTCTGCCCAAAGCATCGGTATTGCTTATCCACTCCACTAAGAAATAGAACATTCCATGCTTTTCTTTTTTGCAGTACTTTCAGTTTTACAATGGGCATTTCCTTTTTCTCAAACACACTGACTATCTTTTCTAAAAATGAGTCTCTCTCCTCAAACTGCTCATTGAGCAGGAAAATAAACAGTGAAAATCACTACCATAAAATGGAGCAACAGGGGTATACATAAGGTGGAATGACAGCCCGGGGGTGTGGTTGCTCATCTTTTGTTTTGTTTCATTTTTGAGTCAGAAATGTCAATAAATATAACTTTTAAACTTCAGTTTGAAATGCAAATATGGATTATTTACATAGAGAAAGCAATATCAGGAAATTTCTATTCATGCTTCCAATCAGTTCTCCAAATTGAAGAACATGAGAGTCCAAGTTAAAAGTCCCCTCTGACTCCCACACAACAGATGAAAAGGGTTCACATCAAGGCACATCATCATTAAGTCTCAGGAAATCAACAACAAAGAGAAGAGACTGATGTACCCAAAGAGAAAGAAACGGGTTATAGATAAAGGAATGGGAATAAAAATGACATCCAACTTTTGAAATGTTTCAGGAATCCAGAAACTATTTGAGGGAAAATTATTTCCAATTCAGTATTCAATACCTAGCCACAATATTAATCAAATATGTTGACAGAATTGAGGTATTTCAGTTATATAAGATGTGAAAAAGATTAGGCATCCTGTGTCATTTCCTGGGAAACAATTGCAAAACCACTTCACTGACTAAAGAAAAAAAAAGAGATGAAGGTACAGGATCAAGGAAGAAAGGAATTCAACACAGAAGACTGGAAAAAGAATCCCAATGATGATGGTAAAGGAAGATCCCAGGAAAATAGATGTGCAGTAGGCCTGGAGAACAATCAGTATATACTAGAGCAGGGAGTCAGAAAGCTCCAGGGGGATGCCTCGAAGGAAAAAGAAATAAGATGGAGAGATATGCTGAGATCAAAATATTAGAAGGAGACTGAGATTTCTAACAGTGTTTGCAGATGAATTTGTGATGAGTACTAAGAAAACTAAGCAAATAAAAAATGAGATTATTTAACTTCATGAAAACAAAATAATTCAGCTGTAAATAACATGCACATAGCCATGGTGACACAAGAACAAGGACCACTGACCAAAGCAGAATTACCACTTAGTCATGTTGGAAGGAGGCAAAGTGCCCTAGTGTGTAGGGGATATATAACAAAGCACAATTCTCAGCTTTCAGAGTTGAAAATAAATACATTATGTGTTAATTCAAAAACGTTAAAAGGAAGAACAAGAATGCATTTTGAAATATTCAGGAAAAGAACAGTAAAGAGCATCTTAAAAATGTTCCTAGAGAGTAGAAACAAGGGGCAGCAAAGGAAAGACCAAAGAGTCACAGATTTTAGTAATACGACATGTAGAATGATTAACCCTTGAAAATTACCTATACATATGCACTTTATAACACTAAAATTAAAAATTTTAATAACTATTATTAGAGTTACAAAGAGAAGAAAGTGTTCAGGGACGAAGCAATAAAGCAATGAAGAGCTTTGTATGGCAATCTGTGGTCTTCACACTGCATGTAAATGGCAAGTGTTGGTGAGCTATTGAATGTTTTTAAAATAGGGAAGACTTACGATTATATTTGGATTTTGAAAAGAGCACTCAGGTATGATATGGGGAAGAGACAAAACAAGGGGTAAGTAAATCAATTATGTATTAAGAGTAAACAAATTAGGAAAATAACATAAAAATATGCTAAAGAGTTAAAATGTTAATAAACCAAGAACTCATATATAGCTAGGAGACCAGAGGGATGAAGGTGGTCAAAAGGTAAAAGCTTCCAGTTATAACATAAAAAGTTCTATAGATGTAAAGTACAACATGGCGACAATAGTTAGAAATACTGTATATCTGAAAGTTGCGAAGAGGGTAAATCTTAAAGTTCTTATCGTAAGAAAAAAAACTGACTACGTGAAGTGATGGATATTAAGTAAACTTACTGTGGTAATCATTTCACAAAATATACATATATCAAATCACTGTGTTGGACACCTTAAACTAATACAATGTTACCTGTCAGTTATAACTCAATAAAACTGGGAAAAAAACAATAGAAACTTTGGCAGAAGATATAAATAGAAAATTCACAAAACAAGAAATCAGATGTCCAAGAAAATACAAAACTAGAGAAAAAGATATTCAGCTGACCCCTAACCCCAAACATAGAAATAAAAACAACACTATTTTGATCAGTTAGTATAAACAACAACAAAAAATACATGGACAACATGCCATTTATGAAGATAAGGTCAATAGGCACTCTTAGTTGCAGGAAGTGAAAATTGGTATGACCTTTAAGAAAGAAAATAAAAAATATGTAAGCCAAGAGATTATTTGTGGTGCCGAGTGAAATCCCCTGTTGGCCCTGAGTGCCTACCCTTCCACAACAACACTTCGCACGTGGCTTTGGCACAGCAATGCAGCAAACCGGCCCCAACTTCTAAGATTTTTCACTGCAGCTCCCTTTGGCTAACTGGCTCATCTTCTATTGTTCTGAGTCTAAATTTTCAGGATATGAATTGCTCAGCATTGCTTGTGAGATATGCATTCTTGTTTGAAACACTTAGGTGCAGAGGAAGATTACCCGGTACAATCCTGACCACCCACTCCTTCAGCCTGGGCTGTGGGTTGGGAGCATTTACCAACAAGGCAGCTGGGAACAGGTGATTGCCTGAAATACCACTTGGAAATTGTGTACTGTGCAATGTGTAGTGGTTTTGAGGACAGACTCAGACACCAAAGGTTTCTACCCCTTACTAGTGGGTGACATTGGGCAATACTTACTTTCTCTAGTCTGTTTCCTCAACTGTTAAAGTGGGGATAATAATAGTCAACTACATGATAACATTGTCAAAAGAACAACTGGCATATAATAGGTGCTTCCTGCCATATTTACTATAAATAACCTAAGAGAAAGATGATATTGTTCTGAAATATGGCATAGGAAATGGAGAAGGAAGAGCTCATAGAAAAGAAAGCCTAAATGGAGCCTTGGTCCTCCTTGTTTTCCTTTAAGTGTAGTTTTATAGCATTCAGAAAAAAAGAGGACCCATTTAGGTTAATTCCCAATATTTATATGTATAGCAATTCTCAAGGGAGGATGTGTTTTCTGAGTACTCAAACGCATGGTTATTCCCTTCAAGAGTTGCAATTTTGAACACTTCTAATTCTCAATAACCTAATGCAAATATTGTAGAGTCTTCAAAACCTTCAGTATTACTTTGATCATATTGCTTTTGTGATGTTTAGACTATATGTTAACATTGTTCCTTCCTTCATAATAAGCTCTAAATCTTGCTCAGTCTTCAGAAAATGGTCAGCCACTCTGACACTTTTAGCAGTTTCCCCTACTTCAGGGAACAGAAGGCAGAGTTGGATCCTAAATATAACAATATAATGCAAACTTTATGGCTCCATGTCTGTGGATTCTCCCACCCTTGATTCTCTGTAATTCATTCTCAGAACTAGGACTGTCTCCAGTTCACCTTCAGGCCCTGGTACTCGTGCCTGATTCTTTTGGACTCCACTGTCCCCTAACTTTCCAGTCAAAACAGTAAGCTTTTGTGAAGCGGTGCTCAAAGTTCATTCCACAAAACCTGTCCAGGGCCTCTGCCTCAAAGCCTCAGGCATCCGAGTGTTTCTCTTTTTGAGGGAGTACCAACTTAAAGAATGAAAAGCATCTACAGAGGATCATCTTGGAGTAATCGTTTTTAAACTATTGTGGACAGTTTAAAATTTTGGTAAGATAGTGGAATGCTTTTAACACTTGACTTCATGACTACAAGTGCCAAATCTCATTGGAAGAAACTTAAGAGTAGCATTAATTAAAAACAGCAGATCACCTGATATTCTTTATAGCTAATTGGAGGGATGATACACTAGTTCCGTTTTTCTTTTTTTTTTTTTTTTTGGCTTCAAATTATAGAAACCCACTCTAGCCAACATAAGAAAGCCAGGCTACAAAGATGTTATATGCATTACAAGGGCAGAGAACATGGCAGGTCCTAGAATTAATATGATTCCTTTAACCTCTCCTTTCTTCCAGTTTGTTTTATTTCTCTTTCTTACACTTGCTAATTCTCCTTTCCCCAACAATCCTGCCATCCCAACTAGTTGTCAGTTTTGTAGGCATATGGAAAATATGGCCATCAAGGACAGATCCAAAACTGAACACCCAGACAAGGGTTGTGTATGCCCCTCGGCCCTCCAAGCTTGGTCAAAGAGAAATGAACTCCTGGATAAACAACCATGGTCAAAGAGGTTTATGAGGTAGAAGCGCTGCTGCTTAGGCACCTCCTTTAGCTCAGTGAATGGGACAGTAGCAAAAGGGGACAAGGCAACCAAGAGAGAGGCTGCATTACTTTCTTTAAAAGAGCGAACCATTGGGGAAATGTTTCCCAGTTGGAGTATACAACTATTGAGTTGGCTGCCCTGCCTTCCTCTCCTAATCAACAGAGGAAAAATCAGTGAAGTTCTACATGAAAGAGAATATTTTTCTTATAGAAAGGAAAAAAAAAATCCCAAAATATAAAACACTTCCTACATTGACTTAAATTGTTACTAGAAAAAAAAAGCTTTATTAAATAAGATAAAAACAGATTAATGAATGCCAGGTTAAAATGGCAGAGAACATGTATCAGAAAATACATTCTCTCAAAATTTCATTTAACTGATGATAAAGATATACAATACAAGATAAATCCATAACCACGTTTTGGAGTAGAGAGGCTGTCCATAGACAAACTGTTTTGTTGGATTTTTACACAGTAAAAAATAGAAAAGATTACACAGGCAGATAAACTATGCAAGGCAAATGAAGCCATAGTCAGAAGGTGAAGAGCAACAGGTGTCAGCAGTTGTAGAAACTGTTCTTTCTAGAGAAACTGAGAGAAGTCTGAAGCTAGCATTGGCAGGCCTAGCAAGTTGAAAAGAACTATAGAGAAGCAATCAAAAGAATCATTAAAAAACTGTCCACATCACTGCAAATCGGCTCCTCCCAACAGACCCCAATTCCCACATGAATAGTGAACAATAGGTCTTGTATATTCAGTGAGCATAAACCAGAGAACTTTTTCCCAAAGAAACTAAAATAATTGCTTGGGAATAGAAAATGTTGCAAGTATGGGATCTTTGTGCCCAGACTAAAGTCATCCTTATTTTCGCTAGAGGATCCTCTCACTATATATCTTAAAATAAAATCTGTTCATTGCCATTAGCACCACACACACATACACACACACAGCACAGTCAGCTTGCAGTCTTCCTTCCTAGATAAGGAAAATGTTTGATAGTTTGATAAAGAATCAACTCTATGGAGGAGCAGAAGAAATTTATTTCTAGCAACTTAAGTCAATCAACATTATGTTTTATTCATAAAGATGAATGGAAACCCAATTATGAGACAGTCGGAAAAATCATCAGTACAAAGAAAAGTAGTAAGAACAAGCCAAGTAACTGATCCTGGAAAATACACAGATAATGAGAGAAAAAAATTACATAAAAATGACATATGGGTATATATATCCAGCTCCATTTGATAATGCATCCATGTAAAGAGAATAGAATGCTGTGAAAAAGAGATAGAGAATATCTAAGAATCTGCTCTTAGAAATTAAAAATAGTATTACTGAAATTAAAAGTTCAGTAGAAAGACTGGCTGACAAAGTTAAAGAAACCCCAAATATATAGGAAAAATACATAGATGGAAAATGCAAGAGATCCAATTTCTAACAAATAGAAATTTCAGAAAGAAAGAAGAGAGAAAATGGAGGGAAGGAAATTTTGTAAGAATTCAAAATTTCCCGTGTTAAAAAGAATGAGACCTCCTATTGAAAGGGGCCACCAAGTGCCAAGAAGGATGAATTTTAAAAGATCTATACCTAGACACAAAACAAGGAAACTAAAAAATATCTATGATGTGGATAAAATCCTAAAATCTTCCAGAAAGAAAAATAGGATGTCTTACCAAGCAGATGCTTCCTATGCCCCTCTGCATCCTAGCCCCCTGACCCCAGTCAGATTTCAGCAGCATCTGCAGTGGAATTCCATGTGAAGTGGGACTAACCTCACAAACAGAGCATCCCAACTCAAGCACATACTGTGTATCTTTCCTCTTTCTGTCTCTAAACCTTCTTCAACCCTATAGGAGCTTTCTGTGTTCATGCAAAGTGCAAGAGTGTTAACATACCCAAGAATAACCTTACCAGCAGAGGAGCTGATAAACGAGCTCCGTCTTCCCAGTGGATAATTCTGGGTGGCACTCTGAGTGCTTCTTAAAAGATCCCAGCAGACTCAAGCTCCTCTATACCACAGAGTGACCCCCTTAATGCATCTTACTATCGTCTTTTTCTCTTTCCTCATTTCACTATTCTCCTTCCTCAATCCTGTTTCCTGAGATCTCATTGCAAATAAACAGCCTGTACCCAACTGCTTTGCTCAAACTTTGGGTTGGAGAAATATGAACTAAAATTTGGATGCTCACATACCTGGTGAAAATGATGAATGAGTAGCTGCAGCAACCACACCCTGACAAAAGCAAGGTAACCTTTATTTCCAAGAAGAACTAAGATCTAAACAATTAAGGCCTTGGCTTTGAGACTAGCCAATGAACAGAGGCTAGGTGAGTCTGCAGTAGACTATTAGAGAAATCTGGAAGGACCTCATGGAGGCATTTGGTGAGGGCTTGAAGACAATGAGGAAAATGTTACTGGAGCTCAAAGGAAAGGGACATTTGTTACATAGTGATGGAAAACTTGGCAACGCTATCACCCATGGTAATGATGAAAACAGAAAGAGTACGCAATGCAATTGTGGATTCCTGGGGAGATTTGAAATTTCTAGTTTCAACTGGCTTCTTCTAGCTGCCTATGATAAAACATAAGAAGAAAGAAATGAAATAAGGGAGAAACTCTTTAGGATTTTTAAGCAGAATTTAAGTGAAACATAAAAAGTCAGGCTTTCTGGAATCAAACATAAGACTTTTTCATCTCCAGTCTCTCTGAAAAAATATTCTTTTAGTGTAAATTTCTTCAAAACAAAGATAAAATTCTGCAGAAGTGCAAGTTCTTTGATAAACCTTAGACAGCTAGGGGGTAACTGAAAGACAATTTCAGATAAACAAAGGGCCTTGTAGACACTCTCTGTTAAACATTAAAGCTTCTAATAATCTTCAGGACATTGCCCCACAATGGACCAAATGTAGAGAAGGACCCATCCCAAAGAGATTTATGAGTATGGCTGTTGTCTAAAGCAAGGCTTCTCAACCTTGGCAATATTGACATTTTGGGTCAAGTAATTCTTCGTTGTAAGAAGGTTTAGGGGAAGTTGCTGTGTTGTCCTGTGCATTGTAGGCTGTTTACCAGCATCTTGGGCTCTACCCACTAGATGCTTGTACTGCCCCCACTTTTCACTCTTGACAATCAAAATTTTTTCCAGATCTTTCAAATGTCACCAGAAAGGGTGGGGTCATCTCCACTTCAGGACCACTCGTCTAAAGCAGTGTATTATAATTTTATACACAGGAAGTCTACAAACATTTTAAAAGAATGATATCAGCTTGGGCTCAAAGGGAGAGAAATAGGACAAAATGCAATGCAAATCTGTCTTTGGACATCTATACAGGAAGTGATGTAAGAAAACTATGTAGTTGCAAACACAGGTTGTTTCTCTGAAAAGGACAATCCTCCCATCTAGAGTGGGGATTTTTCCAACCCCCACTTAAATTTGGGTAAGTTCTGTGATTGCTTTGAATAATAAAATATAGTGAAAGCTATACTACGTCAGGTTCTAGTTTATGGCCTAAAGAATCTGGCAGCTTCCACTTCCTGCCTTGTGGAACACTTATTTTTGGAACTTGGCTGCCATTTTTGAGATCCCTAAGACATAAGGGAAGACAATTTGTAGGAGCTTGAGTTAGAACACCCAGACAATAGCCAGCAGTAGCTAGCCTTATGTGTGAGCCATCTCAGACATCTAGGGCAGCTTAGCTTTCTGATGACTACAGAACCAGCCTCTATCTGACACCACAGGAGAAATCCCAAGGAAGAACCACCCAACTGAGCCTAGTCAGCACACAGATCCATAGAAGATAATAATGAATTGTTATTTTAAGTCACTAAATTTTGCAGTAGTTTGTTATCCAGTAGTAAATAATCTGTGGTCAGGGAAGAAGTTCTGGATAATCCCACTGACCTTTTAGATCTAATCTTTTGGTTATAACACTAAGCGAGCAATTTAGGCCAGCTGAAGTGCTGGCCAAAGATGAGAAAAATCTTGACTGAATGCTAGAGGAGAGAGATAATGAATATTATTCACAGTCTGGAAGCAGGGACTGCACTGAAAACTAGTCATTTCACTAAAATGCTGTTAATAATCTTATAAAGATTCCTGCTGGTCAATACCCTGAAGTATCAGAAACAGATTGGACTTAATGTGGGACATAAGGAGATCTATTTAGTGTAAAGAGTGGACCAGACACACCTCTGGTGTACTGAATTATATTCCATCAGTCCACACATAATTTCATCCTTAGCAGTAGTAGACAATTCAATATGGGCTCAAACTTATCTAATGCTGACAACACCCCATAGTGAGTGTGCATCCTTTTGTATTTTGCCTTAGAACTTTGTCCAACACTGTAAGGCCTTAGAAGTGCCAACAGAACAAGTGGCAGTGGTAAAAGATCTTTGCACCTAGAGAGAAACCAACAACCAATGAGGAGTGGTAACCTGCATATTAATACTCGAATCTCCTGTCCTCCAGGTGGAAAAATCTGGACACTTTTACGGACACTTATGAGAAGATGCTAGAGGAACTGAACCCTGTTGCCTACAATAGCTACTTTGAGAAAGTATCTTTATATTGAATTTTTTCTTTACCAGTCTTATCCTCCCCATTATCTCACTTTTGATTCTTTGGATTGTTACCAAAATAAACTACCTATACCCAAGACTTTGGTGAGGCTCTGCTTTTATGCGGAACCCAAATTAAGACAATCAGATTGATAACATATGTTATCAGCACTGGTATACACAATATAACTAGATTTCTATACCCAGCCCAATTATTATCAAACATGAAAGAAAAATATATTTCCAGACATACAAAGGTACATAACTCTTACTTCTTATACACCTTTTCTTGAAAAAAAAAATGAAATCATGGAATTTGAAAAAATCTTCGAGATAGAAGGCTTGGAATCCAGTAAACAATAACGCTAATTCAGGAGTGTACAAGTAAAGAAATTCTGGATGATAATAGTGTAACACACCTGGCAAGTATTCAGTCAAAATTAGGAAGCCAGATCCCATGGATCCTTTCAAGAAGAAAATAAGTTCCACGTAACACAAAACATTATTAAGAAGCTAGAAAATATTTGTCATATGATAAAAATTATATAGTTTCTTCTGTTAAAAAGGTAAAATAGGAAAAAGGCAAAACAGAAAAAAGGTAAAATAATAAATGCTGGGGATAATATTGTCAAAGCTATACTCCAGATCTGAAATAACTAATCTATGATATGATTTATTTTACTTTACCTTTAAAAAATACCCTAATGTTTTAATTAACAGTAAAATTGACTTTTTTTCCATGTAAAGGTCTATGAGTATTAACACATTAATACACTACAATCAGGATGCAAAACAGTTTCCTTAACTCAAAAACCTCTATCATGCTGCCCCTTTATAGTTGCACTATCTCTTACCTTAACCTCTGATCTTTTCAACACCATTATAGTTTGGTCTTTTCCAGGATGGCACATAAATGAAATCATACAGTATGTAACTTTTTGAAACAATTTTCATTAACACAACACAATGCCTTCAATATCCATCTATGGTTATGTGTGTATCGATAGTTCATTCCTTTTCATTGCTAAGGAATAGTCCATTGTGTGGATGTCCAACAATTTGTTTAGTTACTTATTCAAGGACCTTGGGTTATTTCCAGGTTTTGGAAATTATGTAAAGTGCTGCTATAAATGTTTTTATACAGGCTTTTGAATAAACAGTTGTTTTCATTTCTCTAGGGTAAATACTTAAGAGTGAGATTGCTGGGCCATACAATAAGTGTATATGTAACTTATAAAAAACCACCAGACAATTTTCAAAAGTAGCTGTCATTTTGCATTTCCACTATGAAAGTGTGAAAACAGCAGCTACTGCACATCTTTGTCAGCACTTTGTGTTGTTGTGTTTGCTTTATTTTGTTTTCTTTTATTCTTCATCCATTTTACTATTTGTGCAGTGGTATCTCATTGTGGTTTTAGTCTGCATTTCCCAAATGGCCAATAATGTTAAGCATCTTTTCTCACACTCATTTCCATCTCTATATGCTCTTTTGTAAAGTGACTGTTTATTTGCCCATTTAAAAAATTATATTGTTCAGTTTATATTATTGAGGTTTGAATGATCTTTATATATTCCAGATTTAAGTCCTTTGTCAGATATGTGATTTTCAAGTATATTCTCTATTTGGAGCATATCTTTCATTATGTCTTGATTATGAACAAGCATTGGAAGGTAAAAATGTGACTACATTTAACCTGTATCTTGAAACACTCTATTTGTCTTTGAAATGATACAAGACTACATGCTTTCCCTGTGGACCTATTCACAATATTTAGTCCTGTAATAGACTATATGTCTATAAATATAAAATTATAGCAATCCTTTATTCTTTCGCCATTTAAAAAATCCAGCCTATAAAGACAACAGGTTAAATTCATTTTAATTGGATTCTACTTAAGTGAATATGAACGTTACAAGCTGGACAAAAGATAAGGAATGATAAAGTGTACAAAAGTGAATATTGGGGGTTATGAGGAGTAAATGTACAAGGATCCGGGAGCTATAAGTTTATACTTTTCATAGTGATGTACTTTGAAATAATTCTAAAAGTGATAAAACAAGAAATAAGCATTGGAGTATTTTAGCAAACAGAATAATTAAAAACAGTAATATAAGCAGCAAAACTTGAAGGCAAAGACAGATAGATGCTAACAGACATAAATTAATTCTTCAACAAATAAACATTGTGCACAGGCATGTAGTTGTGGTCTTAGAAGAGCCGAGATCCCCTAAAAAAAGGAATGCCTGGAAGACAACAACAAGACATATAAAAATGATAAAGATTAAGGATAAGTAGAGGGTACTGAAATCAGCCAGAGAGGAAAAAATACTTCTAAGGGAAATCCTATTAAGCTATCAGCAGACTTCTCAGCAGAAATTTTACAGGCAGAAGGGAGTGGCATGAAATATTTAATGTATTGAAACAGAAAGATCTTAAATGAGCAATCATCTAGCCAGCAATATTATCATTAAAAATATAAGGAGAGATTAAAAATTTCTCATATCAACAAAGACAGAAGGAATTCACCAGCACTGAACCAGCATTACAGGATATGTTAAAGGGACTTGTATTTATGGGAATATTCTTAAGCCTGAACAGTTTCCACCAGTGAAAATAAAACCACAGTAAAGGTAGTAGGCCAAGTACTTACCAAGCAAGAATGAAATTAAAATAAAATAAAAGTAGTAAAACCAGGAATACACAAAATCAGTCAAGAGATACACAAAAATGCAGATTATGACATCTAATACATAAAGTGTGGAAGAGGAAGAAGAATAAAAAAGTGCTTTTAGATTGCATTTGAAGTAGAGTGAATATCAGATTAATATATAGTTAGGAAACTATCCATGAACCTTGTGGTAACCAAAAACCTAAAGCCTGTAATAGATAAACAACAATTTTAAAAAAGATATTTAATTAAAAAACTAAAGAAAACATTACATAACAAAAGACAAGTATAAGAGAAGAAGAAAGGAACAGAGAGGAACTGCAAAAACAACCAGAAAACAATTAATAAATTCACAATAATACATACCTATCAATAATTACCCTAAATGTAAATGGACTGAATGCACCAATCAAAAGACACAGGGTGGCAGAATGGATAAAGAAACAAGACCCATTTATATGTTGCTTAAAAGACTCATTTCAGACCTAAAGACCTTCACAGACTGAAAGTGAAGGGATGGAAAAAGATATTTCATGCAAATAATAGGGAGAAAAAAGCAGGAATAGTGGTACTTACATCATACAAAATAGATTTCAAAACAAAGAAAGTAACAAGAAACAAATAAGGACATTACATAATAAAAAGATCAGTTCAAGAGGACATAGCAATTATAAATATCTATGTACCCACCATAGGAGCACCTAAATATATTTTAAAAATACAACAAAATTGAGAGGGAAAATAGACTGCAACTAATTCATATTAGGGGACTTTCACATGCCACTTACATCAATGGACAAATCAACCAGACAGAAAATAAATCAGAAAACAGAAGCATTGCATAACATATCAGATCAGAGGGACTTAAGCGATATCTACAGAACATTGCACCCAAAAGCATCAGAATGCACATTTTTCTTGTGTACATGGAATGTTCTCCAGAATAGATCACACAGTAGGCCACAAGAAGAGCCTCAATAAATACAGTGATATCAAGCAATTTATCAGACCACATGATATGAAACTAGAAATCAATTACACAAGGAAAACAAAAAACCCACAAATACACAGAGGTTAAATAATATACTTCTAAATAATCAATGGATCAATGACCAAATTAAAACAGAAATCAAGTAATATATGGAGACAAATGAAAACAAAAATACAACAGTCCAAAATTTCTGGGATACTACAAAGGCAGTTCTAAGAGTAAAGTACATAGTAATACAGACCTACCTCAAGCAACAAGAACAATTACAAATAGTCTAAACTCATAATTAAAGAAACTAAAAAAAGAAGAGCAAATGAAACCCAAAGTTGGTAGAAGGAAGGACATAATAAAGAACAGAGCAGAAATAAATAAAATAGAAAAGAATAAAAAATACCAAATCAATGAAACCAAGAGCTTGTTCTTTGAGAAAATAAACTAGACAAACCCCTAGCCAGACATATCAAGAAAAAAAAAGAGAGGACACAAACAAACAAAATCAGAAGCAAAGAAGAAATACTCACAACGATACCACAGAAATACAAAGAATTATTAGAAAATACTATGAAAAATTATATGCCAATAAATTGGACAACTTAGAAGAAATGGAAAAATTCCTAGAAAACTACAACCTTCCAAGACTGACCCAGGAAGAAAGAAAATCTGAACAGACCAATTACCAGCAATGACACTGAATTGGTAACCAAAAAACAAAAGTCATGACCAGATGGCTTTACAGCTGAATGACATCAAACATTTAAAGAAGAGCTAATACCCATCCTTCTTAAAGTATTCCAAAAAAAATAAGAGGGAACACTTCCAAACTCATTCCATGAGGCTAGCATCACTGTAATACCAAAATGGGTATACAGGGTATGTACTGCAACATAATAAAGGCCATATATGACAAACCAACAGCTAACATCATATTTAATGGCAAAAAGCTGAAAGCTTTTCCTGTAACATCAGGAACAAGACAAGAATGCCCAATCTCACCACTTTTATTCAACATAGCACTGGAGAGCCTAGCCATGGCAATCATACAAGACAAAGAGGTAAAAGGCATCCAAATTAGTAAGGGAGAAGGTAAACTTTCACTATTTGCAGATGACATGATATTACACATAGAATACCCTAAAGACTCCACCAAAATATGAATAGAACTAATAACTGGATTCAGCAAAGTTTCAGGATACAACATTAATACACAGAAATCTGGTGCATTCCTACATACTAACAACAATCTAGCAGAAAGAGAAATCAGGAAAACAATTCCATTTACAACTGCACCAAAAAGAACAAAATACCTAGGAATAAACCTAACCAAGGAGGTGAAAGACCTATCCTCTGAAAACTATAAGACACTCATGTGAGAAATTATAGAGGACAAAAATAAATGGAAATTTATCCAAGGATAGAAAGAATTAATATGTCAAAATGGCCATACTGCCCAAAGCAATTTACAGATTCGGTGCAATCCCTATCAAAACACCAATGGCATTTTTTTTTTCAATGAACTAGAGCAAATAATCCTAAAATTGATTTGGAACAACAAAAGAATCTGAATCACCCAAAAAGTCATGAGAAAGAAGAACAAAGTTGGGGTATTACACTTTCTGACTTCAAGCTCTACTACAAAGCTAGAGTAATCAAAACAATATGGTACTGTTACAAGAACAGACCCATCAATCAACAGAGTAGAATTGAAAGCCCAGATATAAAAGCAAACATATATGGCCAATCAATATATAATAAAGGAGCCATGAATATTCAATAGGGAAAAGAAAGTCTCTTCAATAACTGGTGTTGGGATAATTGGACAGCTACATGCCTAAGTATGAAACTGGATTACTGTCTAACTCCATATACAAAAGTAAACTAAAAATGGATTAAAGACCTAAATGTAAGTCATGAAACTATAAAATTCTTAGAAGAAAACATGGGCAAAAATCTTTTGACTATAAGCAGGAGCAATTTTTTCCTAGACACATCTCCTGAGGCAAGGGAAACAAAATAAAAAATGAACAAGTAAAACTATATCAAACTAAAAAGGTTTTGTACAGCAAAGGACACTGTCCGCTGAACAAAAAGGCAGCCAACAGTATGGAGAATATATCTGTAAATGATTTGTTCAATAATGGGTTAACATCCAAAATAGATAAAGATATTCATGTGACTCAACACCCAAAAAACAAATAACCTAATTAAAAAATGGTAGAGAAGATGGCGGCGTGAGCAGGGCGGCAGAAATCTTCTCCCAAAACTATATATATCTATGAAAATAGAGCAAATACAACTATTCCTAAAAAAGAGACCAGAATACACAGGAAAGCGCACAGCGTGCAGCTACACCTGAGAGGACATGGCATCCCGCGAGGCGAATAAGATATGGAGCCGCGACCCAGCAGGATCTGAGCACTGATCCACCCCACCACACCGACGGGAACAGAGAATTCACAGCCGGCAGGGAGTTGAAGTACACCCTGCTAAACAACCAGCCCTGGTGATGTGTGCGGAGAGTGCTGACACACATCGCACGGTGTATCATCAATTGGAGAGACAGAGGGTGCAGGATCTGAGCGGGGAACGTGCCAGGGTGCTCGCAGCTGGCTCCCGGGAAGGAAAAAGAAAAGAAAAGAAAAGTGTGCACTTTTTTCAGCAGTCTTAAAGAGACAGGAGCCCAGTGGAGGAGCCGGATCGCCCCGGCACACTCAGCCCAGCAGGCTGGGAGTCTTGTGGAGTTTCAGACCCCTTAGCTTGCGACTGGGAAAGGGTGGCCGCACTTAGACTTCTCACACAGATCAACAGCCTCCCATTCGTTCCGACCCCGGCCATAGCTACAAAGGGCCCTGCGGAGCGGTGTGGCCATGGCTGCGGAATAGTGGGGCAACAGCGTCACCTACAGCATCCCCACAGAATCTACTCCCGGTGGGCGTTTTTTCTGTTTCTTTTCCTTTCTTTTTGGTTTTTTTGTTTTGTTTTTTCATCTCTTTCTTTTTCTTTTCTTTCCTTCTTTCTTTTTTTTTTTTTCTTTAACGTCTTAAAGAGCGCAGCTGACATACGTGGCAACTACTAGCGCCCACTTCTATAGCCATGAAAACACAGAGGAATGTGGTCTAGACTAAGATCAACCAGACAACCCCAGAGAGGGAGCCTGAAGGGATGGAAATGCACAGTCTTCCTGAAAAAGAATTCAGAATAAAAGAAAGAACCATGCTGATGGATCTACACAGAAATGTGCAAGAACTGAGGGAGGAAGAGAGGGAAGTGAGTTAAGACAATGGAGAAATCAGACAAGTGATTGACGGGCTTAACAACAGACTGGATGAGATGCAAGAGACTGTTAAAGGAATAGAAACGAGAGAACAGGAATAGAGAGAAGCTGAGGCAGAGAGAGATAAAAGGATCACTAGGAATGAAAGAATAATAAGAGAACTGTGTGACCAATCAAAATGGAACAATATTCGCATTATTTGAGTACCAGAGGAAGAAGAGAGAGAAAAAGGGTTAGAAAGTGTCTTTGAAGAAATAATTGCTGAAAACTTTCCCATGCTGGGGAAGGAAATAGTCTCGCAGTCCATGGAAGCCCACAGATCTCCCAACACAAGGGACCCAAGGAAGACAACACCAAGACACATAATAATTAAAATGGCAAAGACCAAAGATAAAGACAGAGTATTAAAGGCAGCTAGAGAGAGAAAAAAGATCACCTACAAAGGAAAACACATGAGACTATCATCAAACGTCTCAACAGAAATCTTACAGGCCAGAAGAGAATGACATGATGTATTTAACGTAATGAAACACAAGGGCCTCAAACCAAGAATATTGTATCCAGCATGATAATCATTTAACTATGACCGAGGGATTAAACAATTTCCAGACAAATGAAAGTTGAGAGAGTTTGCCTCTCATAAACCACTACAGGATGTCAACGGACAGCTCTAGAGGGAAGCACTCCTAAGGCTAAAAAGATGTCACCAGAGAAAATAAAATCATACCAAAGAAAGCAGACCATTCAAATACTGACTAAAGGCAAAGAAAAAAACACCTAGTATATAAAGAATGGAGGAGAAAGAATATGAAGGGAGAGAAATAAAGAAACATCAGATGGTGTTTACAATAACTTAACAAGAAAGTTAAGTTAGGCTGTTAGATAGTAAACAAGCAACCCCTGAGCCTTTGGTAACCATGAATCTAAAGCCAGCAATGGCAAAAAGTACATATCTATCAATAATCACCCTAAATATAAATGCACTGAATGCACCAATCAAAAGACACAGAGTAATAGAATGGATAAAAAAGCAAGACCCATCTATATGCTGCTTACAAGAGACTCACCTCAAACCCAAAGATATACACAGACTAAAAGTGAAGGGATAGAAAAAGATATTTCATGCAAACAACAAAGAGAAAAAAGCAGGTGTTGCAGTACTTATATCAGACAAAATAGATTTCAAAACGAAGAAAGAAGCAAGAGATAAAGAAGGATATTACATAATGATAAAGGGGTCAGTCCAACAAGAAGATACAAAGATTATAAATATACATGCACCCAACACAGGAGCACCAGCATATGTGAAACAAATACTAACAGAATTAAAGGAGGAAATAGACAGCAATGCATTCATTTTAGGAGACTTCAACACACCACTCACTCCAAAGGACAGATCAACCAGACAGAAAATAAGTAAAGACACAGAGGCACTGAACAACACACTAGAACAGATGGACCTAACAGACATCTACAGAACTCTGCACCCAAAAGCAGCAGGATACACATTCTTCTCAAGTGCACATGGAACATTTTCCAGAATAGACCACATACTAGGCCACAAAAAGAACCTCAGTAAATTCAAAAATATTGAAATCCTACCAACCAACTTCTCAGATCACAAAGGCATAAAACTAGAAATAAATTTTAGAAAGAAATCAAAAAGGCTCACAAATACATGGAGACTTAACAACATTCTCCTAATTAATCAATGGGTTAACGACCAAATCAAAACAGAAATCAAAGAATATATGGAGACTAATGACAACAACAACACAAAGCCCCAAATTCTGTGGGATGCAGCAAAAGCAGTTCTAAGAGGAAAGTGTATTGCAATCCAGGCCCATTTAAAGAAGGAAGAACATACCCAAATAAATAGTCTAAAGACACAATTACTGAAATTGGAAAAAGAAGAACAAATAAGGCCCAAAGTCACCAGAAGGAGGGACATAGTAAAGATCAGAGAAGAAATAAATAAAATTGAGAAGAATAAAACAATAGAAAAAATCAATGAAACCAAGAGCTGGTTCTTTGAAAAAATAAACAAAATAGATAAACCCCTCGCCAGACTCATTAAGACAAAAAGAGAATCTACACTCAGAAACAGAATCAGAAATGAGAAAGGAAAATTAACGACGGACCCCACAGAAATACAAAGAATTATAAGAGAATATTATGAGAATCTATATGCTAACAAGCTGGAAAACATAGAAGAAATGGACAACTTCTTAGAAAAATACAACCTTCCAAGACTGACCAAGCAAGAAACAGAAAAACTAAACACACCAATCACCAGCAACGAAATTGAATCGGTAATCAAAAAACTACCCAAGGACAAAACCCCTGGAGCAGATGGATTCACCTCTGAATTCTACCAGACATATAGAGAAGAAATAACACCAATTCTCCTTAAAGTTTTTCAAAAAATAGAAGAGAAGGGAATACTTCCAAACTCATTCTATGAAGCCAGCATCACTCAATACCAAAACCTGGAAAAGACCTCACCAAAAAAGAAAATTACAGACCAATATCCCTGATGAACGTAGATGCAAAAATACTCAACGAAATATTAGCAAACCCAATTCAAAAATAAATCAAGAGGATCATACACCATATTCAAGTGGGATTCATACCAGGGATGCAAGGATGGTACAACATTCGAAAATCCATCAACATCATCTACCACATCAATAAAAAGAAGAACAAAAACCACATGATCATCTCCATAGATGCTGAAAAAGCATTTGACAAAATTCAACATCCATTCATGATAAAAACTCTCAACAAAATGGGTATAGAGGACAAGTACCTCAACATCATAAAGGCCATATATGACACACCCACAGCTAACATCATACTTAACAGCTAGAAGCTGAAAGCTTTTCATCTAAGATCGGGAACAAGACAGGGATGCCCACTGTCTCCACTGTTATTCAACATAGTACTGGAGGTCCTAGCCACAGCAATCAGACCAAACAAAGACATACAAGGCATCCAGATTGGTAGAGAAGAAGTCCAATTGTCACTATTTGCAAATGACATGATACTGTACATTCAAAACCCTAAAGACTCCACTCCAAAACTACTACAACTAATATCTGAATTCAGCAAAGTCACAGGATACAAAATTAACACACAGAAATCTGTTGCTTTCCTATACACTAACGATCAGCTAACAGAAAGAGAAATCAGAAAAACAATTCCATTCACAATTGCATCAAAAAGAATAAAATACCTAGGAATAAACCTAATGAAGGAAGTGAAAGACCTGTACTGTGAAAACTACAAGAAACTCCTAAGAGAAATTAAAGAGGACACTAACAAATAGAAATGCATCCCATGCTCTTGGCTAGAAAGAATAAACATTGTCAAAATGGCTACACTACCTAAAGCAATATATACAGATTCAACGCAATCCCTATCAAACTACCAACAGCTTTCTTCAATGAACTTGAACAAATAATTCTAAAAATCATATGGAACCACAAAAGACCCTGAATAGCCAAAGCAATCCTGAGAAGGAGGAATAAAACAGGGGGAATTACACTCCCTGACTTCAAGCTCCACCTCAAAGCCACAGTAATCAAGACAATTTGGTATTGGCACAAAAAGAGACCCACAGACCAGTGGAACAGAATAGAAAATCCAAACATTAACCCAAACATATACAGTCAATTTATATTTGATAAAAGAGCCTTGGATATACAATGGGGAGATGACAGCCTCTTCTGCAGCTGGTGTTGGAAAATATGGACAGCTACATGTAAGAGAATGAAACTGGACTACTGTCCAACCCCATACACAAAGGTAAACTCAAGGTGGATCAAAGACCTGAATGTAAGTCATGAAACCATTAAACTCTTAGAAAAAAACATAGGCAAAATCTCTTGGACATAAACATGAGCGACTTCTTCATGAACATATCTCCCTGGGCAAGGGAAACAAAAGCAAAAATGAACAAGTGGGACTATATGAAGCTGAAAAGCTTCTGTACAGCAAAGGACACCATCAGTAGAACAAAAAGACATCCTACAGTATGAGAGAATATATTCATAAGTGACGTATCTGATAAGGGGTTGACATCCAAATTATATAAAGAACTCACTCACCTTAACAAACAAAAAGCAAATAATCCAATTAAGAAATGGGCAGAGGACATGAACAGACACTTCTCTAAAGAAGTAATTCAGGTGGCAACAGGCACATGAAAAGATGCTCCACATCGCTAATCATCAGAGAAATGCAGATTAAAACCACAATGAGATATCACCTCACACCAGTGAGGATGGCCAACATCCAAAACACAAACAACAACAAATGTTGGCGAGGATGTGGAGAAAAGGGAACCCTCCTACACTGCTGGTGGGAATGCAAATTAGTTCAACCATTGTGGAAAGCAGTATGGAGGTTCCTCAAAAAACTCAAAATAGAAATACCATTTGACCCAGGAATTCCACTCCTAGGAATTTACCCTAAGAATGCAGCAGCCCAGTGTGAAAAAAACATATGCACCCCTATGTTTATCGCAGCACTATTCACAATAGCCAAGAAATGGAAGCAACCTAAGTGTCCATCAGTAGATGAATGGATAAAGAAGATGTGGTACATATACACAATGGAATATTATGCAGCCATAAGAAGAACACAAATCCTACCATTTGCAACAACATGGATGGAGCTAGAGGGCATTATGCTCAGTGAAATAAGCCAAGCCGAAAAAGACAAGTATCAAATGATTTCACTCTTATGTGGAGTATAAGAACAAAGAAAAAATACTGAAGGAACAAAACAGCAGCAGACTCACAGAACCCAAGAACGGACTAATAGTTACCAAAGGGAAAGGGACTGGGGAGGATGGGTGGGAATGGAGGGATAAGATGGTAAAAGGGGCTTTACGATTAGCAGATGTAATGTTGGGGGGGTATGGGGAGGGCTGTACAACTCAGAGAAGACAAGTAGTGATTCTATAGCATCTCACTACGCTGATGGACAGTGACTGTAATGGGGTTTGTGGGGGGGACCTGATGAAGGGGGTAGTTTAATAACCATAATATTGCACATGTAATTGTAGATTAATGATTCCAAAATAAATTATTTTTAAAAAATGGTAGGAGAACCTGAACAGAGCTTTTTCTAAAGAAGAAAAACAGATGGTCAACAGGCACATGAAAAAATCCTCCATATTACCACTCATCAGGGAAATGCAAATCAATATCACAATGAGTTGTGTATAAACTACACTTCAATAAAAAAGAAACATGAATATGGGAATACCATATATAGTACAAAACCGTTTCAGTAGAAAATATTAGCAATTATTCTTTTGTCACTTTGCTATTTTAAATTTTCAAACTTCCATGTGCATGTGTTAAATAAGTGCATACACCTATATTTATATTAATATATAGTTCTGTATTATGGATAGTTAACAGAGTGTGGGAAAGTAAAGGGGAATAAAGAAGCGAGAGTAATTTTCTGGGGAGTACAGAAAAAAATTGCAAAGAAAGTGAAAGACAGACAAGGAAAGAGAGAAAGAAATTTGGACTGGTTGACAGAAAGACAATGAAAAAAGGGATATTGGTGATGGAAACTGACCTTCAACAAATAGTACTGTCAACTTGTGGTCTTTTGTGATAACTGCAACTAGAGGATTTTTTTAACATTTGAAACATTGCAAAAATCTCATTAAATGTTTTGTGTCTGAAGACCAAGGATCCAACTTTCTTCCAAAGTGCAATGTCATTAACTGTGAGTGATTATTTTTAGTTAAATGAAAAAAAAACAATAATATATCTAAAAATCCATACTTTAAGCATTAGATATCAACCATTTTACCTATTCAACCAAAGAATTTAAGTCATTCACAGGATAGCATAAGCAAGTATTTAGAAAATTCCTCTGAATAATCAAGACACTTGAATAAACTTTTTCTGCTTACTTTCTAAATATCTTCTTTTTTGGAAATTGCTATCAATGAAGTCCATTGATACACATCTAAGTCCACAAATAATTTCCATGCCTTTGACATATACTGCCTGCCAAGCTGCAGTAGTCATCATCAATGAGCTATAGGGAAAAGAGATAATGTTAACTTTATTTTACTATTTGAATTAATATTTGGTATCTTCTTTAGAACCTAGAGTCAGAGAGTGGATTTAAGGCAGTGGTTAGGGAAAGGGTGAGAGATGGGGCTGGTGGGGAATTGAAGAGAAGCACTGTTCAAAAGCAGGTGATACTGATGCTATAAAACCTAACCATATGGATTTATGCTCAAAGTAGAGCATGTTAGGACCATTGTGAAACTTCTGCCAGTCATTGCGTTGTCTTTAGTGATGACTTGTCTTCAAATGCATAGCTGCACCAACGGGCTACTTTACTTACTTCTATACCCAGTATAAAAATTTAATCAGCTGTGAAAATATAATAGAACAATCATGAGCTTCCCAAATCTACTAAGGGAAAGAACTGCATAGCTGGGGCTCCTGTTCTCCACTCTCACCTCCTATTATCTCATGGCAACACCATCAGTGGTAAATTGCCTAAACATCAGGAGTAAGTTACCTGAACTCTAAGAAACAGAATAAATAAAAGAACCAACTTTTGGTAAGTAGAGACTCCAAAATTTTCATTATTTTTTACTTTCTTTAAGGAGGAAGTGGAGTTAGCTATATTGGTTCAATCTATTTAATTTCCAGCTCTTTTCAAGTTTGTTTCAATTTGCTTTCAAATGCTCATCAATGAAGAAATGTTTTACATACTTAGTATGGACTCATAATAAAAAACTATTTTGGAATTCCAGGGTTAACTGTATTTTTTCTCATATCATGTCAGTAGAACATTGCTCCAAGTTTTTGTTAACTGTTAATAATTAATTGCTCTAAATTCTGAAATGGGGAAACCTTACAGCATTTCACAAACAGATCATAGAGTTTTTTGAATCTGTTTGTTTTTGTTTAAATCTGTTGTATGAATCATTACAGTTAAAGCCAATGATTCCTAGCTAGAGAACAAGAGACCCACATAAAGGAGAAGATGTATTATGGACCCGAAATGTTGACTTAAATTATTTTTAACTTGCTTAAATACATACAGTACACAACAGTATAAATATCTCATGTGCATAATTCTTTCTCAACCATAAAACCAAGCATTTATAGAAAATACTAAAAATTTTAATAAAACAAAAATTCAGAGCAGTAACATTAATGTGAAGTATAATATTTTGCTGAAGCTATATTAAAACTCACAATATAAACATGGTACTGACTGCTGCACTGTAAGTTTGTTGAGTTTCAACAATCTAGTGGTGCTCTGAGAGCATGATCCCTTCACCACTTTTCTCTACTTAAATTATCATGTCAACTCTGTTCCTTTGTGTTATTATTTGACCTTCACTCCATA
This sequence comes from Smutsia gigantea, assembly GCA_032199065.1. Classification (NCBI taxonomy): domain Eukaryota; kingdom Metazoa; phylum Chordata; class Mammalia; order Pholidota; family Manidae; genus Smutsia; species Smutsia gigantea. The sequence goes on along the minus strand of JAVSCE010001418.1, from coordinate 120,959 downwards.
CAAACATTGTATTTGCACTTTAAGTTAGCCTTTATTTTTCTCTTCTCTGTCAGCTACAAGTGGTACATTACTCAACCTCAATGCTCTCATAAAATCAGATTCCAGTTTTTATATAGCTCAATAAATTAAAGTCTTAAATCTATAAAAATGTTAATAGAAATTTATCAGTATAAATGTGCCAGTTAAGTGTTAAAGAGTCAAACATGAAATAAATGTCAGATAAGGAATAATTTTATTATTTTGATACTTAGGATCCAATGGTAGATATGCTTACAACAAAAATTCAAATGTGAGTATCATGACAGATAATCATTTTAACATCAGGAAATGCTAAGGCAATTGCAGATATGCTTAATACATCAAAAGCTAAATGTTATCAACTGTGATAACCAGTTATTTTTAATAAAATCACAAAACCAATACTAAATTAACAACTAAATGCATTTGGGAACTCTTGCTTTTAATTTGATCATTGGATAATTATGAATACTCTTAAATTGACTTAAAATTAGCATTGAAATAAAAAGGCAACAAGTTTTTCAAATATTATGGGTTGTGTGGTCATTTAATATTTCCTAACAATATATATGTATATGGAATTTGGTTGTAGAAACACTAGATGAAACAAAGAAAATTATAGGTCACCTGTGGAGAACAAATCTTCGAGTCTGAAGTCAATGTGTTACTTGGAGACACGTGCCAATAGTTGAAAAAATGCCTCTGCAGATGTGAGAATTTCACTTATTCTGGCTTGTTTTTTCATGAATTTAAAACAAGATAAAGGGCTTAAAGATGGCAGTGTGAGAGGTGAGACAGAAACCTCCTCCCCAAACCACATATATTATGAAAATATAGCAAATACAACTAATCCTGAAAAAGCAACAGTAAAAATGCTGCAACAGACTGCCTACATCTGAGGAAAAGGGCAGACCTCTCGGAAAAGGGTAAAGTACCAAAGCTGTGATCCAGCGGGACCCAAGCCCTTCCCCACCACAGCTTGCCGGGTTGGGGGAGGAAGAGAAAGGGAGTAGGGTGATGGGAATGTAAATTAGTTCAGCCATTGTGGAGCAATATGGAGGTTTCTCAAGAAACTAAAAATAAATATACCATTTGACCCAGGAATTCCACTAGTACAAGATCCGTGATTCAAAAAGACATATGCACCCCTGTTTATTGCAGCACTATTTACAATAGCCAAGATATGGAAGCAACCTAAGTGTCCATCAGTAGATGAATGGATAAATAAGATGTGGTACATACACAAAGACAATGGAATGTTATTCAGCCATAAGAAGAAAACAAATCGGTGCTAGAGGGTATTATGCTCAGTGAAATAAGTCAGGCGGAGAAAGACAAGTATCAAATGATTTCCCTCATTTGTGGAGTATAACAACAAAGCAAAAACTGAAGGAACAAAACAGCAGCATACTCACAGACTCCAAAAAGGGACTAGAAGTTACCAAAGGGGAGGGGTGGGAAAGAGTGGGTGGGAAGGGAGGGAGAAGGGAATTGAGGGGCATTATAATTGGCACACATGGTATGTGTGGGGTCACAAGGAAGACAGTGTAGCACAGAGAAGACAAGTAGTGACTCTATAGCATCTTACTATGCTGATGGACAGTGTCTGGAATAGGGTGTGGGGGGGACTTGAGAATATGGATGAATTTAGTAACCTGAGTGGTTTTCATGTGAACTTTAAGAGTGTATATCAATGATACCTTAATAAAAAATATATATAAAAAAATAAATAAAACAGGATAAAAAATAATTCAACAATATGCAAATTATTCAAAATTAAAGTCATCCAATAATAGCAACTTTAAACATTCATATGGCTATAACTCCTGGTACTTGTGATATTTAGAAATGAGAAATCCCAGAGTTTATCTAATCCTGACAATTTTATGTAGTACAAAAAATATAATTTATATTCTTTACCTAGTATATCAGCTCCAATTGAGTTTTGTGTATAATTTTGAACTTTAATTCTATAATTGCATCTATATCTGAAAAGAACATTCACACTTATATAGAGCAAACATGATGTAATGCAGCTATATTTAAACATACCCAGGGAGAGAGCTGAAACAATGTCTTTGGCTTTTGGTTAGGAGACAGCTGAGAGGAAACTTCAAAGCCAATATAAGTATAATATAATGAAATAAGCATGTAAAATGCACAGGACTTGGATTTTAGAAGTTATTTATTTATAAGCTCTGTTCCCAATACTCACTTGCCATGTAACCCTAGGCCAATGCAGACGGAAATGAAAAGTAAATGCGGAAAGTAATACATAACACAAGGTATCCTTTGTATATTCAATTGCAAAACTTAATTTTGACTATTGTTCTTTATGTGATAAAATGGTGACTTAATGTTATTCATAATTTTTTAATTTAGTAAACTAGAGCAGATGTTTTGAATAAAGGCATCATCCCATCAGGATCAGGACGTGAGAAGAACTCACCTATTTTTTCTAATCTCTGTCTGATTCCTCATCATACGGTATTCTTGAAGAGAAAGATTATTTTTCACTCATAATATTTGTCTACCTCCAGACATCAACTTAATAAATATTTGTTGAACATTTTCTATGTTTATGTAAAAACAATGACTTAAAATGTTGAAAGGATCCAATTAGCAAGGCCCTTACAGTTTAATAGAGAAAAGATACACATAAATGTGTACCTAACCAGGTAGCATCTGATAAACATAATGGAATACATATAAAATGTTACAGAAGAAAAGAAGAGAGAGATCATTTCTAAATTAGAAAATATTGGTAGATTCCTTGTAAGATGTGGTATTTAGTGTATAGTGTGACAAAGGCCCTTTTATTTATGCGGATGCATGAGTATTGTAAAATACTTTCCAGATGAAAGAAATCATAAGCACAAAAGAACTGAAAAAAGGAAATTTCATGCTTATATGTCACTAAAATATTTCATATGGCATGATTTTGAGTTCTTCATAAGTGTTTTGTAGGTTTAGTTTGTAGATATAGTTGAAAATAGGCTAGTGCTAAATCATGGAATGACTTGAAAGTTAATGTAAGGAATTTGTATCTCATGTATATAATATATATATATATAACATTCAATGTTTGTGAAGAGAGAAAGACCATGACTAGACACAGACATGAAGAATAGAAAGACCAGATGAAAGAAACACTGTAGGGTTGTCACTGGGCTAAGAATGATAGAAAGGAAAGAACAGAATCTACAGTTGCCTGATTAATTATAGCATACAGAGGGATAAAAGTATTATATAATTTTGAAGTTTGGATCTTGGGCAGTTTATGAACAGGTGAGTGCTGAGAAGAAGCCATTAAATATGGTATTATGAAATTATTGAGAAAATATACAAAATCTAAGGCAAGAGCAAGAATTCAGAATGTAGAGGTTAGGATGAAAGGAGATTCTCATTTTCAGGGTAGGTTATATATTAAACAACCACAAAAATCTTCCCCATAAAAAGGGAAATTTAATGAATAATTTTAACAATCTTTTTCAATGCATACTAGACCCTGCCAGAAAATAATGGAAATTCCAATAATCAAAAAAGAAAAATACGTTGCAAACCTGTGTTCGAAGTGGGCACTTAAGCTATGCCATGGGTCATTTAACATTCTTAACACTCTGTGTTACTATCGTACACTTTAACAGTCACCCAGAGGACAAGACATTGTGTCTTGAACCCACAAAGTGAATGTTCCTAGTTTAGACAGCAGCATAAAACACAAAGTACTACATTCTCGGTAGGTAAGTTAACTTTAAAAGAGGATGATAGTAAGGAAATATATTTAGACTGGTCCTCATTCTAACTAAAAGTGGACTAAGAAGTCTTTCCTTGGAATTATAACCAAGGGCCTTATTTTATGCGAATTTGGGTTTGAATTTACATCACCCATTTGATCTGGGAAAACCAAACTGAGAAATTCAGATAAAATAGTCCTGATTTTTAGCACACTGGGAATGCATGGAAAAAGAAAATGTGATCGACTCCTGAAGAACTTAAGTGGTATAGGATTATCGTAGATGATGACAAGCACTTCAAACATCTGCTCACAATACACAGTTTCAAAACACATGAGGAAATTAACCACCACTGAGTAAGCAAAAACAACCACAACAGGTTTAGAAATCAAGTATTTAAATTATCAGGAAACAACTTAAAAATACATATCCTTAAAATGATTAGAGAAATAAATATAATTGAAAACATGAATTATAATATACTATAAAAAAAGAGCAGCATATTTGGAATAAGAACCAAAGACTCACAGAAACCAAGAATGGACTAACAGTTACCAAAGGGAAAGGGACTGAGGAGGATGGGCGGGAAGGGAGGGACAAGGGGGAATAAGGGGCATTACAATTAGCAGACATAATGTGGGAGGTCATGGGGAGGGCTGTACAACTCAGAGAAGACAAGTAGTGATCCTATAGCATCTCACTATGCTGATGGACAGTGACTGTAATGGGGTATATGGGGGGGGACTTGGTGATGTGGGGAGTCTAGTAACCATAATGTTGCACATGTAATTGTAGATTAATGATGCCAAAAAAAAAAGAACCAAAGATTATGTTCAATATTAAACATACCGCACTTCGTTGCAATTATAAACACAAACTATGGGATAAAAAGAAGGTTAAACACAGAAAAAGTATTAGTTAATTGAACTAAAGAATGATATAGTGAAATTTCCTATAAAACAGTACATAAAGACAGTTATGTAAAATTAGAGATAATGTGAAAGTCCTTAATGATCAAGTCTAAAAAGCACCAACACAGCATTAGAAAAAGGAAGAGTACATGAAGGAGAAGTACTGTTTTCATCAAGAGTTTTCCAGGATTAATTAGCCACTTAGATTACCAAAATAAAGCACAATTTGTTCAAACTGAAATGAATAAAAGCAATTCATGTCAACTGATCCTCTACACTAAGAGAAGATCTTAAAAGCACCTAGAGAAAAAAGAGAAAATACTTCAAAAAACAGCAAATAGCATAACCACAAGATGTTCACTATCAAAACAGAAGCCAGAGACAGTAGGCTATTTTTAAGTGTGGATAAATGACATCTGAAAAATATCGGGTTATTAAATATATTTTATATTCTTGACTACATAAATATAATCAAGAAGAAGAGCAAATCTCAGTATTTTTAGTCAAACAACTAAGAGCATTTGCCACCAACAAATATCATTAGTGATCTTCTAAAAATGTGTCTTAAGTAGAAGGAAAATGAAACCAGAAGGAAAGTCACAAAGACATAGGAGAAATATGGGTAAAAATATAAATATAAATTGACTATTTATAGAATAGTAGTAACTAATTTGAGGGCTAATGAAGATAAAACAGAAATACTGGATAACTATGATATGGAAAATGAGAACACCACGACTGAAGTTGAATTTTCTTAAATTCTTGGACTGATATGGAAGACATATATGTGTGTAATAATTTTAAGAGTAAACTTTAGCAGTATAAACACCCAAAAATAGAGATTAAAAAGGATGAAGATGATTTGAATATTCTAATCAAAAGCAGGAAAAAATATAAGCAAAGCAAATATTATTTGGTTGGAAAGTATTTTAAAAAGTACAACTATGAGTACAAATATTATAAGTAAATTCAAATATATTTTCCTTTAAAATACAGAGGTTTTTCATATTGGATTATGAAATGTTAAAAAAGACATCTGAAACATAAGAATTCACTGAGGCTGAGAGCAAAAGGGTGGGAAAGGATATATCAGGCACACACTAACAATGACATAAAAAAACCTGGTGATGATGCCTCAGATTTAAAGAAAAAAGCATTATTAGTGGAAGAGTTATTTACTAAATAATGATCAGTGACTTGATTCATTAAACAATAATCCTAAATTTATGTGTACCTATAGAATAGCCTCAAAATACAACAGCAGAAATCCAGAAGTACCAGGAAAAATGAACAAATTCACCATCACAGTAGGAATTTGTAATATACTTCTTTCAGGTATTGATAGGTCAATTAGTATTAAATTTGGTAATGATAAACTATATTTTTGAAAGATTAATTAACTTGGTCTAATGGAGAAATACATAAAGTATGTCTGTGTAACACAAAAAATTTGCAGAGTGAATCATGTGAATAAACTAATAAGATGTTTAAAGAATTAATAATCAATCATAAAATGCACTAGAGACAAAAATCAATCACAAAAATATGTTTAGAAATGTTACAAAAGACACATCTGAAACATAAGAATTCACAAAAATACAACTAAAAATACCCACCAATACATGTGGGAACATAAACTGCAATGAAACTCAGAAGAAATTATTTCAAAAATGAAAAACACAAATAAATCAATTACAATGAAAATAATACAAAAATGGGATACAACTGAATTATACTTAAGGAGAAATTTATAGCCTTAAGTTGTAGATATCAAATTAGGAAGGTCAAAAAAATTCAGAGTGAACACAAAGTCAGAAGAAAGAAATTAATATGAGTAGAAATAATGAAATGAGGAATAATATGCAATAAAGATTCAAAGATGTTCAAAAAACTATGAGCATATTCTTTGAAAAAACTAAAAGACAAAGCATTGACAACACTAATCAAGGAAAAAGAAAAAAATAATCATTTGACATTTCAAAGGGGAGCATGTGGAAGGAGGCAGTGTGGATTTAAAAATGAGTAGCATAGTATATGAACTTTTGGACAGAGAATTTAAACAAAATGGATAATCTAACAGACAATTATAATTTACTTAATTTACAAAAAAGTGGTTCATTAATGAAATTTTTAAACCTACATCTAAAAATGTCATTTTAAAAAGAACAAAATAATTTTATAGGTGATTTCTACCAAAATGCATCTCAACAAATGCAAAGATGACTTTGGTAAAAATCCATCACTTACTCATTTATGATTAAAAACTCTAGGAAATCTATTAAAGGAATTGAATCAATAATTAATAACCTTCCAAAATAGAAAGTGCCAGGCCCAGATAGATTCACTAGTGAATTGTACCAAACACTTAAGGAAGAAAATACAACAATTCTCTACAATACCTTTCAGAGGTTAGAAGCAGAGGGAATACTTCTTAACTCATTCTATGAGGCCAGCATTACCCTAATAATAAAACCAGACAGAGATATTACAGGAAAACTACAGACCAATGCCTCTCATGAACAAAGATACAAAAATGCTCAACAAAATTTTGGCAATCAAAAGTATAAAAGTGTAAAAAGTATTAAAAAATTATATACCATGACAAATCCTTTATCTGGAATTTATCTTGGCTATACAAGGCTGGTTCAACATGAGAAAGTCAGCTAATTTATTTAATCCATCACATCAACAAACTAAAAAAGAAATCACATGACCATATCAGTAGATTCAGAAAATGCATATTTTTTGACAAAATAATAAAACTTAACAGCAATTCATGATAAAAACTCTCAGTAAAAAAGTAATAGAAGGGAACTTCCTCAAGGTAGTAAAGAATATCTGCTAAAAAACTTACTATGTTAACATTTAAAACATTTTTTATTACATTAAGTATCAAAAGATAATCCACAGGAAGAGAGAAAATATTTGCAAAACACACAGCAAATTAAAACAAAGAACACTACACCAGTTGCTTAAACACATTACTCTCATGCAACAAAAAGTTCAAAGATAGGAGAGTTTACAATTGACTCAAAGATACCATCAGGGATCTAGGCACTCTCCATTTTCTTCTCACTATTATTAGTACATGTGTTCTCACGCTGTTGCCTTCTGGCTTTAAGACAGCTGTAGAATCACTGTCCTTACATCAGTTTGGAGGGAAAAGATAGGCAAAAGGCAGATAGTAGATTGCTTTCAGCATCAGTTTTGCTTTTCCCTTCTGAACAGGATGCCCTGCTCTTGGATTCCCACTGACACCTCACTTATGAGAACTGTATCAGATGGCTACCTGTCACTGCAAGAGTGATTGGAAAATGATTCTCAGCCAGGATCACTGCCGCCACAGACAAAATTAGGATTTGTTAGTGGATATTAAGTAAGCAGGTAATAATTCCACATCTCTTTGCCAAAATAGATGAAAGACTCATCCAAATGAAGAAAAATAATATGAAACAATCCCACTTGAAACTGTGTCAAAAAATAAATAAAACATCTAGGAATAAATTTAACCAAGGCAGGTGAAAGACCTGACACTGAAAACTGTAAGACAAGGATGAAAGAAATTGAATGACACAAATAAATGGAAAGACATTTCATGCTCATGGATTGGAAGGATTGATTTTGTTAAAATGTCTATACTACCTAAAGCAATCTACAGATTCAATATAATCCCTATCAAAATTCCAATGGCATTTTTCACAGAAATAGAACAAACATTGCAAAATTTATGTGGAACCACAAAAGACCCCAAATAGCCAAAGCAATATTCAGAAAGAACAAAGCTAGAGGCAATATGTCCCCTGCTTTCAAACTGTATTACAAAGCTACAGTAACCAAAACAGTGCTATTAGCATTAAAAAGATCAATGGTACAGAACAGAAAGCCCAGAAATAAGCCAGCACATATACAGTCAATTCATTAGTGAAAAAGGAACCAAGAATGTACAATGCGGAAAGGACAGGCTCTTCAACAAATGGTGTTGGGAAAACTGGATGCCCACATGCAAAAGAATGAAACTGAACCACTATCTTATACCATACACATAAGCAAACTTAAAATGAATTAAGACTTGAATAAACCATAAAGCTACTAGAAGGAAACATTCACAGTAAGCTCCTTGATATTGGTCTGGTAAAGATTTTTTTGGATTTGACACCAAAAGCAAAGGCAACAAAAGCAAAAAAAAAAACAAGTGGGGCTACATAAAACTAAAAAGCTTCTGCATAGTGAAGGAAACTACCAACAAGGTGAAAAGACAACCTATTGAATAGGAGAAAACAACTGCAAATTATATATCAGATAAGGGGTTAATATCCAAAATATATAAAGAATTCATACAACTCAATAGTGAAAAAAAAAAACAATCCAGTTAAAAATTGGGAGAGGATCTGAATAGACATTTTCCAAAGAAGACATACAGACAGCCAACAGGTACATGAAAATATGCTCAACATTAGTATCATCAATAAAATGAAAATCAAAACTACAATGAGATATCACCTCATACCTGTTAAAATGGCTATTATTATAAAGACAAGAAATAACATTGTCGGTGAGGAAGCATAGTAAAGGAAACCCTATACACTGTTGGTGGGAATGTAGATTGGTACAGCCACTATGGAAAACAGTATGGGGTTCCTCAAAAAATTATAAATAGAATTACCATATGATCCAGCAATTCCACTTCTGAGTAGTTATCTAAAGAAAACAAAACACTAACTTGAAAAGACATATGTATGCCTCACCCACATTAATTGCAGAATTATTTACAATATATCAAAATATGGAAATAACCTAAGTGTCCATCAATGGATGAGCACACAAAGAAGTTGTGTACACACACACACACACACACACACACATACACACACACACACACACACACACACACACACACACACACACACACACACACATACACACACACAATGGAATATTATTCAGCCACCAAAAAAGAAAGAAAGAAATCTTGCCATTTGTGACAACGGGGTGGACGTTTTGAAATAAGTCAAACAGAGAAAGATAAGCACTATATAATTTCACTTATACATGTGATCTAAAACAAACAAGAACAAAACCAACCTAATAGTTACAAAGAATAGTTTGGTACTTGGTAGTGGCCAGGGATGGGCAAAACAGGTGAAGAGAGTTAAAAGCAAAAACTTTCAGCTATAAAATAAATAAATCTTGGGAATATAATGCACAGCATGACAATAGTTAACAACACTGTATTGCATATTTGAAAACTGCTAAGAGAGTAAACCTTAAAAATTCTCATAACAAGTAAAAGAAGTTCTGTAACTATATATGATGACAAGTATTATAGTCTTACTGTAGTGATCACTTCACAATATATACAGATGTTGAATCATTATGTTGAACACCTGAAATTAATATATGTCAATTATATCTCAATATAAAAGAAAATAGAAATCCAATATAAAATGTCAACAAAAAACAGGAAAAAAGGAAAATCAACAATTGAATATTAAATTTGAATAAATGTTAAACCTCAGTAGGAAAGAGGGAAGTGCAAATGAAAACCAACTTCAAATATTATTTCACAACTCAGAAGATACTGCTATGGCAAGAATAATAAATAAGATTTCTTATATTCCACCAATAAAGGCAACTACTTTTTAGAGAAATTAGTATCGAGCAATTCTGAAGAGTGTATATTACTATTCAAAAAGCATACTTACAGGTATATACATCAGATAAGTTATTACACATAATTCATAGGACATATTTAAAAAACTATGACAATAGCAAAGTTTAACACTTAGTCTATTAAAAGAACAGGTAAATGAATTCTACATAATCATACAATAAAATGATAAACAATGAAAATTAATTCACAGCAACTGAATATTCAATATGGATAAATCACAAATACATTGGGTAAAGACCTATACACTCAAGGATTCCATCTACACAGAAATGAAAACATGAAAAATGAGACTACGTGCTATATAGGACCACAAAAATATTCAGCAAAAATACAAAGTTGAATTAATGGTGTCTTTTGCCAGGAGGTAACAGTAACTCAATTATTTTATTTCTTAAATAGTGAGAAAATGCATATCCTTTACATAATTCTACATTTTCTGCAATAATAACCAAAATAAATAAATAGAAATCTGGTATTATAACTTTCTACATGAAGTTTAGGGTGAAATGGGAAGTGAGAAAGAAAGCTGCGCAGTAACAGAAACAATAGATGATTTGGCCTCAACCAGCTTCAATCTCACCTTTCCTTCCACCTTTGAAATCTTGTTAATATATTTGTTACCCTCCTGTTTAAAAATCTTGGTAGCATTTTTCAGGCCTGTTCAAAAAGTCTATAAAGGGGACAAGATTAATGTAGCAGCAAAGGCTTTAGCTTTTGGTGTAAGAAAATAGTCTTCTAAGAAAAAAAAACATAATTTTGACGCATACAGTTTTGAACCTGTGTACAATTCCAACTTTCTAACTAGAAAACACAGTAAGAACATGTCTTAAATAAATGACTTGCATTATTCATTTAAGTGTTATTTTCATTTTGCTATGGTGAACTTCATGTGTGATGATTATTTCTCACTGTCTAAGTCTGCATGGGGTGCTGCTAAGGCAAGTTGTGGATTCAAGAGCAGGTCAGCTACATCAAATACTGCTGGGGCACTGAGCAAACTGAGGACAGAAAAAATGTCCCTTTGGTTTGGCAACCCAAAAGCCACCTCTGACTTAACAAAACAGTTTTGATGGAGTGGTTAGGTGGGTTACGAAGCGAAACTGGAGAAGTGTTGACAAGTAAAAGGAAAGTGACGGCAAGGAGATGATACATGGAAGAAGTTTAGCTATGAGCAAGCAAAAGAAACCCTAAGCTGGTAACAAGAGATTCAGGGAGGGATTCAGGGAGGTTTTCTTGTTTTATTTCTAGTAGAAATTAGAAGAGTATGTTTTTGTACTGATCCAGTAGAGAAAGCAAAGTTCCATAACTATTTCAGATTCAACATTTACAGTACTGAATTCATCATTGTCCCATTCCTCTGGGCTCCATCCAATCTGCCTGTCCTGCTCTCATCCCCTAATCAGTTGAGTTCCTCTACCTACTGTTACCTATGCAGTCTATCACTAAGTGCTACAACATTTGCCTGATAAATTATAAAACTCGTTCCAGGAAGATGGCGGTGTGAGCAGGGGGGCAGAAATCTCCTCCCAACACTATATTTATCTACGAAAACACAGAAAACACATCTAATCCTAAAAGAGAGATGAGAATACACAGGAAACCGCACAGCATGCAGCTACACCCGAGAGGACTCGGCACCCCAAGAGGCGGGTAAGATACGGAGCCGTGACCCAGTGGGACCCGAGCCCTCCCCCACCCCAGCGCACCGGCGGAAGGAGAGGATTCAGAGCCGGGAGGGAGTGGAAGCACACCCCGCGAAGTAGCCAGCCCCGGTGACCTGCGCGGGGAGCGCTGACCCACATTGCACAGTGCAGCGGAGATTGGGAAGACAGAGCGGCAGGATCTGAGCAGGGAACGCGCCAGGGTGCTTGCAGCTGGCTCCAGGGAAGGAAAAAAAAAAGCGCGCACTTTCTTCAGTGGTCTTAAAGAGACAGGAGCCCAGCGGAGGAGCCAGATCGCCCCAGCACACTCAGCCCAGCAGGCTGGGAGTCCTGGGGAGTTTCAGACGCCTTAGCTGGCGACTGAGGAAGCGTAGCCATACTTAACACTTCTCACTGAGATCAACAGCCTCCTATTCGTTCCCACCTCTGCCAGAGCGATAAAGGGCCCTGCGGAGCGGCACAGTCACAGCTGTGGAATAGTGGGGCAATAGCGCCACCTAGAGCATTCCCACAGAATCTACGTCCGGTGGGCATTTTTTGTTTTGTTTTGTTTTGTTTTTTGTTTTGTTTTTGTTTTTTCTTTTCTTTCTTTTTTCTTTCTTTCTTTCTTTTTTTTTCTTTTTTTTTCTTCTCTTTTTAAAGTCTTAAAGAGCCCAGCTGACATACATGGCAACTATCAGTGACCAATTATATAGCCATGAAAAGACAGAGGAATATGGTTCAGACCAAAATCAACCAGACAACCCCAGAGAGGGAGTCTGAAGGGAAGGAAATGCACAGCCTCCCTGAAAAATAATTCAGAATAAAAACCATAAACATGCTGATGGACCTACAGAGAAATGTGCAAGAGCTGAGGGAGGAAGTGAGGGAACTGAGGAAAGACAATACAGAAATCAGACAAGCGATCGACGGGCTTAACAGCAGAATGGATGAGATGCGAGAGACTGTTAATGGAATAGAAAACAGAGAACAGGAGTACAGAGCAGTTAAGGCAGAGAGAGATAAAAGGATTTCTAGGAATGAAAGAATATTAAGAGAACTGTGTGACCAATCCAAACAGAACAATATTCGCATTATACGAATACCAGGGGAAGAAGAGACAGAAAAAGGGATAGAAAGTGTCTTTGAAGAAATAATTGCTGAAAACTTTCCCTCACTGGGGAAGGAAGTAGTCTCACAGTCCAACGAAGCTCATAGATCTCCCAACACAAGGGACCCAAGGAAGACAACACCAAGACACATAATAATTAAGATGGCAAAGATCAAAGATAAAGACAGGGTATTAAAGGCAGCTAGAGAGAGAAAAAAGACCACCTACAAAGGAAAACCCATCAGACTATTATCAGACTTCTCAACAGAAACCTTACAGGCCAGAAGAGAATGGCATGATATATTTAACGTTATGAAACAGAAGGGCCTCGAACCAAGAATATTGTATCCAGCACGATTATCATTTAAATATGATGGAGGGATTAAACAATTTCCAGATAAACGAAAGTTGAGAGAGTTTGCTTCTCATAAACCACCACTACAGGATATCTTAAATGGACTGCTCTAGATGGAAGCACACCTAAGGCTAAAAAGATGTCACCAGAGAAAAAAAAATCATAGCAAAGAAAGCAGACCATCCAAATACTAACTAAAGGCAAAGAATAAAACACCTATTATAGAAAGAATGGAGGAGGAGGAATAAGAAGGGAGAGAAATAAAGAAACATCAGACTGTGTTTACAATAACTTAACAAGAAAGTTAAGTTAGATTGTTAGATAGTAAAGAAGCAACCCTTGAACCCTTGGTAACCACGAATCTAAAGCCAGCAATGGCAATAAGTACATACCTATCAATAATCACCCTAAATGTAAATGGACTGAATGCACCAATCAAAAGACACAGAGTAACAGAATGGATAAAAAAGCAAGACCCATCTATATGCTGCCTACAAGAAACTCACCTCAAATCCAAAGATATACACAGACTAAAAGTGAAGGGATGGAAAAAGATATTTCATGCAAACAACAAAGAGAAAAAAGCAGGTGTTGCAGTACTTGTATCAGACAAAATAGACTTCAAAACGAAGAAAGTAGCAAAAGATAAAGAAGGACATTACATAATGATAAAGGGGTCAGTCCAACAAGAAGATATAACCATTATAAATATATATGCACCCAACACAGGAGCGCCAGCATATGTGAGACAAATACTAACAGAATTAAAGGAGGAAATAGACAGCAATGCATTCATCTTAGGAGACTTCAACACACCACTCACTCCAGAGGACAGATCAACCAGACAGAAAATAAGTAAAGACACAGAGGCACTGAACAACACACTAGAACAGATGGACCTAACAGACATCTACAGAACTCTACAACCAAAAGCAACAGGATACACATTCTTCTCAAGTGCACATGAAACATTTTCCAGAATAGACCACATACTAGGCCACAGAAAGAACCTCAGTAATGTCAAAAATATTGAAATCCTACCAACCAACTTCTCAGATCACAAAGGTATAAAACTAGAAATAAATTTTAGAAGGAAATCAAAAAGGCTCACAAATACATGGAGACTTAACAACACTCTCCTAATTAATCAATGGGTTAACGACCAAATCAAAACAGAAATCAAAGAATATATGGAGACTAATGACAACAACAACACAAAGCCACAACTTCTGTGGGACGCAGCAAAGGCAGTTCTAAGAGGAAAGTATATTGCAATCCAGGCCTATTTAAAGAAGGAAGAACATTCCCAAATGAATAGTCTAAAGACACAATTACTGAAATTGGAAAAAGAAGAACAAATGAGGCCCAAAGTCACCAGAAGGAGGGACACAATAAAGATTAGAGAAGAAATAAATAAAATTGAGAAGAATAAAACAATAGAAAAAATCAATAAAACCAAGAGCTGGTTCTTTGAAAAAATAAACAAAATAGATAAACCCCTAGCCAGACTCATTAAGAGAAAAAGAGAATCTACACACATAAACACAATCAGAAATGAGAAAGGAAAAATCACGACGGACCCCACAGAAATACAAAGAATCATAAGAGAATATTATGAGAATCTATATGCTAACAAGCTGGAAAACATAGAAGAAATGGACAACTTAGAAAAATACAACCTTCCAAGACTGACCAAGCAAGAAACAGAAAAACTAAACAGACAAATCACCAGTGACGAAATCGAATTGGTAATCAAAAAACTACCCAAGAACAAAACCCCTGGGCCTGATGGATTCACCTCTGAATTCTACCAGACATATAGAGAAGAAATAACACCGATTCTCCTTAAAGTTTTCCAAAAATAGAAGAGGAGGGAATACTTCCAAACTCATTCTATGAAGCCAGCATCACTCAATACCAAAACCTGGAAAAGACCTCACCAAAAAAGAAAATTACAGACCAATATCCCTGATGAACGTAGATTCAAAAATACTCAACAAAATATTACCAAACCGAATTCAAAAATACATCAAGAGGATCATACACCATGATCAAGTGGGATGCATCCCAGGGATGCAAGGATGATACAACATTCGAAAATCAATCAACATCATCCACCACATCAGCAAAAAGAAGAACAAAAACCACATGATCATCTCCATAGGTGCTGAAAAAGCATTTGACAAAATTCAGCATCCATTCCTGATTAAAACTCTCAACAAAATGGGTATAGACGGCAAGTACCTCAACATCATAAAGGCTATATATGACAAACCCACAGCTAGCATCATACTTAACGGCGAGACTCTGAAAGCTTTTCATCTAAGATCGGGAACAAGACAGGGATGCCCACTCTCTCCACTGTTATTCAACATAGTACTGGAGGTCCTAGCCACAGCAATGAGACCAAACAAAGACATACAAGGCATCCAGATTGGTAAAGAAGAAGTCAAATTGTCACTATTTGCAGATGACATGATACTGTACATAAAAAACCCTAAAGATTCCATTCCAAAACTACTAGAACTAATATCTGAATTCAGCAAAGTTGCAGGATACAAAATTAACACACAGAAATCTGTTGCTTTCCTATACACTAATGATGAACTAACAGAAAGAGAAATCAGAAAAACAATTCCATTCACAATTGCATCAAAAAGAATAAAATACCTAGGAATAAACCTAACGAAGGAAGTGAAAGACCTGTACTCTGAAAACTACAAGACACTCCTAAGAGAAATTAAAGAGGACACTAACAAATGGAAATGCATCCCATGCTCTTGGCTAGGAAGAATCAATATTGTCAAAATGGCTATACTACCTAAAGCAATCTACAGATTCAATGCAATCCCTATCAAACTACCAACAGCTTTCTTCAATGAACTGGAACAAATAATTCTAAAATTCATATGGAACCATAAAAGACCCCAAATAGTCAAAGGAATCCTGAGAAGGAGGAATAAAACAGGGGGAATTACACTCCCTGACTTCAAGCTCTACTACAAAGCCACAGTAATCAAGACAATTTGGTATTGGCACAAAAACAGACCCACAGATCAGTGGAACAGAATAGAAAATCTAAACATCAACCCACATGCATACAGTCAATTAATACTTGATAAAAGTGCCTTGGATATACAATGGGGAGATGACAGCCTCTTCAGCAGCTGGTGTTGGAAAAACTGGACAGCTACATGTAAGAGAATGAAACTGGACTACTGTCTAGCCCCATACACAAAGGTAAACTCAAGGTGGATCAAAGACCTGAATGTAAGTCATGAAACCATAAAACTCTTAGAAAAAAACATAGGCAAAAATCTCTTGGACATAAACATGAGCAACTTCTTCATGAACATATCTCCCCGGGCAAGGGAAACAAAAGCAAAAATGAACAAGTGGGACTATATCAAGCTGAAAAGCTTCTGTACAGCAAAGGACACCATCAGTAGAACAAAAAGACATCCTACAGTATGGGAGAATATATTCATAAAAAACGTATCTGATAAAGGGTTGACATCCAAAATATATAAAGAACTCATGCACCTTAACAAACAGAAAGCAAATAATCCAATTAAGAAATGGGCAGAGGACATGAATAGACACTTCTCCAAAGAAGAAATTCAGATGGCCAACAGGCACATGAAAAGATGCTCCACATCACTAATCATCAAAGAAATGCAGATTAAAACCACAATGAGATATCACCTCACACCAGTGAGGATGGCCAACATCCAAAACACAAACAACAACAAATGTTGGCGAGGATGTGGAGAAAAGGGAACCCTCCTACACTGCTGGTGGGACTGCAAATTAGTTCAACCATTGTGGAAAGCAGTATGGAGGTTCCTCAAAAAACTCAAAATAGAAATACCATTTGACCCAGGAATTCCACTCCTAGGAATTTACCCTAAGAATGCAGCAGCCCAGTGTGAAAAAAACAGATGCACCCCTATGTTTATCGCAGCACTATTCACAATAGCCAAGAAATGGAAGCAACCTAAGTGTCCATCAGTAGATGAATGGATAAAGAAGATGTGGTACATATGCACAATGGAATATTATTCAGCCATAAGAAGAAAACAAATCCTACCATTTGCAACAACATGCTCAGTGACATAAGCCAAGCCGAAAAAGACAAGTATCAAATGATTTCACTCATATGTGGAGTATAAGAACAAAGAAAAAAACTGAAGGAACAAAACAGCAGCAGACTCACAGAACCCAAGAACGGACTAATAGTTACCAAAGGGAAAGGGACTGGGGAAAATGGGCGGGAAGGGAGGGATAAGAGGGAAAAAGGGGCATTACGATTAGCAGATGTAATGTTGGGGGGGCACGGGGAGGGCAGTACAACTCAGAGAAGACAAGTAGTGATTCTATAGCATCTCACTACGCTGATGGACAGTGACTGTAATGGGGTTGGTGGGGGGGACCTGATGAAGGGGTAGTTTAATAATCGTAATATTGCACATGTAATTGTAAATTAATGATAATAAAATTAATTATATTAAAAAAAAACAAAACAAATTATAAAACTCCTCTCCTCTTCTCCATCCTACCAGCAATGCCCAGATTCAGTCACTGTCCTTCAAATGGATAATATTCACAGTTTCTATTTAATCTCTCTGGCTCTAGTGTTCCCTGTAATATCTATAATGCTGCCAAATCACTCTGTGTCACACGTACCAACCCCTGTTTAAAATCCTCTGATGGTTTCCCAACAGCTAAGCCTAATTCCTAAACTTAGTTTCTTGGAATAACACACCAGAGTTCTTAAGCAATAATCCTTATATATCCTGGCACATACTACACTACTTCACATCTTCAACTCATAGCTAAAACTGCTCCCATTTGACCTTACTGTTACACTTTTTAAAAAATTCCGCTCAGCTATAATTTCCCCTGGAAGTATTTGCCTCCTTAACTTCAGCATCTCAAACCCCTTCCTCTATGCTCCTGTGGTAGGCAGAATCTTAAAATAATCCCCCAAGATATTCTGACTAATTCCTTGCTCTATGATATGAGAATTTATTCAAGCCCTGGTTATGTTAATTAATAAAAGGCAGTTTTGCAGTTGTAATGAAGGTTACTAATTAGTTGACTGTGAGTTAATAAAAGGAGAAATTATCCAGGTGTGGGCAATCTAATCACATGAGCCTTTTAAAAGCAGAGTTTTCTGTGGCTGGTGGCAGAAGAGGAAGTGAAAATACCTAGGCATGAGAAGAGGCTAGGCTCACTTGAAGATGTAGAACATTTAAAAAATGTTCTTATGAAAACAAAAACACAGAAGCAGCTGAAAATTTCAGACTTCAGTGCTAATCTAAAAAAGTCATTGCCAAAATAAAATGGTGAGAGGGCATAAGGCTCCTACTGATAAAAAAAAAAAAAGAAAGAAAGAAAGAAAAGAAAAAGAAGAAAAGAAAGTCCAGTTAGGACATGAAAAGTAGGCAGTGGTGGAAAGAAAGGAGTGAGGGAATGAAAGGAAGGGAGGAGACAGCATTGCTGAATACCTGCATGTTTTCTGCCATGTATTCAAGAGTTTTGTATCCCTTAAAAACATTTTATAGTCATTATTACAACCTGGATGGTCATTATTATAAGAATCATTTTACAGAATAAAAGTTGCAGCCCACAGAATTAAAGAAAAAAAAACGGGTCATGGGCAACCCAGAGCAATGAGTATCCTTATGAGAGTCCCATGTAGGGCAGCAGTAATGAGTCCAGTCCTCCACCCTGCAGAACCATGCATCACGGGCTGCCTAGGAAGTGCATGTCTTGGCTTGAAAGCTGAGGTGGATCTGGAAAGTGCCCAAACCAGAAGCTGTCAGCTAACTGTACATCCTGCTGGTGAATTGCAAGTTCTGTCTAGAAGGAAGCTAGCAAAGAATATCCACCATATGAAAGATCGCTCTCCCTTAAGTAAAACATATTTAAGCTCTACTTATCAAAGTGGAACTGTAAGATTATCTTCCAGAAAAAGTGCAATAAGGAATCCAAAATGATAATATCCCTGCCTCTAAAATTTAGAATCAATCCACTATTTTACAACAAAAGTTACAATGATTATACTTGCTAATATTGATGGTTGTACTTTTTTGAAAGCAGAGGATTTTTAGTCAGTTATTAAATTAAAACTTCCTCAAGGTTTTAGCAAAGAAAAATATTCTTACCTCAAGGATGTATGTTCAGCTCAGGGAAAAATTTATTTTAATAAACACCAATAACGATTTTTAAAGGAGTTTGGTTTTCTTAGTGTCATTAGAATGAAATTTTAAGGAGAAAACTCTATGTCCTCAGACTGCTCTGTCTGAATTCA
This sequence comes from Smutsia gigantea, assembly GCA_032199065.1. NCBI lineage: Eukaryota > Metazoa > Chordata > Mammalia > Pholidota > Manidae > Smutsia > Smutsia gigantea. The sequence goes on along the minus strand of JAVSCE010001418.1, from coordinate 101,200 downwards.
TGTATCTTTGCTCTAAAGGCTTCCTCATTTGTTTCAACAACTCTATTTGGAATTAAATAGGTGTGAATTCTAAGCAAAACTATTCAAAGCTTCCACTATCATTTCACAAGTATTAAAAAGAATTAGAAGTTGTTCTTTTTTGTTGTTTTTGAGAGGACTGAGTGTCTTATCAGAAAGGAGGTTTGGCAATGTGCTAAAGGAGGAGTTATCTTCAAAGGCAGCTAGCAAATCAAGTTCTTTGATGACTCATATATGAGAGGATCAACATCCCATCAGTGATAATATGACAATTAAGGAACCATGTTTTCCCAAACGTTCCACATTCTTATTTATGTATATGAGCATAGAAGTTCCCAATACAAAGTATTCTCAGAAATATAGTTTTAGACTTAATTATATCAAATGGCATTTTCACTACAGCATGGATGTGACTTAATGTCATCTGACATCTTTAGTGATAATTGTTTTTCTGCAACCAACCTCCCCATTGAGTTTCTGGCTTGGGATTGGAACATATCCTAATTGCCATATTAAGGTTTCATTGTATAAGATTAGATTTAGATTTATGACCACAAAGCTTTAGTGGCATTTTTTTAATTGATGCAATTTTTAGAAGTATAACAAATCTAAGAAAAATTCACCTTTAATCTCATTTATCAGAATTAATTCTAATTCTGGATTCATGTTACTATTTTATTACTGATCAGCAGGAAAAAAAGATGTCAAGTTAAAGGAAACCTAACACTTTTCCACTTCCATTCTGTAAAGACAGAAGCCCAGAGCTCTGCGTGCTCCTGGCAAGAACCAGATACTGCCCTTGCATCCACCACACTTTCTTCATTTCACTCTCCATCCCTGAATGACTACGTCAGTCTTCTTTTCCTGCCAATCTTCACCTTCTCACATATACTCACTCTCAGCTGATAGTCTTATTTCCTGCCATTTAAAAAAGCAATGCCCCTATCAGAAGAGGTTTTGTACATGCTCTCATTTCTGTATCTACCAGCCTCCCTCTGTTTGAATGCTGATGCGTACACTGCCTTCTTGGCCATTGCCATAGATGAACATGCCTTTGCTCCTCTGTGAACCAGACCTTGCACCAGCTCCCTCTCTCTTCATCTCATTTCTCAGGGACATGGCTCCACAACTCTATTCTATCCTCTGTGAGCAATGTCCTTCTCCACTAAATTATTCACAAGAGCATAGAAATGTTATGTTGTTTCTTCCATCCTTAAAAAAAAGAGTCCTTTTGACCTTACAACCCATTCTAGCAAATACTCTTTTCAAAATAAAAACTCCTAAAAATATATAGCTATCCTACTTTCTCCCCTATCTTCCTCTTCAATCAGGCTTTTGTTTCTATTTCCTCAAAACAGCTCTGGTGAAAGTCAGCATTGTTCAATCAAATAATTTTCAGTCCTTATCTTAGCCTCAAAACTTACTGACCCTTTCTCAGACCCCTTTTTCACTTGTCTTCTAGGGCACACCTCTTGATTTTCCTCCCATCACCAGCTACCTCATCTCAGTCCCTTTGCTGTGCCCATCCCCGGACCTTCCAGATCTCTAATGCTGGAATACCCAGGGCTGAACTCCCTGGATACCATTTCCTTTTCTATCTACACACACTTCTTAAAGTGTTTCATTTATTGTCCAGGCTATACCTACTATATATATTCCGAGGACCCCCAAAACCTTCTGTCCTGATTTCTCGCACAAAATTCCAGACTGTTATATCGAACTGCTTATTCCCCAGCTACACTTAGATGCTTAGTAGGAATCTCAAATTTAGCATGTATAAGCTGAACCCTGATCTTCCATCTTCCCCCTTTATGAAAACTGCTCTTCCTTAAATTTCCCCCAATTCAGTTCATGGAAATCTCCTTTTTATACTAAAGCAAAAGAACTTGGAATAAATTTCATTCTTCTTTCTTACACATTTCCCATCAATCCATCAGCAAATCCTGCTGACTCTACCTTCAAAATATATTCAGAATCTGCCACTTTTAACCACTTCCATTACTACTGTAGTGCAAAGCTACCATCATCTCCCCTGAGTTACTACAATAGACCCTTAACTAGTCACCTTACCTTCACACTTTTTAAAAACTGATATATAATTTATATACAACATTTCATTGGTTTCAGATGAACAATTTAGTACTTTATCAATTATGTACATTATTAAAGGCCCACCATGATCAATGTACTTATCATCTGTCACCATACAAAGATATTACAATATTATGAACTATATTTTCTATGCTATATTTCTGTGTGACTAAATTATTTTATAATTGAAGTTTGATCTCTTTATTCCCTTCACCTATTTCACCCATTCTCCCCACCCACTCATGGTAACCAACCACCAATTCTCTGTGTCTATGAGTCTATTTCTGTTTCATTTGGTTGGTTGGTTGTTCAGATTCTACATATAAGTGAAACCATATCATCTTGCTCAGATTGTGTTATTTCACTTAGCATCAGACCCATTCATGTTGTCACAAATGGCAAGATTTCTTTCTTTTTGATGGTTGAACAATATTATATTGTATATATGCACCACATCTTCATTATCCAACCATCTGTTGATGGACATTTCAGTTACTTTCATATTTGCCTATTATAAATAATGCTGCAATAAACATAGGAGTGTACATAGCTTTCAAATTAGATTTTGGTTTTTTTGAATAGATTCCCAGAAATGGAATTGCTGGGTCCTATGGTATTTTTAGTTTTTTGAGAAACCTCCATACTGCTTTCCACACTGGCTGTGAGTATACCATTCCACCTGTGTACAAGTGTTCCCTTTTCTCTACATCCTCACCAAGATTTGTTATTTCTTGTTGATACGAGCCATTCTGACTGGTGTGAGGTGATATCTCATTACGGTTTTGATTTGCATTTCTCTGGTGATTAGCGATGTGGAGCATCTTTTCACCTGCCTGTTGGCCATCTGTGTGTCTTCCTTGTAAGACTGTCTATTCAGGTCTTTGCCCACCTTTTAATCAGATTATTTGTTTTCTGGTATTCAGCTATATGAGTTATTTAAATATTTCACTTATTTTTATTTTCATTTTTTGAATTTTTTAATAATTTATTTTGGTATCATTATTCTATAATTACATGTGCAATATTATGGTTATTAAACTACCCCTTCATCAGTTCCCCCCCACAAACCCCATTACAGTCACTGTCCATCACCATAGTGAGATGCTATAGAATCACTACCTGTCTTCTCTGAGTTGTACAGCCCTCCCCATGTGCCCCCAACATTACATCTGCTAATCGTAATGCCCCTTTTTCCGTCTTACCCCTCCCTTCCAAACCATCTTCCCCAGTCCCTTTCCCTTTGGTAACTATTAGTCCATTCATGGGCTCTGTGAGTCTGCTGCTGTTTTGTTCCTTCAGTTTTTTTCTTTGTTCTTATACTCCACATATCACTGAAATCATTTGATACTTGTCTTTTTCGGCTTGGCTTATTTCACTGAGCATAATACCCTCTAGCTCCATCCATGTTATTGCAAATGGTACGATTTGTTTTCTTCTTATGGCTGAATAATATTCCATTGTGTATATGTACCACATCTTCTTTATCCATTCATCTACTGATGGACACTTAGGTTGCTTCCATTTCTTGGCTACTGTAAATAGTGCTGCAATAAACATAGGGGTGCATATGTCTTTTTCAAACTGAGCTGCAGCATTCTTAGGGTAAATTCCTAGGAGTGGAATTCCTGGGTCAAATGGTATTTCTATTTTGAGTTTTTTGAGGAACCTCCACACTGCTTTCCACAATGGTTGAACTAATTTGCATTCCCACCAGCAGTGTAGGAGGGTTCCCTTTTCTCCACATCCTCGCCAACATTTGTTGTTCTTTGTGTGTTGGATGTTGGCCATCCTCACTGGTGTGAGGTGGTATCTCATTGTGGTTTTAATCTGCATTTCTCTGATTAGTGATGTGGAGCATCTTTTCATGTGCCTGTTGGCCATCTGAATTTCTTCTTTAGAGAAGTGTCTATTCATGTCCTCTGCCCATTTCTTAATTGGACTATTTGCTTTTGGTTTGTTAAGGTGCATAAGTTCTTTATATATTTTGGATGTCAACCCCTTATCGAATACGTCATTTATGAATATATTCTCCCATACTGTAGCAAATCTTTTTGTTCTACTGATGGTGTCCTTTGCTGTACAGAAGCTTTTCAGCTTGATACAGTCCCACTTGTTCATGTTTGCTTTTGTTTCCCTTGCCCGGGGAGATATGTTCATGAAGAAGTCGCTCATGTTTATGTCCAAGAGAATATTGCCTATGTGTTTTTCTAAGAGTTTTATGGTTTCATGACTTACATTCAGGTCTTTGAACCACCTTGAGTTTACCTTTGTGAATGGGGCTAGACAGTAGTCCAGTTTCATTCTCTTACATGGAGCTGTCCAGTTTTTCCAACACCAGCTGCTGAAGATGCTGTCATCTCCCCAATGTATATCCAAGGCTCCCTTATCAAATATTAATTGACTGTATGCATGTGGGTTGATGTTTGGATTTTCTATTCTATTCCACTGATCTGTGGGTCTTTTTTTGTGCCAGTACCAAATTGTCTTGATTACTGTGGCTTTGTAGTAGAGCTTGAAGTCAGGGAGCGTAATTCCCCCTGTTTTATACCTCCTTCTCAGGATTCCTTTGGCTATTTGGGGTCTTTTGTGGTTCCATATGAATTTTAGAACTATTTACTCGGGTTCATTGAAGAAAGCTGTTGGTATTTTGATAGGGATTGCATTGAATCTCTATATTGCTTTAGGTAGTATAGCCATTTTGACAATATTTATTCTTCCAAGCCAAGAGCATGGGATGAGTTTCCATTTGTTAGTGTCCTCTTTAATTTCTCTTAGGAGTGTCTTGTAGTTTCAGAGTACAGGTCTTTCACTTCCTTCGTTAGGTTTATTCCTAGGTATTTTGCTCTTCTTGATGCAACTGTGAATGGAATTGTTTTTCTGATTTCTCTTTCTGTTAGTTCATCATTAGTGTACAGGAAAGCAACAGATATCTGTGTGTTAATTTTGTATCCTGCAACTTTGCTGAATTCAGATATTAGCTCTAGTAGTTTTGGAGTGGAGTAATTAGGGTTTTTAATGTACAGTATCATGTCATCTGCAAATAGTGACAATTTGACTTCTTCTCTACCAATCTGGATGCCTTGTATGTCTTTGCTTTGTCTGATTGCCGTGGCTAGGACCTCCAGTACTATGTTGAATAACAGGGGAGAGAGTGGCCATCCCTGTCTTGTTCCCGATCTTAGATGAAAAGCTTTTAGCTTCTCGCTGTTAAGTATGATGTTAGCTGTGGGTTTGTCATATATGGCCTTTATGATGTTGAGGTACTTGCCCTCTATACCCATTTTGTTGAGATTTTTAATCATGAATGGATGATGAATTTTGTGAAATGCTTTTTCAGCATCTATGGAGATGATTATGTGGTTCCTGTTCTTCTTTTTGTTGATGTGGTGGATGATGTTGATGGATTTTCGTATGTTGTACCATCCTTGCATCCCTGGGATGAATTCCACTTGATCATGGTGTATGATCCTCTTGATGTATTTTTGAATTTAGTTTGCTAATATTTTGTTGAATATCTTTGCATCTACATTCATCAGGGATATTGGTCTGTAATTTTCTTTTTTGGAGAGGTCTTTGCCAGGTTTTGGTATTAGAGTGATGCTGGCTTCATAGAATGGGTTTGGAAGTATTCCCTCCTCGTCTATTTTTTGGAAAACTTTAAGGAGAATGGGTGTTATTTCTTCTCTGTATGCCTGGTAGAATTCAGAGGTGAATCCATCTGGTCCCGGGGTTTTGTTTTTGGGTAATTTTTGGATTACCGATTCAATTTCTTTGCTGGTAATTGGTCTGTTTAGTTATTCTGTTTCTTCCTTGGTCCGTCTTGGAAGGTTGTGTTTTTCTAAGAAATTGTCCATTTCTTCTATGTTTTCCAGCTTGTTAGCATATAGATTCTCATAACATCCTCTTATAATTCTTTGTATTTCTGTGGGGTTCGTCGTTATTTTTCCTTTCTCATTTCTGATTGTGTTTATGTGTGTAGATTCTCTTTTTCTCTTAATGAGTCTGGCTAGGGGTTTATCTATTTTGTTTATTTTTTCAAAGACCAGCTCTTGGTTTCATTGATCTTTTCTATTGTTTTGTTCTTCTCAATTTTATTTATTTCCTCACTGATCTTTATTATGTCCCTCCCTCTGGTGACTTTGGGCCTCATTTGTTCTTCTTTTTCCAATTTCAGTAATTATGTCTTTAGAGTATTCATTTGGGAATGTTCTTCCTTCTTTAAATAGGCCTGGATTGCAGTATACTTTCCTCTTAAAACTGCCTTTGCTGAGTCCCACAGAAGTTGTGGCTTTGTGTTGTTGCTGTCATTAGTCTCCATATATTCTTTGATTTCTGTTTTGATTTGGCCTTTAACCCACTGATTAATTAGGACAATGTTATTAAGTCTCCATGTATTTGTGAGCCTTTTTGATTTCCTTCTAAAATTTATTTCTAGTTTTATACCTTTGTGATCTGAGAAGTTGGTTGGTAGGATTTCAATATTTTTGAAATTACTGAGGTTCTTTTTGTGGCCTAGTATGTGTTCTACTCTGGAAAATGTTCCATGTGCATTTGAGAAGAATGTGTATCCTGCTGCTTTTGGGTGTAGAGTTCTGTAGATTTCTGTTAGGTCCATCTGTTCTAGTGTGTTGTTCAGTGTCTCTGTGTCTTTACTTATTTTCTGTCTGGTTGATCTGTCCTTTGGAGTGAGTGGTGTGTTGAAGTCTCCTAAGATGAATGCATTGCTGTCTATTTTCTCCTTTAATTCTGTTAGTATTTGTCTCACATATGCTGGCGCTCCTGTGTTGGGTGCATATATATTTATAATGGTTATATCTTCTTGTTGGACTGACCCCTTTATCATTATGTAATGTCCTTCTTTATCTTTTGCTACTTTCTTCGTTTTGAAGTCTATTTTGTCTGATACAAGTACTGCAACACCTGCTTTTTTCTCTTTGTTGTTTGCATGAAATATCTTTTTCTATCCCTTCACTTTTAGTCTGTGTATATCTTTGAGTTTGAGGTGAGTCTCTTGTAAGCAGCATATAGATGGGTCTTGCTTTTTTATCCATTCTGTTACTCTGTGTCTTTTGATTGGTACATTCAGTCCATTTACATTTAGGGTGATTATTGATAGGTATGTACTTATTGCCATTGCTGGCTTTAGATTCGTGGTTACAAAGGGTTCAAGGGTTGCTTGTTTACTATCTAACAATCTAACTTAACTTTCTTCTTAAGTTATTGTAAACACCATCTGATGTTTCTTTATTTCTCTCCCTTCTTATTCTTCCTCCTCCATTCTTTATATACTAGGTGTTTTATTCCTTGCCTTCAGTTAGTATTTGGATGGTCTGCTTTCCTTTCTATGATTTTTTTTTCTCTGGTGACATCTTTTTAGCCTTAGGAGTGCTTCCCTCTAGAGCAGTCTGTTTAAGATATCCTGTAGTGGTGGTTTATGAGAGGCCTACTCTCTCAAGTTTCGTTTGTCTGGACATTTTTTAATCCCGCCGTCATATTTAAATGATAATTGTGCTAGATACAATATTCTTGGTTCGAGGCCCTTCTGCTTCATTACGTTAAATATATCATGCCATTCTCTTCTGGCCTGTAAGGTTTCTGTTGAGAAGTCTGATGATAGTCTGATGGGTTTTCCTTTGTAGGTGATCTTTTTCTCTCTCTAGCTGCCTTTAATACTCTGTCTTTATCTTTGATCTTTGCCATTTTAATTATTATGTGTCTTGGTGTTGTCTTCCTGGGGTCCCTTGTGTTGGGAGATCTGTGGGCTTCCGTGGACTGTGAGACTATTTCCTTCCCCAGGGTGGGAACGTTTTCAGCAATTATTTCTTCAAAGACACTTTCTATCCCTTTTTCTCTCTCTTCTTCCTCTGGTATTCGTATAATGCGAATATTGTTCTGTTTGGATTGGTCACACAGTTCTCTTAATATTCTTTCATTCCTAGAGATCCTTTTATCTCTCTCTGCCTCAGCTTCTCTGTATTCCTGTTCTCTGATTCCTATTCCATTAACAGTCTCTTGCATCTCATCCAGTCTTCTTTTAAGCCCGTCGATCACTTGTCTTGATTTCTGCATTGTCTTTCCTTACTTCCCTCACTTCCTCCCTCAGCTCTTGCACATTTCTCTGTAGATCCATCAGCATGGTTATGACCTTTGTTCTGAATTCTTTTTCAGGAAGACTGTGCATTTCCATCCCTTCAGGCCCCCTCTCTGTGGTTTTCTTGTTGATCTTAGTCTGGACCATAGTCTTTTCATGGCTATAGAAGTGGTCGCTGGTAGTTTCCACGTATGTCAGCTGGGCTCTTTAAGACTTTAGAAAGAAAAAGAGAAAGAAAGAAAAGAAAAAAGAAAGAAAGAGAAGAAAAAACAAAAAACAAAACAAAACAAACAAGCAAACAAAAAAAAAAAAAACGCCCGCTGGGAGTAGATTCTGTGGGGATACTGTAGGTGGCGCTGTTGCTCCACTATTCCGCAGCTGTGGTCATGCTGCTTCGCAGGGCCCTTTATAGCTCTGGCCGGGGTGGGAACGAATAGGAGGCTTTGATCTCTTTGGGAAATCTAAGTTCGGCCAACCTTTCCCAGTCGCAAGCTAAGGGTCCGAAACTCCCCAGGACTCCCAGCCTGCTGGGCTGAGTGTGCCGGAGCGATCCGGCTCCTCCACTGGGCTCCTGTCTCTTTAAGACCGCTGAAAAAAGTGTACGGTTTTCTTTTTTTTTCCCTTCCCGGGAGCCGGCTGCAAGTACCCTGTTGCGTTCCCCTCTCAGATCCTGCCCCTCTGTCTCTCCAATCTCCACTACACTGTGCGATGTGTGTCAGCGCTCCTCGTGCAGATCACTGGGGCTGGTTATTTCACGGGGTGTACCTCCACTCCCTTCCGGCTCTGAATCCTCTCCTCTCACCAGTGCACTGGGGTGGGTGAGTGCTCGGGTACTGCTGGGTCGCGGCTCCGTATCTTACCCACCTCGTTGGGTGCCGTGTCGTCTCAGCTGTAGCTGCACAGTGTGCACTTTCCTGTGTATTCTGGTCTCTCTTTTAGGAATAGTTGTATTTGCTGTATTTTCATAGATATATAGAGTTTTGGGAGGAGATTTCTGCCGCCCTGCTCACACCGCCATCTTCCCGGAAGTCTCTTTATATATTTTAGACATTAGCTTATTATCAGGTATCACTTGCAAATATATTCTCCCATACAGTATGTAGCCTTTTCATTTTTTTGCTGGTTTCCTTCACTCTGCTGAAACTTTAGTTTGATATAGTCCCACTTGTTTATTTTTGCTTTTGTTTCCCTTGCCTGGGGAAACATGTCCAGAAAAAAATTTCTAATGCTGATGTTCAGGAATTTACTGCCTATGCTTTCTTATAGGGGTTTTATCATTTCAGGTCTTATATTTCGGTCTTTAATCCATTTTGAGATAATTTGGGGGTATGATGTAAGACAATGATCCAGTTTTATTCTGTTACACATAGCTGTTCAGTTTTCCTAACATCATTTATTGAAGACACTGTCTTTTTCTGATTGTGTATTTTTTCCTCCTCTGTCATATATTAGTTGATCATATAGACATGGGTTTATTTCTGGGTTCTCAATTCTGTTCAAAATCCATGCTGTTTTGTTTACTGTAGCTTTGTAATTTGAAATCAGTGAGAATGATACCTTCAGCTCTGTTCTTCTTTTCCAAGATTGCTTTGGCTATTCAAGGTCTTCTGTGGTTCCACACAAATTCTAGGATTATTTGCTCTAGGTCAGTTAAAAATTCCATTGGTATCTGATGAGTATTGCATTGAATCTGTAGGTTGCTTTGTGCAGTATAGCAATTTTAACAATATTAATTCTTCCTATCCATGAGCGTGGAATAGTTTTCCATTTATTTGTGTTGTCTTTGGTTTCTTTCATCAGTATTTTACAGTTTTATAGTACAGGTGTTTCACCTCCTTGGTTAGATTTATTCCTAGGTATTTTATTCTTTTTGATGGAATTGTTAATGAGAGTTTTTGCTTAATTTTTCTTTCTGCTACTTCATTTATTTGTACAGAGAAATGCAACATATTTCTGAACTTGATTTTGTATCCTGATACTTTATTGAACTAATTCATTAAAATTGTAATAGTTTTCTGGTAGAGTCTTCAGGATCTTCTATATATAGTATCATATCATCTGCAAATAGTGACAATTTTACTTCTTCCTTACCGATTTAGATTCCTTTGATTTCTTTTTCTTGTCTGATTGCTGTGGCTAGGGCTTCTAGGACTACATTGAATAAAAGTGGTGGGAGTGGGCATCTTTGTCTTATTATCTGATCTTAGAGGAAAAGCTTCAATACCCACTGTGTTAAGAGTTTTTATCATGAATGGATGTTGAATTTTGTCATATGCTTTTGCAGGATATATTGAGATTATCATATGGTTTTTATCCTTCCTTTTTTTAATGTGGTGTATCACATTCATTGATTTGTGGATTTTGAAGCATCCCTCCATCCCTGGAATAAATCCTACTTGATTGTGATGTTCTTTTTAATGTATTTTTTCATTTGGTTTGCTATTTTGTTGAGCATTTTTTATCTATATTAATTGGAGATTTTGGTTTATAATTTCATTTTTGTAGTGTCCTTGTCTTTTGGTACTGGAATGATGTTAGCCTCATAGAATCAATTTGAAGCTTTCCTTCCTTTTCAGTTATTTGAAATAGTTTGAGTAGGAGAGGTATTAACTCTTCAGAATTTAAGAGGTAGGTATTGAAAAGGTAGGAGTGGTATAAAGTGTTTAGTAGAATTCAACTGTGAAGCCATATGGTCTTGGTATTTTTTTTTGTTGGGAGTTTTTTGATTACCAATTCAATTTGATTAATATAATCGATCTGCTCATTTTTATTTCTTCCTGGGTTAGTCTTGGAATATTGTATGTTTCCAGGAATTTATTTCTCCTAAGTTATCCAGTTTGTTGGCGTATAATTTTTTATAATACTTTCTTATAATCTTTTGTATTTCTGTGGTGTCCATTGTAACTTCTCCTTTCATTTCTGATTTTATTCATTTGAGTTCTCTCTTATTGCAACCTCTCTTTCTTGATGAGTCTAACTAAGAGTTTATCAATGTTTACTTTTTTAAAAAATCAGCTTTAATTTCATTGATCTTTTGTCTCTGTTTCATTTATTTCCTTTCCAATCTTTGTTATTTCTTTTCTTCTATTAACTTTGGGCTTTGCTTGATCTTTTTCTAGTTCCTTTAGGCACCCTACATCCACTCTTGAACCTCTACAGCTTATTCTCAACCTGAGCAACATAATATTTCTTCTCTGGTCAAAACCCTATAACAGTTTTCCATCTCACTTGTATCAGTAAGGGTTCTGCAAGTATGTTAAACCAATAAATGAGAAAAAATTGAACAAAGAAATTAACCAAAATAAAGTTTTATTTTAAGGAACTGGCTCGGGATTATGGGGCCCTGGCAAGTCTGAAGTTGAAAGGGCAGTCCTGAAAGTTGGAAACTCAGGCAGGAGTTGACATTTCAGTCAGGAGACTAAATTGCTTCTCCTTCAGGAAATCTCAGGTTTTGCTCCAAAGGCCTTTCTTCTGATTAGACAAGTTCTACCACATTATCTCTTTGAAAGGCAACTGGTTGTAGGTGTTAACCACATCTACAAAATACTTACACAACACAAACAGTAGTGTTTAATTAAGTACTTAGGTACTACAGCCCAGCCAAGCTGATGCTTAAAACTAACAATTACATAACCCAAAGCCAAAAAAATCCTTAAAATTGCCTAAAAAGCCCCTTATAATATAGCCCTGTGATAGCTCTAACTTCATCTCTTTCCATTCTCCCACCAATTCACTATGCTCCAGCCACACTTGTCTCCTTGCAACTTCTCAAACCAATCAAGTAATTCTTTCTCCAAGAACATTTGTTTTTGCCTCTGAAATATTCTTCCCCAAAGGTTTGAAGGACTCCTCTTCACTTTGCTCAGATTTTGCTCATATATCACTGACCTTTATCCCTTTCTTGCTTTATTATCCTCCATAGTGTTATCACAATCTGACATACAATGTACTTCTGTGCTTATTTGTTTATTGTCTACATCCTCCCTCTAGGATGTAAGCTCCAAGAAGGCAGGGATCTTTGTCTGTGATATTCACTGAGAAGAGTCTGAAACATAGTAACCATCTTTTGTATTAATGTATGTTTTTAAACACATCACAGGATTTCTGTATGATTACACTGAAGTATTTCCAATGAGGGCAGTGAAAGGGTATTGGATTGTAGATTTATAAGCCCTTGTCTAATAGTGAATCTATTCTTCACATTTCTTCCTCTATAGAAAATCATTTACTACTCCTGGACAAAGATATTACCAACTGTAAAACAAGGGAATCGAATGAGGTTCCTTCTATTGCAGAAATTTCATCTTATTCCTTTCCTCCATACCTTATTTTACTGAAATAGCATCTCAGGAAATATTACAGGTCAACAGGTTTTTATAGTTTGTTTACCTTATACATTACCTAACTATAAATACATTTATGTATTATTACATTACATGCATTATAATTATATTATTATGTATAAATACATTAAATATTTCCTAACTATTACAAAGCATAAGGGAATTACCCCCAACTGAATAAGCATATATGACATAAACTAAAACAGACATGGTGTTGAGACTTATTTATACCAAGAAATTAAGAACGCCTTCTCAGTTATTACCTACTCTCATTCTAATGTTATACACAAAGGACCACACATTACCATAATTGCCTGCACACTTGGAGGGCCTCTTACATATTTCAGAAGCTAGAGACAGACACTGCAGGCTTTGGCGGGCCCATCTCTTCATAAAGATGTCACTTTTCTTCTTCCGTATTTGAGCATATTTTGCTCTCCATGACTTCTATGTAACCTGGTTTTAATTTCCCCTTCTCACAGTCCCTAAGCACCTACTGTCTTCTTGGAATAAAGCAGCGGTTACCTAAAAATAATTACTTTGTTTGGCGCTACCCCAAGTCCTTGTGAATGCCATCATCAGGGCCCACAGGCATTACCTGCCTTTCTTCATAGTAAGAAAAACTGGTATCACTAATTGAAAGTTTTAGCAATCTTCAGTGCTCTATTTTCTCTTTCTCCCTCTCTTCCATTCAGAGAATTATGAGTGTTCATTGTCAATAAAACTTTAAATTAATAGTCAATATTTCACAACTCTTAACCACAATCAATATTAGTGGCTTATACAACAGTGCAGTGCATTTTCTCTTGCCAAGGAAACTTTTTTCTCCTATGAGAGAGAAAGAGAGAGAGAATGAAGAATCTCATACAACAAGTATCTCAGATGCTGAGTTTCTCTATTGTCTCAGCTCTAGGAAAGGAACCATGTCAGTTATAACCGTCACATGATTTTTACAGGATTTTATTTTCACTAGCTTAATAATATATTCCTTTTCTAGCTTATCCAGAACTCATAGGTAAATTTAAAAACTTCAGCAGCTTAGTTTTAACTGCAGTCACAGGCACAAGTAAACTGGTGTTAATGTAAAAGAAATGCATAAAGACCAATTAGAGGGAAAATCTATGAATGAACATAGCCACAAAGGGCTTTAATTGAAGTTAATCTCACATTAGAGAAAAACCATGATGTGGACAAGGCAAACTGAAATAATCAGTAATAATGTGGATGTGCTCAACAAGTGAGTCCTAGTCTTTCAGGCAATTCAGGCTAGTCCTACAAACTCTGTCAGGCCATTAAAAAAAAAAGGAAAAATACATATTTTAAGATTGAAAGGGTACATTGCTCAATTTATGCTATTTCTCACTTTCACCATTTGAATCCAAATGAAACTAATAAAATTAAGAACCGGGAGAAATATTTTTCCATGCTCATGCTCATTCACCTGTCTCAAATCCTCCCCTAACACTTCTGCAAATTATTTGCCATTTTTGGAAGCCCCCTAAATTTAAGGCCCTGTCCTAAAAACATTACATGCATTATTTCAATTCACTATCACAGAGACATTGCAAAACAGGCACTATTATTTGCATTTTATGGATTAGAATACTAAGGTTCAGAAAAGTTAAGACAATTTATCCAAGACTATACAGCTAATTAGTGAGAAAGCTCAGATGCAAACATTGGTCTATCAGACTCGACATTGGATGTTCTTTCTCCTTCTCTGCATAAAAATGACTCACAATTGAGATTCAGTGAGGGGTAGCTTTTTTTTTTTAACTACAGAGAACTGGAAATCTCACTGGAGGACTGCAACTGAAAAGGAGCATCTAATTGGTTTTCCCAGACCACAGGAAAGCAGTAGGGTCCACGCAGAAAACTACAAAGAGATTAGCAAGAAAGGTCAAAGGAAACCTTTCTAGAACCTACTTATTGAGTGACAGAATTTCTGAGGAGGAAGAAAATAACTAAAAGTGACTTTTATCACTAAAATAAGGATCATTTTCTCCATGCATGTGCATTTCAACATTTTACATCCAAATTATTGACGACTGACGCTTGCATAGTACTTCAGAGTTCACAGAGTGTTTTTTTGTGACTGCCACTCCATACACTCACAGCAGTCCTGGAGTCAGGTTAGAAACATGACATACTTTTCATAATCACTACCAATCACTATGTGCAAGCCTACCATGTACTAACTACTCTTCCGCAGGATCATGCATTGTTAAATTGTAGCCTCAAAACACTCTTTAGACAAGAACAAACCAAGTGCAATTTTACTTTCTCCAAGATCAAAAAGCTAGTCAAGTAAAACGAAGGCAATAAAGTAAACGAAGTAAAATGAGTAGTCAGCAAACAAGAAAGAAGAAATAGTGGCTTTATTTTAAAAAAAAAAAAAAGAAAAAGAATTTTCTCTGTGAAGGTAGTATCAATACGAGTCTCCCAGCTCCCCATTTCAGTCACATTTCTGGCGTACATAGAAGTTCTGGGCTCCCACTGAGAAAAAAAGGCAATCCAGGTATGACTTCACAACCGAAATGAAAGTTAAAGCAATGGCATCTGTGTTAGTTTCCTATTACTACTGTAACAAATTACTCAAAACAACACAAATATATTGTCCTAGAGTTCTGAGGGCCCGAAGTCCACAGTGGGCCTTACTGGGTATAAAACAGCGGTGTCAGCAAGGCTGCATTTATTTTGGAGGCTCTAGAGAAAAAACAATTCCCTTACCTTTTCTAGCTTCTAAAGGCCTCCTGCAGCCCTTGGCTCATGACCCCTTCTTCCACTTCCAAAGCCAGCAGTGCAGCAGCATCCAGCGTCTCTCAGGCTGACCAGCACTTCTGCCTGAATTTCATCTTCTCAGGATTTTGTGGTTACATTGGACCCACTCAGATAATCTATGAATAACCTCGCCATCTGAAGGTCCTTAATTTAATAACATCTGAAAAGTCCCTTTTTCCCATGTAACAGTTTTTTTCACAGGCACCATTGATTAGGACATGTACAACTTTGGAGGCCATTTTTATGCCTACCACAGCATATTTGTCTGGAATTTATATTCACTGATACAGAAACGAAGACTTAAAATAATTTATAATGAAAGATGCCATTGCCTCTCTTATAAAAATTGATAACAATACACTTTTCAGTAGCAAGTAACAAAGCTCTTAGTATGATTTCAAGGAGCAAAGTTGCTCAGTGTAACATGCAGCAAATGGTTCACATTTAGGCTCCATAGTACAATAAACCAAAGTATCTTTGATGAGGGGAGAAGAAAACTCCAAGATAGTAAAAATAAATATCATAAAATTTAAGGCCAAAAGATATGAGTAGATAGGGCAGTAGCCTATGTTACCACAGAATGACCTACTAGCTTGAATTTTAGGCTCCTCTGGCCATTAGCTGAGTGAATGTAGGTAAGTTACTTAAGAAATATGTGCCCTAGTTTCCTATTTGCAAAACGGAAATTGTTTCAATATCACAAGTACATTTTAGGGTTGTTGTAAGGATTAAAGATCATACCCCTTAAGTACCTTTCACAGGGCTTGATCCAGGACAGTTGTAGGTAAATAGTAACTATGCTATATCCACTTCTTTCAGTTCTGTGATTATTATATAAGGAACTCCCCATGCAAAGATTTTTCTATCATATGGTTAAAAAGTACATTTATATTTCTGAATGGAATCTAGTTGCAGAAGAGTTCCTGTGTAGCTATAATTCCTTTCATAATAATACTTTGTAAAATTGCCTGATGCCCAATAACAAATTAAAGAAATGGTCAAGTTTTGACAATTACACAAAGTTCCAAATGCCATAACCACAAAACTAAAATTAGACAACACTGGAATTCTAATTCAACTAAAGGAACACTGATATGAAGATTTAATGTCTGCAGGCTATCACAGAGGACTTAAATAATTTTCTGGACTGAGTTGGAGGTCAGTTTAATAAATAAAGAGCCATATAGATCTTACAATGTAAATATAATTACTGACCTCTTTTTCTAGTTCCTTTAGGTCATTAAATAGTTTCTGACACTACCTCCCCAAGTCAGCTTCAAAATGAGAAGGTTTCTGACCTCTCTGATCATATACAAATGACTTTAAATCTCAGTTAAGCTAGGATATAGACAGCATATTTTTAATTTCATGCTAACTATTCAGCAGATGATACATTTCCTACACAAATCTAAAGTAATACTAATTGTAAAAAGTATAGGCAGAATATTATTCTGTATCTTAAAAGAATGTATTTCTAGTTATCAGAAATACTCCTATTTTGGTTGTCAAAATATCTAATGTAATGCTACATCTCTGGACTAACAATTCAGCAAAACCAACTGGTTCCTTATAGTGAATCTATCAAGCATCAAAGAAGGAGATTTCATCAATAAAACAACAGGAATAGCTTCTTGGTGGAGTATCTGTGGCATATATCAAAATTTGTATAATTTTTTCCCAAAATCTATTAAAAATCCCACTTATGAAGCTTATACTTTAATTAACTAGTTGCATAAACTGCAAACTCCATCTACAGGCTTTCATATTCATAAAAAAACATGTTTATCAAAACAACAATAATTTGTCTTTGAAAAATATTATTTCGTATGAGAAATCTACTTTTTGGTTTCCTGTCTTATACTTGTGAAATCTAAAAGTTTTATTGCCTTTTAAATTTAAAATTACAACTAGAGATTAGGGACACATACGATAATGTCAGCCAAAGCAAAGGAATTCTACTCTGTTAAAGCAGCAGAAAGCCAGTCAGTGTATGTTGCCAAAAGTCTTCCTGATTTCATCAGTTTTGGGATAAACAATCAGAGAAAGTTTATATTTCTATGGCTGCTGGAACACTGAGGTTTTAACATCTTTATAGAATTGGATCTTAAAGGGTTTATGATAGGAGCCTTTGGCTATCTACAACTCTTACATTTTTCAAGTTGGGAAAACTATTAAAATAAGAAGAATGTAAAATGGCAAGTGCCTTGATGTGTGGCCTTTGCAGCAGGATATGGTGGTAAATGAAGCTAACCAATTTCCACTTTGTAGTTTTGATGGATGTCCAGAGGGCTTTTTGAAAGTAAAACAAAATGAAAGAAACAAAAGCTGAGTGATCATTTTATCAGGGGACCCTTGGTGTATCCTGTAGTTCATTTAGGCAAGCCAGTATCAGAAAACTCAAGGAATACTAAAGGACATCTGCTCCTTAAAACTAATTTCATCTCTCATTGAAGAGCTTACCCTATTGTGCATTTCATCACTTTTCTTAAGTTAGACTTCACTTACTTCCCCATCTAAGAAAAAAACATTATTGAGTCCACCCTAGTCTACTGAAGCTTTAATATACTGCTTTGATACACAGACAAGTATTTTGCATACAATAAGTCTGCTGAAAAACTGAATTAATTTGTTGGTAAAATATATTTTTTTTTCTAGGCATCTATAATATATTATGACCTCTTCTGAGAGTAAAACAATGATCCAGACAGGTATAGTTCCTGGTTCCTGTCTTCATGGAATCTACAGTCTACTTGTAGAACAAATAATAACAATTAATTATTCAATTCAAAAGTGGAGCAGAGCAGGGGATTATGGGACTTTTTAAGTTGGGCCTCATAGAATGACTCATAGGGAATGGATATACAAGCTGATTTTGAAGGATGAAGAGAATGAATAGAGCAAAAGGCTGGGAACTAGGACGAGAGAAAGAAGACTATTCAAGCTGGGCTAACAGGCCCAAGTAAACTGAAGTGTTGGAAGTTTGAGAACTGAGAGAAAACCAGAACGGGTAATGCCGAGAGTGAGGAGGGAAGAGCATGAAGCAGAGGGAGAAGCAGGCAGAGGCTAGATCGGAGGGAGCCAGAGTGAAGGCTTTACTTTTACCCAAACATCAATGAGAAACCATTGAAAGGCATTGAGCAAAACACTGATATAATCAGCCTTATGTTTTTAACAGATTACTTTGACTGCAATGTGGAGAATGTATTCATTATTATCAATGAAGCATTTATTTCTCAGAGATTCATGGATTCCCCCACACAATATAGCAATAGCAAGTCAAAAGGAAAATGAATCAAAGGACTACCAAAAATAGACACCAATAAACCTGAATTCAGAAAGTTCAACTATTTGACTTGATAGAATATCACAAAGAATGTTTAATTCAAATTATTATCCCTGTCATTACTAATAGAATACAAACTCCAAGACCATATTCCTCTCATCTGTTTTACCCATTAATTTATCCCAGCACCTAGAACTGTCACTGGCAACAGAAGATCCTCAAAAAACATTTACTAAATGCATGAGTACACAAACTAGCAAAAAATGTGTTTCCAATCACTTTACATCAGTGGTAATTACATTCCCCATCCTTCTCTTGATTTCCATATATATCATCTTTCTTTGGATTCTTTCTCTTCTACCATTCCTCCTAACTTAAAGCAAAAGAAGGTAATAGAGTCCAGTGACAAACTGAGCATAGTGCTAAGCGGTGTCAGATAAAAATGAAGTATCTGAAGAAAAGATAATCTAGGGGAACATCAGACACAAAGAGAATGAGTTAACTTAGGGCAGTAAATCATGCAACTAAAAAGGTTCAAATCTATTAGGGCCTGGTAGCTATAGCTGATGATAACCCTTTTATGGTCTTAGGTGTTTATATTTCCCCCCAAATCCATATGTTGAAATCCTAACCCCCAAGGTAATGGTATTAGGACATGAGGACTTTGAGAGACAATTAGTTATGAAGGTGGAGCCCTCATGAATGCGATTAGTACCGTCATAAAAGAGAACCAGAGAGATGCCTGCCCCTTCAGTCTGGGGGGTTACAGTGAAAAGACAGCAATCTAAGAAACGGGTTCTCACAAGACTGAATCTGTTGGCACCATGATTTTGCACTTCCCAACTTCCAGAACTGTGGTAAATAAACCACCATGTTTTTATAAGGTATTTTTGGTATAGCAGCCTCAAAGGGACTAAAACACACTCTTATCTTCAAGCGTTCATATTGAAAAGCTTGTATTCAAGATGATCAGCTGAAAGTGTGAAGCTTAATCACATATCCACTATGGCAAAATAATAACAGTGTCTTATGGGAGCTGAGTTAGTACTGCCATCCTCTAATGGGAAAAAAGAAGTAAAGTGTGCAACATCATTAGGCTGATGGTTGAGCAGCTCTGTGCCTCCCAATTTTCCCTGCAGCAACACTGTGACACTTTGTGTGTACTCAATGTTTCATCAGCTAGGAGAGAGAGATCCTCAAGCATCCATCACCCAGACATACACACACCGTAGGCACACACATCCTTATAGAGGGAAGGAGGAAGAATGAGGTAATGTGTGTACTACCTTGCGTGCATACGGTCAGTCTGCATGAGGGTGTGTGGTCAAGACGTCAGGCGAGCCCCACTGGCTGGTGATCTCTGTGCCCAGAGATCAGCTTCCAAGTTACCCCATACCCTAGAATTCTATAAAAAGGCAAACTAGTATTCAAAAGTGGGACTAATATCAGGACATTTTAGATACATAGGGGCTCAGAATGTTTGTCCCTGAGAGATATTTTGTAAAAGAATTATTGGAGAAGGTACCACAGAAAGTAGAACAATGAAGCCTGGAAGAATTATTAGAATTCAGGAAGTTAATTACTCAATGTTATTACAAAGTTTAAGTAAGTAATGATTATTAACATACTTAACACACGTGTGTATGTGGGGGAGGGAAAGTGGTACCTGAGGTGGGGGTGGGGCACAGAAGTGGAACTTAAAGGATGCCAACACACCTGAATTTATGTCTTGTAGGGTATATAGATGCTTAACAGTTTTAACCTGTGTTTTAAAAAGTCTGTACCTTTCTGTTAAAGTAACAAAGGAAGCATTAAAAGTATAGAAATATAAGTAATATTTCCCATTTAGAAAACAGAGAAACAAAAATACACAAAAAGGTAAACACAATGAATCTAACAAAATCCAGGAATGAAGGCAAAAGAATCAAGGACCCAGCATTGTGAACAGAAAACACAAAGCGAGTTTCAGGATTTCAGTGAACCCAGTAAATACAACTGTGCTTAGCTCATCTTTTAGAAGACATTTTTTAATTTGTTAAAATGAATTAATTATCTAACCATATTCTATTTAAAAATGGCACACCTGTTATGAAAGGATATAACAAAGTTGAAAATAAAGCAAATGCTAGCAAAATAAAGCTCAGTTGGCAATAGCACACAGAAGAGAATTCAAAGAAAAAGCTTTGAAAGAGTCAGCTTTGAAGCTGATGACCACACACTGATAAATCAAGCCAATAAGAAGACATAAAAATCATAAATTTTAATCATCTAATAACATAAGTTTAAAACTTATAAAGGAAGAATTGGTCTTCCCAAGAAATGAACAAATCCATAGTTCACAGTAAAAGAATATTACACATCTCAGAAATCAACAGATAAAATAGAAAATACTGGTATAGAGGATTTTAATGCCACATTTAATACAAAACACACACACATACATAAGAAATTACATAAAAGGAAACATTCTTTTTTAGCACATTTATACACAAAAAATATGGTTTGTATCAAGCTACAAAGAAAATCTCGACAAGTTTTTGTAAAATTGGTATCTTACAAGTCTTATTCACTATCTATATTAGAAAAAATTTGAAGACAACAACAAAAAATAGCAAGAGAGATCCACACATCTTAAATTTAAAACCCATATCACAAGCCATTGCACTACTTAGGAAATTTAATGCAAATTACAAACTAGTTATAAAAGATGTCCCCAAGGAGACATGTACAAAGATGTTTAGTTAATCATTGCTTTAAACAACAAATAAAATTTGAGGGAAAAGTCTGCTTTTTAGTAGGATAAACAAAATTGCTGAATAAAACATGGTACATTTATGCCATGGAATACTGGTTATATCTGTAGATACTACCATGGGTAGATTTCCTACACATAACACTGAAAAAAACAGGTTGCAAAATAATGAGAAGCATACATTATCATCTACCTACATATAAAAGAAGAAATACTATATACACTATACCATTTTCATGGAGTTCACAAATCCATGGAAAAACATCTTCAATAAACACATCTAACTGGAAAGTAAGGAAAAGACACGGTCAAAGAGGACCTCAGCATTTTCTGTTATATTTCTATAAGGAAAACATATTCACATACACTTGGTTTGAAACAGAATATAAATAACTTTATAACTTACTGAAATTTGAGCAATTATAGACAGTATGCAAAGGAGAGTGACTGACTGAATGAGAGGGAGACAGAGAGGCAGATAAAGAGACAGAGACTTGGTGAGGACAGGGGAAGGGTTCTTTAAATAGGATGACAGATGAAGCATCTTTGAGATGTTTAAGCAGAGGCCTGAATTAGGTGAAGAAGTTGGCCTTGAGGAAAACAAGCAGTGTGTGTCAGCCAGAAGGAACCACAAACACCATGGCCCTGAGGCCAGCCTGCTGTGTTAGAGGAAGAGCAGAGGAATGAGTGGAGAGCTCTGGGTGCTACATACTGGGGACTCTGCAGCCATGGAGAGGGCTATGAATTTTACTCCAAAATTATGGGAAACAGTTGGAGGATTCTGAGCAAGGAAGGGGACACATTTACCTTTTGGCTTTCTTTAAACTTTTTATTTTGAAATAATTGTGGACTCATTAACTTTCTTTTGCACTTGTGTCAAAAATCAGTTAGGAATACATTTGTTGGTCTATTTTATTTCTAGATTCTCTATTCTGCTCCATTGAGCTCTGTCTATTTCTCCACCAATACCTGTCAGGACTCTCATACCCAAATAGTGTATTTTTTGTTACAGTTCCATGGGTCCCTGAGGCTCTGCTAATTTTTTTCAGTCCTTTTTCTCATTTTTTTTTCCAGATAGGGTCATTTCTAATGTTCTATCTTGTTTCTATCTTCAAGTTTACTGATTCTTTGTCTTTTCCCACCATTCTGCTATTGAGCCAATTCATTATGTTTTCTAATTTTGGTTACTGTATTTTTAAGTTCTAAAATTTCCATTTGGTTCTTCTTTATATATTCTATTTTTTTAATGAGACTTTATTTCTTTGCTGAGATATTTTTTTTAACATGTTAGTAACTGTTCATTGAAGAATTTTCATGTTGGCTGCTTTAAACTCTTTTTTAGATAATTATAACATGTCTGTCTGTTTGGTGTTGGCATCTATTAATTGTCTTTCTTTCAGTTTGAGATCTTCCTTGTTCTTGGTAGGAGTGATTCTGTATGGAGATCTGGACATTGTGGATATTATGATTCATTATTTAAGTTTTCTGCTTTATCTGGCTTTCACTGAAACCACTAAGCAGGGGAAGAGAGACACTGACTTGTTACTGTCAGGTGGAGGTGCCCCCCTCAGTCTTCATTTATACGCAGAGTGGGGCTCCTTGTTACTGTAAAGCAGGGGTTGGAGTTCCATCCTCCCAACAGGACAACACTAATAACTCCCAAGCTGGAAGAGATATCATTGTTATTGTTTTTTGTTGCTCCAACCTGGTCTCTACTAACATTGACATTGTTTCCTCTATCTCAGAGCATCCATGGAAGGACACAATAGAAATTCCTGAACCACAAGAGTACCTTTGAAGTTCAAGAAGGAAATCTCTCCCTACATTCATGGTCTTCTGAATTGCTCTATGCTTGATTCTGACATTCCCCCCTAAAATTATCTGAAAATCAAGAGTTACAGTGAGCTCAGCTCACTGCCAGGCAAGCAATGTCTTGAGGCAGGTCTTAAAATATGCTAATAGGAATGTAAGAACACTAAATTTGTTTTACATTCATATGACTCACATTGGAATATTCATCTTCAGCTGCAAATTCCTGTCTCAATGTTTAATTTAATGAAACAAAAGTCATCTGAATAAGAAGTTGCAAAATTTATAATAAACAACTGCTTGTCAAGACAATTTATTACTGGAACATTATGTGCCTTAGGATGCAACTTAATGCAGTTTAGATGCAAACATCTAGAACTACCTTTCAGAACTTCTGTCCTTGCTTCTCTCCTGAGATGACTTCCTGAACCCTGTGTTCCCTGAACAGCCTTGAGAATGGGTAAGGAGCTGCTAACTCTCTACTGCTAAGTCCTCACCTGCTGTCTTAACTTTTAAAGACCCAGCAAATCTGATCAGTAAGCTAAGGAAAACCAACATGCCTCAAAAAATTTCCTCACTCCTCAGTGGACCCAACCAGATCTATGCCCCTACTTTGGGATTACTCTCTGTGTCCTATCCAAATGTACCAGACTTCTTCTAGGACCTACACAAGCACTTCCCAGGGACTGTACATCTAAGGGGTATAAACTGGTGTGAGGGATCGTAGGTCTGAGGTATGGCCAAAGGTGACATTTTGTAGAAGATGTGGATGGAGAAATCCAATAATTCAAATTTGAATTTGGCTTTCCAGGTAATTATGGAAGTATATTTGTCAGAGAAGAAAGGGAGATTATATTTTATTCAACAGTTTGTTGGCTTGATTTATAACTTTTAAATACTTAGACATATGGCAAATGGGCCTCCATTTGTATATATCTTCGTGGGGTCTTAAAATATGAGGATTAAAGCTTAGGCTAAATCTATGTGTAGTAAGGGTAAATGTCTACAATAATTTGCTAATCATAGATCAGAGGATCTGGTTCCTAAGGGATGCCAGCATATAAAATTCCAACTGTGTATCTTCAAACCCTGGGAACACTCAACAATTAAGAAAGGAAGAAATGAAGAGAGCTCTATAAAATCTGGACATCAGAAAATACCTGAAGATTGTGGGAGTATATCCTCCAGGGAGGTCTCTTTAACTTCCCAAATAAATCAGATATGGTAATGCCTGGTCTTATTGTGTCCTGTCTTATCATGGAACCATACTTGAATTACTTACTTGTCTGAACCCCCCACTAGACTGAGTTCTAGGAGGGAGAGACCATTAATCTGTTTCATCACTACATCCCTAGGAATTTAGCATAAAGAAGAATACATGTTCAATTAACACATTTTGAATGACCAAATAAAAAAAGTGAACAAATCGTGCTATAGATCAGAAAATGGAGAACCATTTCCAAATCCTCATATGCTAGGCAATTAGAGGAAAGCTCTTCTTAAAACATGAATAGAAGCAGGATAACTAGTAGGAAAACATAAGTTTGATTCATCAAAAAATAAACTCTGAATCAAGAAGACACAGTATTCTGATAACTAGACATAAATCTTCCAACTTGAGAAAGCTTCATGAGTCTCCTAAGGACAAGACTGGAGTCTTACTCATCTCTGTGTCAGAACTTAATGCAGTGTCTGGAATACAGGACGTGCTCAGAAAGAGTTTGATGAATGCCAAGATAAAGACTTGTAAGAATACATTAAGTAAAAGAAAAAATTTTACTCTATTGCAATGTTATATGACCATTGTTCAGAATATAGGCTCTAATAATTTATGAAATTTAATCTATTACATTGTGATTATGTAGTTGTTATTTTCAACTATATTGGGTCATACACCACATGACTATAAGTCATGTAAATATGGAATATGGGTACAAAGGTAGTATTTATTTCCTAAATCATTTATATAAAAGATACACTTACAGTTATTTACAGCACAACAAATTCCCCCAAACTTTGTGGCTTACTCATTTAATTAATCTCCCACAGCAATCATTCAATTATCTCTCATGGTTTCTGTGGATCAGGTACTCAATCAGGGCACAATGGGAACAACTTGTGTGTTTTTTATGATATT
Organism: Smutsia gigantea; assembly: GCA_032199065.1. NCBI lineage: Eukaryota > Metazoa > Chordata > Mammalia > Pholidota > Manidae > Smutsia > Smutsia gigantea. The sequence continues at coordinate 75,895 of JAVSCE010001418.1, read as the reverse complement.
TGAGGTCTTGGCCTAAAAGATTTGACTGGAAGTGCCTGGATGGCTCAAGGCCAAAATCATCTAAAAGTTCATAGTTCACATGTCTGGAGGTTGTCACTGACTGTTGATGGCAGCCTCACCTGACCTGTGGGTTTATTTGGGCCTATCTGCCAATATACTTGGCAATAATCTCTTATGGTTTCTCTGTCTCTTTAGAGCATAGTGACTGGGTTCTATGAACAGCATCCCAGCAAGAGCTGGCAGAAGCTCCATCACCATTTGCAATCTAGACTCAGAAATCATACAGCTTCACTTCTACCATAATCATAGGTCCACCCAGACTTTGAGGAAGAACAAACATAAAGGACAGAAGATCTTGCAAGAAAAGCATAAAGGATAGGAGATCTTGCACTGGTAAACATGGAAAATACAATCTGCTACAGTCTACCACCTGGCCATAACAATGCACATTTCTCAAACATACAACCCATACAACACTCCCACCATCAAGACTACCAAGTCTCATTCCACTACAGCAACAGCTCAAAGCCTAAGAACCAGCTAATACAGGTGGGTGAGGAATTTCTCAGCTGAAATTCCTCAAGTATAGTTCCTTAAATACCCTTCCTTTCAAGCTTGAGACCTACAACCTCAGGAGATAAGTGACCATAGCTCTATCATTCATTTAAAGTTGTTACACAACAACGGTGGAACAAAAGTCATGAGAGAAACTAAAACTCCCATTCAAAAAGGGATGGGGAGAACAGGAGGCAAACAGCAGTCACTAGTTCATACCGATTTTGAAATTTATCCCACTACAGATTGCCATTTCGTTGATTAAAACATAGTACTCCTCCCTAGGAATGACTCTGCAGGACTCTTGGCCCTGCCCTCTGAATTATCCTCCCTTATATGTGTAAGTCAGCCCATGTTTGCAACTGAGTAGTTTTCTCAGGATATGTCGTGTTAGTAGAAACTTAGAGAAAGGGGACCAAAAGCCTCCTTATTTATACTCTCTCTATCCCATTAATCCAATTTGGTGATGCTTACTTCAGGTGAAAGTTGCAGGAACCTTTAAATAGTACAATAATCATGCAGCTCAAGCAAGCCCCTCAGGTGTGGTAAGCTGACATCTCCACTTATAGTAACAGGACATGCAAGGCAAAAGCATAATTACTCCAAATTTGTTTTTAGACATTTACTGACCTTAAGAGTTCCCAATCTATAATGTTCCTCTCATCCAAAACTAATCACCAACCCTTCATGACTTGAATGCTGACAAATTTCTACTCAGTTGCTATCAAAGGTTGAATAATTATACTTAAGACACTTTCTTTTGGAATGTTTCATATACTTTGAAGAGTAGCATTAGAGTCTAATTGTAAAGGTGTTCATTTGTCAAGAGTATTTTTAAAAGTCTGATTTCTGAAAACAGTGATATATGAATATTGAATGCAGAAACAAACTATTAACATGCAATACTACCTTCAGTCTTTAGACAGCAACAAGCTATTTCTCACTCAGACTGTGCATTTGATGGGCATGAGGTCATACTATGATCTACAAATAAATATTTTTCATATAAAAATTGATAAAAATAAAAATCTAATAGCTGACTGCAATAAATACATATACATATATCTATTGCATTTACCCATAACATTGGACTATTAACCAATTTTTAGAAAATCTTACTTAAAATATTTTATTTGCATAATTGAAAAACCAGAATGGATGCAAAAAAAATACCAGTATAAACTATAACATGAGATAATTAATGTAACTAAACATTAGTCATCCAATGTACTTCTTCAGTTCATATCAATATCAGAATAATTTTTTGACTGTAAAACAAAATAAGAAAAATCATTGCTTCATGGAGAAAAAACTATCTTATCTGTTTGTATGAACTGTTCACAAAAATTGATATAAACCACAAAAAAAGATTAAATATTTTAAAATGTAGAAATTTGACAGTTAGTGAGTTGATTAATCCATAAGTACAGGCCAATTACAGAAATTTAAACAATATATCTATAACAATATGGAGGTAAAATCACAACATAAAAAATGTATAAGTAATATGACAAAGCACTACATTTTTTTTAATTTTAATTTTTTTTATTTTGGTATTATTAATCTACAATTCCATGCGCAACATTATGGTTACTAGACTCCCCACATCATCAAGTCCCCACTACATACCCCACTATAGTCACTGTCCATCAGCAGAATGAGATGCTACAGAATCACTACTTGTCTTCTCTAAGCTGTACAGTCCTCCCCGTGCTCCCCCCTAAATTATGTCCGCTAATCGTAGTGCCCCTTTTTCCCCTTGTCCCTCCCTTCCCACCCATCCTCCCAAACCCTTTCCCTTTGGTAACTGTTAGTCCATTCTTGGGTTCTGTGAGTATCCTGCTGTTTTGTTCCTTCAGTTTTTTTCCTTGTTATTATACTCCACATATGAGTGAAATTATTTGATACTTGTCTTTTTCTGCCTGGCTTATTTCACTGAGCATAATACCCTCTAGCTCCATCCATATTGTTGCAAATGGTAGGATATATTTTCTTCTTATGGCTGAATAATATTCCATTGTGTATATGTACCACTTCTTCTTTATCTATTTATCTACTGATGGACACTTACATTGCTTCCATTTCTTGGCTATTGTAAATAGTGCTGCGATAAACACAGGGGTGCATATGTCTTTTTCAAACTGGGCTCCTGCATTCTTAGGGTAAATTCCTATGACTGGAATTCCTGGGTCAAATGGTATTTCTATTTTGAGTTTTTTAAGGAACCTCCATACTGCTTTCCACAATGGTTGAACCAATTTGCAGTCCCACCAGCAGTGTAGGAGGGTTCCCCTTTCTCCACATCCTCGCCAATAATTGTTGTTTGTGTTTTGGATGGTGGCCATCCTTACTGGCATGAGGTGATATATCATTATGGTTTTAATTTACATTTCTCTGATGATTAGGGATGTGAAGCATCTTTTCATCTGCCTCTTTGCCATCTGAATTTCTTCTTTAGAGAAGTGTCTGTTGAGACCCTCTGCCCATTTTTTAACTGGATTATTGCTTTTGGTTTGTTGAGGTGCGTGAGCTCTTTATATATTTTGGATATCAACCCCTTATCAGATATGTCATTTATGAATATATTCTCCCATACTGTAGGATGTCTTTTTGTTCTACTGATGGTGTCCTTTGCTGTACAGAAGCTTTTCAGCTTGATATAGTCCCACTTGTTCATTTTTGCTCTCGTTTCCCTTGCCCAGGGAGATATGTTCATGAAGAAGTTGCTCATGTTTATGCCTAAGAGATTTTTGCCTACGTTTTTTTCTAAGAGTTTTATGATTTCATGACTTACATTCAGGTCTTTGATCCATTTTGAATTTACTTTTGTATATGGGGTTAGACAATGGTCCAGTTTTGCCAACACCAGGTGTTGAAGAGACTGTCATTTCCCCATTGTATATCCATGGCTCCTTTATCGTATATTAACTGACCGTATATGTTTGGGTTTATATCTGGACTCTCTATTCTGTTCCACTGGTCTGAGGGTCTGCTCTTGTGCCAGTACCAAACTGTCTCAATTACTGTGGCTTTGCAGTAGAGGTTGAAGTCAGGGAGCATAATTCCCCCTGTTTTATACTTCCTTCTCAGGATTGCTTTGGCTAATTGGGATCTTTCATGGTTCCATATGAATTTTAGAACTATTTACTCACTCTGGTTCATTGAAGAATGCTGTTGGTATTTTGATAGGGATTGCATTGAATCTCTATATTGCTTTAGGTAGTATAGCCATTTTGACAATATTTATTCTTCCTAGCCAAGAGCATGGGATGAATATCCATTTGTTAGTGTCCTCTTTAATTTCTCTTAGGAGTGTCTTGTAGTTTTCAGCGTATAGGTCTTTCACTTTCTTTGTTAGGTTTATTCATAGGTATTTTATTCTTTTTGATGCAATTGTGAATAGAATTGTTTTCCTGATTTCTCTTTGTGTTAGCTCATCAATAGTGTATAGGAAAGCTACAGATTTCTGTGTATTAATTTTGTATCTTTGCAACTTTGCTGAATTCAGATATTAGTTCTAGTAGTTTTGGAACAGAGTCTTTTGGGTTTTTGATGTTCAATATCATGTCATCTGCAAATAGTGACAATTTGACTTCTTCTTTACCAATCTGGATGCCTTGTATTTCTTTGTTTTGTCTGATTGCTGTTGCTAGCACCTCCAGTACTATATTGAAAAACAGTGGGGAGAGTGGGCATCCCTATCTTGTTCCCGATCTTAGGTGAAAAGCTTTCAGTCTCGCTGTTAAGTATGATATTGGCTGTGGGTTTGTCATATATGGCCTTTATGATGTTGAGGTACTTGCCCTCTATACCCATTTTGTTGAGAGTTTTAATCATGAATGGATGCTGAATTTTTTCAAATGCTTTTTCAGCATCTATGCAGATGATCATGTGGTTCCTGTTCTTCTTTTTGTTGATGTGGTGGATGATGTTGATGGATTTTCGAATGTTGTACCATCCTTGCATCCCTGGGATGAAGCCCACTTGATCATGGTGTATGATCCTCTTGATGTATTTTTGAATTCAGTTTGCTAATATTTTGTTAAGTATTTTTGCATCTATGTTCATCAGGGATATTGGTCTGTAACTTTCCTTTTTGGTGAGGTCTTTGCCTGGTTTCAGTATTAGAGTGATGCTGGCTTCATAGAATGAGTCTGGAAGTATTCCCTCCTCTTCCATTTTTGGAAAACTTTAAGGAGAATGGGTGTTATGTCTTCTCTATATGTCTGTTAAAATTCAGTGGTGAATCCATCTGGCCCGGGGATTTTGTTCTTGGGTAGTTTTTTGATTACCGATTCAATTTCGTTGCTGGTAATTGGTATGCTTAGATTTTCTGTTTCTTCCTTGATAAGTCCTGGAAGGTTGTATTTTTCTAAGAAGTTTTCCATTTCTTCTAGGTTTTCCAGCTTGTTAGCATATAGATTTTCATAGTATTCTCTAATAATTCTTTGTATATCTGTGGGGTCTGTCATGATTTTTACTTTCTCATTTCTGATTGTGTTTATGTGTGTAGATTCTCTTTTTCTCTTAGTAAGTCCAGCTAGGGGTTTATCTGTTTTGTTTATTTTTTCAAAAAACCTGCTCTTGGTTTCATTGATTTTTTTCTATTGTTTTATTCTTCTCAATTTTATTTATTTCTTCTCTGATCTTTATTATGTCCCTCCTTCTACTGACTTTGGGCCTCATTTGTTCTTCTTTTTCCAATTTCAATAATTGTGACTTTATTCATTTGGGATTGATCTTCCTTCTTTAAACAGGCCTGGATTGCAATATACTTTCCTCTTAGAACTGCCTTTGCTGTGTCCCACAGAAGTTGTGGCTTTGTGTTGTTGTTGTCATTAGTCTCCATATATTCTTTGATTTCTGTTTGATTTGGTTGTTCACCCATTGATTATTTAGGAGAATGTTGTTAAGTCTCCATGTATTTGTGAGCCTTTTTGATTTCTTTGTACAATTAATTTCTGGCTTTATACCTTTGTGATCTGAGAAGTTGGTTGGTAGAATTTCAATATTTTTGAATTTACTGAGGTTCTTTTTGTGGCCTAGTATGTGGTCTATTCTGGAAAATGTTCCATGTGCACTTGAGATGAATGTGTATCCTGCTGCTTTTGGGTGTAGAGTTCTGTAGATGTCTGTTAGGTCCATCTGTTCTAGTGTGTTGTTCAGTGCCTCAGTGTCCTTATTTATTTTCAGTCTGGTTGATCTTTTCTTTTGGAGTGAGTGGTGTGTTGAAGTCTCCTAAAATGAATTCATTGCATTCTATTTCTTCCTTTAATTCTGTTAGTATTTGTTTCACATATGTCAGTGCTCCTGTGTTGGGTGCATATATATTTATAATGGTTATATCCTCTTGTTGAACTGATGCCTTTATCATTACGTAATGTCCTTCTTTATCTGTTACTTTGTTTGTTTTGAAGTCTATTTGATCTGATACCAGTACTTCTACCCCTGCTTTTTTCTCCCTGTTGGTTGCATGAAATATATTTTCCATCCCTTCACTTTTAGTCTGTGTATATCTTTGGGTTTGAGGTGAATCTCTTGTAAGCAGCATATAGATGGGTCTTGCTTTTTTATCAATTCTATTACTCTGTGTCTTTTGATTGGTGCATTCAGCCCATTTACATTTAGGGTGATTATTGATAGATATGTACTTATTGCCATTGCTGGCTTTAGATTCGTGGTTACCAAAGGTTCAAGGGTTGCTTCTTTACTATCTAACAATCTAACTTAACTCTCTTATTAAACTATGAGAAACACAGTCTGATGATTCTTTATTTCTCTCCCTTCTTATTCTTCCTCCTCCATTCTTCATATGTTAGGTGTTTTATTCTGTACTCTTTTGTGTTTCCTTTGACTGTTTTTTTTTGATAGTTGATTTTATTTTTTGCCTTTAGTTGGTGTTTGGATGGTCTGCTTTCTTTGCTGTGATTTTTTCTCTGGTGACTTCTATTTAGCCTTAGGAGTGCTTCCATCTAGAGCAGTCCCTTTAAAATATACTCTAGAGGTGGTTTGTGGGAGGCAAATTTCCTAAACTTTTGCTTATTTGGGAATTGTTTAATCCCTCCCTCGAATTTAAATGATAATTGTGCTGGATAAAGCATTTTTGGTCAAGGCCCTTCTGTTTCATTGTATTAAATATATCATGCCATTCTCTTCAGACCTGTAAGGTTTCTGTTGAGAAGTCTTATGATCGCCTGATGGGTTTTCATTTGTAGGTGATCTTTTTTCTCTCTCTGGCTGCCTTTAATACTCTGTCCTTGTTTTTGATCTTTGCCATCTTAATTACTCTATGTCTTGGTGTTGTCCTCCTTGGGTCCCTTGTGTTGGGAGATCTGTGGGCTTCCATGGTGTGAGAAACTATCTCCTTCAAACTTCTCCAGTTTGGGGAAGTTTTCGGCAATTATTTCTTCAGACACTTTCTATCTCTTTTTCTCTCTCTTCTTCTGGTACTCCTATAATACGAATATTGGTCCATTTGGATTGGTCACACAGTTCTCTTAATATTCTTTCATTCCTAGATATCATTTTATCTCTCTCTGCTTCAGCTTCTCTGTACTCCTCTTCTCTGATTTCTATTCCATTAACAGTCTCTTGCACCTCGTCCAGTCTGCTCTTAAGCCCGTCAATCGTTTGTCTCATTTCTGTAATTTCCCTCCAGACTTCATCCCTTCATTCTTGCATATTTCTCTGTAGCATGGTTATGACTTTTATTTTGAATTCTTTTTCAGGAAGATTGTTTAAATATATCCCACCAGGCACTCTCTCTGGAGTTGTCTGAGTCATTTTTGACTGGACCAGATTCTTCTGTCTTTTCCTGGCAATAGAAGTGGTCACAGGCAGGTGGTGCATGTGCCAGCTGGGAGAACAAAGTACCTTCCTGCTCGTTATTTTGCCTTGCCCTTCTCTACAGCCTGTGCTGGTTACCTGCAAACCAGGAGGCATTCTGTGGGATAATCCCCTGAGCTGCCATGGGCAGGGCCGCTTTCAGGCTAGCCTAGAGCACTGTGGGGTCATGGCTGTCACACCGGGTGCATTCTGCAGCAAGGATAGGCCCCTTTGCACCTTCCGCACCTTGCTCCAGCTTCCACAGCCTCTGCTGGTTATCTGCACACCGGGAGGCAGTCTCATGATAATCCCCTGAGCTGCCATGGGCCAGACCACTGCAGGATAACCTAGAGCATTACAGGGGCATGGCCACCATGCCAGGTGTGTTCTGCAGCAAGGATGGGCCCCTCCACACCTTCCGGACCTTGCTCTGGCTTCCACAGCCTGTGCCAGTTACCCGTACACCGGGAGACAGTCTCTGGAATAATCCCGAGTTGCAGTGGGCAGTGCCGCCCTCAGGCTAGCCTAGAGCACTGAGGGGTTTAGCTGCCACGCCAGGTGCCATCTACTGCCAGGATGGGCCCCTTCCCGCCTTCTGGACCATGCTCCAGCTTCCGCTGCCTGTCCTGTTAGCTGCGTGCGGGGAGGAGACTCTGTGTGGTGGCTGTGGGTGGGGCCACTCATTGGCTGCTCCGCAGCTGTGGCGGGTCAGCCAGTACGTTTGCAGCACCGGCCGGGGGAACTAATGGCAAGCTGCTTATCGCGATGAGGGGCCTCTGGGCTACTTCACCCTGCAGGGGGTCAGGGGGCAAAGCACTAGTGAATTCTTACATGAAAGAGAATGAATATTGTAAAGAACTGCTGTGAATTAGTAAATAAAAATGAGACGCTCCTATCTATTATGGAAGAATAACAGATAGTTGAAGAAGTATTTAAAGAAATAGCAAAAATAAGTCAGTAATGAACTTTGAACAAATGTTCAGCATCCCTACTAATCATTTATAAGGAAAATAAATCAACGTAATCTAGTTTGGCAATTGTGCCACTGAAGCAAGGTGCTCCCAACAACTAATAATAGCCTAAATTGATACAATTTTTATGAAGAACAATCCAGTTAATTGCTTGAAAAACATCCAAAACCTTTGACCAAGTAATTCTACTTTTGAAGGTCTGTTTTATGAAATTAACTTGAAAAGAAGATAAAAATTGATGCCAATGCCATTTATTATTGCATTATTTATAATCAGTAAAACATTGGACATATTATAATATTCAACTGTAGGAAATGATTAAATACAATCCTGACATATTTATATAAACAATAAATATTTTTACAAAGATTTCTTAATGTTTTGAAAGCCTACACATAAAATAATTTTTTTTAAGCATTGACTTTTTTTTTATCATTAATTTACAATTACATGTGGAATATTACAATTATTAAACTACCCCTTCATAAGGTCCCCCCAACAACCCCATTACAGTCACTGTCCATCAGCATAGTGAGATGCTATAGAATCACTACTTGTCTTCTCTGAGTTGTACTGCCCTCCCCGTGCCCCCCCAACATTACATCTGCTAATCGTAATGCCCCTTTTTCCCTCTTATCCCTCCCTTCCCGCTCATTTTCCCCAGTCCCTTTCCCTTTGGTAACTATTAGTCCGTTCTTGGGTTCTGTGAGTCTGCTGCTGTTTTGTTCCTTCAGTTTTTTTCTTTGTTCTTATACTCCACATATGAGTGAAATCATTTGATACTTGTCTTTTTCGGCTTGGCTTATTTCACTGAGCATAATACCCTCTAGCTCCATCCATGTTGTTGCAAATGGTAGGATTTGTTTTCTTCTTATGGCTGAATAATATTCCATTGTGTATATGTACCACATCTTCTTTATCCATTCATCTACTGATGGACACTTAGGTTGCTTCCATTTCTTGGCTATTGTAAATAGTGCTGCAATAAACATAGGGGTGCATCTGTCCTTTTCAAATTGGGCTGCTGCATTCTTAGGGTAAATTCCTAGGAGTGGAATTCCTGGGTCAAATGGTATTTCTATTTTGAGTTTTTTGAGGAACCTCCATACTGCTTTCCACAATGGTTGAACTAATTTGCAGTCCCACCAGCAGTGTAGGAGGGTTCCCTTTTCTCCACATCCTCGCCAACATTTGTTGTTGTTTGTGTTTTGGATGTTGGCCATCCTCACTGGTGTGAGGTGATATCTCATTGTGGTTTTAATCTGCATTTCTCTGATGATTAGCGATGTGGAGCATCTTTTCATGTGCCTGTTGGCCATCTGAATTTCTTCTATGGAGAAGTGTCTATTCATGTCCTCTGCCCATTTCTTAATTGGATTATTTGCTTTCTGTTTGTTAAGGTGCATGAGTTCTTTATATATTTTGGATGTCAACCCTTTATCAGATACGTTTTTTATGAATATATTCTCCCATACTGTAGGATGTCTTTTTGTTCTACTGATGGTGTCCTTTGCTGTACAGAAGCTTTTCAGCTTGATATAGTCCCACTTGTTCATTTTTGCTTTTGTTTCCCTTGCCCGGGGAGATATGTTCATGAAGAAGTTGCTCATGTTTATGTCCAAGAGATTTTTGCCTATGTTTTTTTCTAAGAGTTTTATGGTTTCATGACTTACATTCAAGTCTTTGATCCACCTTGAGTTTACCTTTGTGTATGGGGCTAGACAGTAGTCCAGTTTCATTCTCTTACATGTAGCTGTCCAGTTTTTCCAACACCAGCTGCTGAAGAGGCTGTCATCTCCCCATTGTATATCCAAGGCACTTTTATCAAATATTAATTGACTGTATATGTTTGGGTTAATGTTTGGATTTTCTATTCTGTTCCACTGGTCTGTGGGTCTGTTTTTGTGCCAATACCAAATTGTCTTGATTACTGTGGCTTTGTAGTAGAGCTTGAAGTCAGGGAGTGTAATTCCCCCTGTTTTATTCCTCCTTCTCAGGATTGCTTTGGCTATTCGGGGTCTTTTGTGGTTCCATATGAATTTTAGAATTATTTGTTCCAGTTCATTGAAGAAAGCTGTTGGTAGTTTGATAGGGATTGCATTGAATCTGTAGATTGCTTTAGGTAGTATAGCCATTTTGACAATATTTATTCTTCCTAGCCAAGAGCATGGGATGCATTTCCATTTGTTAGTGTCCTCTTTAATTTCTCTTAGGAGTGTCTTGTAGTTTTCAGAGTACAGGTCTTTCACTTCCTTCGTTAGGTTTATTCCTAGGTATTTTATTCTTTTTGATGCAATTGTGAATGGAATTGTTTTTCTGATTTCTCTTTCTGTTAGTTCATCATTAGTGTATAGGAAAGCAACAGATTTCTGTGTGTTAATTTTGTATCCTGCAACTTTGCTGAATTCAGATATTAGTTCTAGTAGTTTTGGAATGGAATCTTTAGGGTTTTTTATGTACAGTATCATGTCATCTGCAAATAGTGACAATTTGACTTCTTCTTTACCAATCTGGATGCCTTGTATGTCTTTGTTTTGTCTGATTGCTGTGGCTAGGACCTCCAGTACTATGTTGAATAACAGTGGAGAGAGTGGGCATCCCTGTCTTGTTCCCGATCTTAGATGAAAAGCTTTCAGCGTCTCGCCGTTAAGTATGATGTTAGCTGTGGGTTTGTCATATATAGCCTTTATGATGTTGAGGTACTTGCCCTCTATACCCATTTTGTTGAGAGTTTTAATCAGGAATGGATGCTGAATTTTGTCAAATGCTTTTTCAGCATCTATGGAGATGATCATGTGGTTTTTGTTCTTCTTTTTGTTGATGTGGTGGATGATGTTGATGGATTTTCGAATGTTGTACCATCCTTGCATCCCTGGGATGAATCCCACTTGATCATGGTGTATGATCCTCTTGATGTATTTTTGAATTCGGTTTGCTAATATTTTGTTGAGTATTTTTGCATCTACGTTCATCAGGGATATTGGTCTGTAATTTTCTTTTTTGGTGAGGTCTTTGCCCGGTTTTGGTATTAGAGTGATGCTGGCTTCATAGAATGAGTTTGGAAGTATTCCCTCCTCTTCTATTTTTTGGAAAACTTTAAGGAGAATGGGTGTTATTTCTTCTCTATATGTCTGGTAGAATTCAGAGGTGAATCCATCAGGCCCAGGGGTTTTGTACTTGGGTAGTTTTTTGATTACCAATTCGATTTCGTCACTGGTGATTGGTCTGTTTAGTTTTTCTGTTTCTTGCTTGGTCAGTCTTGGAAGGTTGTATTTTTCTAAGAAGTTGTCCATTTCTTCTATGTTTTCCAGCTTGTTAGCATATAGATTCTCATAATATTCTCTTATGATTCTTTGTATTTCTGTGGGGTCCGTCGTGATTTTTCCTTTCTCATTTCTGATTGTGTTTATGTGTGTAGATTCTCTTTTTCTCTTAATGAGTCTGGCTAGGGGTTTATCTATTTTGTTTATTTTTTCAAAGAACCAGCTCTTGGTTTTATTGATTTTTTCTATTGTTTTATTCTTCTCAATTTTATTTATTTCTTCTCTAATCTTTATTATGTCCCTCCTTCTGGTGACTTTGGGCCTCATTTGTTCTTCTTTTTCCAATTTCAGTAATTGTGTCTTTAGACTATTCATTTGGGAATGTTCTTCCTTCTTTAAATAGGCCTGGATTGCAATATACTTTCCTCTTAGAACTGCCTTTGCTGCGTCCCACAGAAGTTGTGGCTTTGTGTTGTTGTTGTCATTAGTCTCCATATATTCTTTGATTTCTGTTTTGATTTGGTCGTTAACCCATTGATTAATTAGGAGAGTGTTGTTAAGTCTCCATGTATTTGTGAGCCTTTTTGATTTCTTTCTAAAATTTATTTCTAGTTTTATACCTTGGTGATCTGAGAAGTTGGTTGGTAGGATTTCAATATTTTTGAAATTACTGAGGTTCTTTTTGTGGCCTAGTATGTGGTCTATTCTGGAAAATGTTCCATGTGCACTTGAGAAGAATGTGTATCCTGTTGCTTTTGGGTGTAGAGTTCTGTAGATGTCTGTTAGGTCCATCTGTTCTAGTGTGTTGTTCAGTGCCTCTGTGTCTTTACTTATTTTCTGTCTGGTTGATCTGTCCTCTGGAGTGAGTGGTGTGTTGAAGTCTCCTAAGATGAATGCATTGCTGTCTATTTCCTCCTTTAATTCTGTTAGTATTTGTCTCACATATGCTGGCGCTCCTGTGTTGGGTGCATATATATTTATAATGGTTATATCTTCTTGTTGGACTGACCCCTTTATCATTATGTAATGTCCTTCTTTATCTTTTGCTACTTTCTTCGTTTTGAAGTCTATTTTGTCTGATACAAGTACTGCAACACCTGCTTTTTTCTCTTTGTTGTTTGCATGAAATATCTTTTTCCATCCCTTCACTTTTAGTCTGTGTATATCTTTGGATTTGAGGTGAGTTTCTTGTAGGCAGCATATAGATGGGTCTTGCTTTTTTATCCATTCTGTTACTCTGTGTCTTTTGATTGGTGCATTCAGTCCATTTACATTTAGGGTGATTATTGATAGGTATGTACTTATTGCCATTGCTGGCTTTAGATTCGTGGTTACCAAGGTTCAAGGGTTGCTTCTTTACTATCTAACAATCTAACTTAACTTTCTTGTTAAGTTATTGTAAACACAGTCTGATGTTTCTTTCTTTCTCTCCCTTCTTATTCCTCCTCCTCCATTCTTTCTATAATAGGTGTTTTATTCTTTGCCTTTAGTTGGTATTTGGATGGTCTGCTTTCTTTGCTATGATTTTTTTTTCTCTGGTGACATCTTTTTAGCCTTAGGTGTGCTTCCATCTAGAGCAGTCCATTTAAGATATCCTGTAGTGGTGGTTTATGAGAGGCAAACTCTCTTAACTTTCGTTTATCTGGAAATTGTTTAATCCCTCCATCATATTTAAATGATAATCGTGCTGGATACAATATTCTTGGTTCGAGGCCCTTCTGTTTCATAACGTTAAATATATCATGCCATTCTCTTCTGGCCTGTAAGGTTTCTGTTGAGAAGTCTGATGATAGTCTGATGGGTTTTCCTTTGTAGGTGATCTTTTTTCTCTCTCTAGCTGCCTTTAATACCCTGTCTTTATCTTTGATCTTTGCCATCTTAATTATTATGTGTCTTGGTGTTGTCTTCCTTGGGTCCCTTGTGTTGGGAGATCTATGAGCTTCGGTGGACTGCGAGACTACTTCCTTCCCCAGCGAGGGAAAGTTTTCAGCAATTATTTCTTCAAAGACACTTTCTATCCCTTTTTCTCTCTCTTCTTCCTCTGGTACTCCTATAATGCGAATATTGTTCCGTTTGGATTGGTCACACAGTTCTCTTAATATTCTTTCATTCCTAGAAATCCTTTTATCTCTCTCTGCCTCAGCTGCTCTGTACTCCTGTTCTCTGTTTTCTATTCCATTAACAGTCTCTTGCATCTCATCCATTCTGCTGTTAAGCCCGTCGATCGCTTGTCTGATTTCTGTATTGTCTTTCCTCAGTTCCCTCACTTCCTCCCTCAGCTCTTGCACATTTCTCTGTAGGTCCATCAGCATGGTTCTGACTTTTATTCTGAATTCTTTTTCAGGGAGGCTGTGCATTTCCATCCCTTCAGACTCCCTCTCTGGGGTTGTCTGGTTGATTTTGGTCTGAGCCATATTCCTCTGTCTTTTCATGGCTGTATAATTTGGTCACTGATAGTTGCCATGTATGTCAGCTGGGCTCTTTAAGACCGCCTCTTGGGGTGCCGAGTCCTCTCGGGTGTAGCTGCACGCTGTGCGCTTTCCTGTGTATTCTCGTCTCTCTTTTAGGAATAGATGTATTTTCTGTGTTTTCGTAGATAAATATAGTGTTGGGAGGAGATTTCTGCCGCCCTGCTCACACCGCCATCTTCCCGGAAGTCCATAAAATAATTTTAATAAGAGAGGGTACACAAATATTCATCATATTCTCAACTACATAAAATATATTTCAAAGAAGGCTGGAACACAATATTCCAAAAATTTGAGAGGAATTCTGACTTCATAAAAATATTATGAGATTTAATTTGGTTTTGCTTTCTGTTTTTTTCTCTGTGAAACAAGTCTGTACCACTTAATATCAGAAAAGTGAACAGGAGAGAAAATGTTTGGAACAGTTAGGAGGGAAAAATTAAAAAAGAAACATTAGCTTCAGGCAAGCATTAGTATAAACAAACAATAGGTAAAAGTAATTTCAAAAGGTTAATTGAAAAATTCTGTTCATTCTCTTTCATGTAAGAATTTGCTAACTCAAAAATTCTGTGCAAGGATTCTTTTATTTTGAAAATCTGAGTCATTTTTCTTAAGACACTGTGATGACAATACACCTACTTATTTCCCTCTAATCCTTGCCTAACAGGAAATGTAGGATCAAGCATAATTCTGAGAAAAATACTGTTATTCTATTTTTTAATACACTTATCTACATTTATCTTAATACATTATCTTGCCTATTGTTATTCCCATTTTTAAACATATTTTATAATAGATTTGTTAAAGCAGATGCTGCCATACTTTTAAAAAATGTGTGCAATGTAAAATACGTGAAAACAAAAATTTTTGGCATGATGATGAAAAAAGTTGAATAGTTAATTCAGGACAAAAGTTTTCAAATAACTGAAGGTTTAAAATTAAAACTAAATAATTTTTCATCTTAAATTTTGTACTAGATAAATCCTGTTTTTAGCAAAAAGGTTATGAGGGTGACTAGAAAGGGAGGCCAAGGAAACCATTTTCTCTGCAAGAAAAATTGAGCTATTTGCTATTAAGAAGGCTTGTCAACAGGATTATTGGCTGAAGTGCTTCTCATTACATTATCTGTCTACACATATTATTCCTCTGTGGCGGCTTTCTCTTGTGAGTAAAGAAATGCTATTCTTTTGGACTAATCCTTGAACAAGTCTTCTCTCTCTGGTGTAATAAGTAATCCATTAAAGTACAGAATAGGACAGTTATATTTCACCACCTTCCCTGGTCTGCTGTTTTCTGTATAAGGTGATGAGTTCTAGATGTCAAGGTTGTTCCCATCATTTCTCTTTAGGAAATGACTCTTTAGGAACTTTCTTCGGACTATGTATTAGTGTCTATTACCAAAATGTGCTGGCCCTTTCTAACATAATTTGATTTCTAAATTACACATACTTTGAATATTCCTGTGTCTTTATGTTACAAATAGTATATAATTTCCTTGTCTTTTAGTGTAAATCTATAAATTCAACTTTCTAAAAATGGTTTAAAAACATCTTCCCTAAGTGGAGCTACGCGTTTGTTTATATTGCTTTGAACAGATGACAATAATGTTTTAGAAAGTCATAGATTTATCCCTATGAATATGCACATGCTTTACTGAAATGTTCACTCTGGAAAATGTCTATGTGGCCTGGAAGATTAATATCAGTCTTGTCAAACTTAAACTCTGCAAGGGACAAAGAAAAACTGTTAGCAAGTGGTTGGGACTTTGAGGACTGGTGGCCACCCATACGGAGCATTAAAATGTTGGTGCTTTATTAGTGACCATTTAGTTAAATGTTTGTTATTGTTTTTCCAAAATGAACATCAGTCAGATTGCTCTGTTACATGAACTGGCTTAGGTCACTAATACTGATAGCTTAAAATTTAGTAAGAAGTTCTTGTGTGAATTGCTCATTTTAACTTTTTAATACCTTATATATAAGTTGATTAAAGTGATTTCAGACACATAATATGTATTCTCTTTGGGCAAAATTTGAACATTGTAAGATTAAAGGAAATGTTGATAGCCAACTTAAATTCCAGGCTCCTCCTCAAAAGTATCCATTATCAGTTGAGTTTGCATCCTTCCTTCTCCTGTTTATAGATTAATATATATAAAGGTTTTTTTGTATCTTTAAATGTCACTATTGTGTATTGCATCTAAGATTTTTATTGTTAAACCATTGTTACATTTCTCAGATGAACACTGTATGTTTATGATACATTTTAATTTCAATGCTTAATATTATATATAAATGTTTTATTTAAAAAATTTGCATCTATTTTATATGTTTTTTTTACTGTGAACCTATATATGTCTTCTCTTTATCAGGTTTTGAAATATTTGTATTTCTCCATTCTTAGCTTTTATTGAATTAATCAACTTTTTTATGAGTAATTGGAAGTTATACATCTATTTCTCTTCTTCTAGTAGTAACTTTAATTTTTAACTACTTTATAATTAATTGAACAGTTGACCCTTGAACATTGTGGGTTTGAACTATGCAGGTTCAGTTACATATGGATAAATATATTGGAAAACTTTTTGGAGATTTGCCATCATTTAAAAAAACATTTTCTTTTTTCTAGCTTACTTTATTGTAACAATATAGTATGTAATATATCTAACATACAAAATATGTATTAATTGACTGTTTATGATTATCAGTAAGGCTTCTGTTCAACAGTATGCTATTAGTAGTTAACTTTTGGAGGAGTCAAAAGTTATATACACAAATTTTTGACGGCATAAGGAGTCTTCACCTCTAACACTTGCATTGTTCAAAGGGCAACTGTAATTATATTGTTTGTAACAATGGCTAACATTAAACTATGTACATATTACATCCTCACTAAATGTCAAGAACTGTAACATGCTTCTGCTTTTATTCATCATCCCATTTGCCATGTTGATACTACCTGGAAAATTTTAATTATAGTTAATTTAAGAAAAAATCATTATATCAATACTTAGAATTTAAAATAATTTTGACTACTCTGGTTGTTTATCAGTGACTTTGGCATCCTTCTTCCTCTTGGATTCATTCTGTCCTCTTGCTGGAGAACATCCAACAATAATACAATTGCTGTGTATAAGGGATACATTTTCTAAATCATTCTATGTGCAGAACAACACTAGTTATCTCATAATTGAATGATCAGGTAATTGCAAGTTCAGAGTTATTGACCTTAAAATGTATTTTTCCATTAACTGCTTGCATGTAGTTAATCTAGTGAATTTTGAGGTGAATCTAATTTGAATGTGACCATTATTTCCTAGTAAACAAACACTTCCAGTCTCTTTCTCTAGAAATTCTTAGAGTTTTGTTTTTGTCCTTGGTGTTCTAAATTTAATTAGGTGGGGGGTGCTCTCTTAGTTTTAAATCCTGCTGAGTGCTTGCAGGGGATATGAGCTTTTATTCCAAAGGCAAACTTTTTAAACATTTTCCAGTTCTAAGCAGTTTTTACCATTCCTCATCTAATATTATTCCTTACTTCTCCTCCACTCTATTCTTCTGAATCTTCTAGGATATGAAGTTTGGGTCATGGCATTGCCTAACTTATCTCACTTTTCATCTCTTTCTTTTGTTCTGAATTCTATAAGAATTCACCAGTTCAATTTTTTTTAAAGAGTATAAATTCCCTCCTCAGCTTCAGGCATTATTCTACTCAGTTCATCTATTTTGCTATTATGTGATTGACCAATTTGCATTATTCGTGTAATGTAACTAATTTTTAGATACCAATATCTTCTTGCAATTCTCTAAAATAAACCCTAATAAGAAACCCTTTTCTTCTTATCCTAACAATTGTTTATTCGGATGTAAGTTCTTCTGTTTATCACCTTTGTTTTCTCTTTCATGGTAATGAATTTCCCTCAATACTTAGTGAATTTTTATTGTGTGTTCCTTTTTAAAGGGGAGATTCTCTATTAGAATGTTTGCTATAACATTTTATTGTTTTTTCTTTGCTACACTGTAATTCTGCTTTTGCCCTATCAATGAATGTGCTAATTGACAGAACAGCTAATAAAAAGATACCCTGTATTCTGTGATTCACATATTGCCACCATTAGCCTTCTGAAGAATTTGGGTGAACTTTTAGCCTTTAAAAGAAATAATCAGATATAAAAGAATATTTACTCTGCATGGAAGGCAAAAACAAATACTTTCTTAAAGAACTTTGGGTGCAATATTATCACCACCAAATTCTAGCATAAAAATGACAGCTCAGAAAAAAAAATCCTGCTGCTAACAGAAAAGTCATGGTGAGCATGTTTTGCTTCAGAATGAAGGTTTTTATTTCAAGAGGTTATTTTGTTTAAGTCACACCATGAAAAGGAGTTAAGTAGGAAAGATGTAGCCCATGGCATTCAGAATCTTAGCTCCTAGCAGGATCATGAGTAGAGAATCAATCTCAATGGGAATTATTCTAAAATTAGATGAGATTTAACTTTTTAAGAGATACTAGATCAAGCCACTTAACCTCTGTGAACTCCCAGTGACTTATTTAGAAACTGAGATTGATCATAGTAACACACATCACAGGGTTTTTATGAGGATTAAATGGGCAAATACATCTGATTTTATTTTTCACAAAGTGTAAAATCTTCTAAAAAGTCTGCCACATATGCAGGCCCTCACTATATAACAGACTACACATGTTATCACTATTAATTTATAAGTTATAAAATGAAAATTTTAAATTAGCTTATGTCTTTCTATGTAATATCTTTCTAACCCATCCCTATTTCAAATACAGATGGATAGTTAAATAATATACCTTGATGTCCTTAATATCCCATTCTGAAGGTTCAATTATAAATCATGTGTTCCCATTATGCTTGAACATAACAATCTCTTGGATTGCTTGTTACATAAATAATTTTTAGGTCTTCCTCGGGAGATTCAGATTCAAGAGGGACCCAGATTAATGTATTTTTAACAATCACTCAAAGTAAAATCTGTCATCAGGCATATTTAGAAAACACCAGCTTAAATTAATAAACTGTAATGGTTTTCAAACAAGAGTCAAAAATTCATCTAAGTCTACTGAGAAAAGGTAAAAAAAATTATAATCCTGTTATAAACTGCCCAAAATTTGTATAAAGTCACCTGTATGCTCTCATCCCAATGAAAAAGAAGTTTATAATGCATATAACTTCACTGTTAATACATTAGCATTATGCAATTAATTTTATCTTAAATCTTAACTAAGCTCAGTGTCCCCCAAATTAGAAACTACTCTTCACAATCCAGAAGCTCGTTTCTTGCTAAAAGGAGGCCAAAAGTTCAAAGAGAAGAAAAAGAAAACAAAGACACCTGTAACCTGCATTCACCTAAACTTCTCTTCAGAATGTGCTGTCAGTAACACACGTGTGGGGTCAAGAAGGATACGTTTTCCAAGAGACAGATGTTTAGCATGAATGAATGTATTATCCTCAGACCTTCAGGAAACCAGAAGAGTCAGGAGGGTCTAGGAAAACTGCAGCTGTTTCCAAGATGTTTTTATCTGTAATTTCATGGGCAGTGCATTGTGCCAAAAAATGTCAGTGGAAGGCCCACGTTCGTTCATCTGCATGATTGTCTTAAAGCCCTGTCTGCGGCAGGGATCACTAATGCATATGCAGAAGTTTTAAGATTCAACAGTTTTCAGATAGGCGAGGGATAAACAACATTGACTGCATTTTCTCTAAAGACCCTATTCAGAGGGTGAGAGCCACTGACATGGTGCCAGTCTTGCTGGCACAGAACAAAAACTGCCTTGATTGTGTTCTTGTCTGCTAAAAAGCATAGGCAGTTGTGTTCAGCTCCTTTCTTAATAGCAGCCTCTTCAACAGCTTGGTATGAGCCAGCCATTCTAAGAATGCTGGTTTAAATCTTAGACGGATGAAAAGAGGAAAGTAGACTGATTTACCAATAAGACTTGAGAACAGGAGGCAACATGAAAATTTTAAATATTCTTGGGTATGCACATATGAAATTTCATTGTGTGCTTTTGGTTACCAAATTTTTGTGTCTGTATTTTCATTGGAGATTGTGCATACAGTTAAATATGTAAACTCACCAGACACACAAGATCCATGACTATAGCCATTACTCATTTTTTAAATTATGCATTTTTTAATATTTTTGTATTATGACATAATACACATAATCAAAAGTGCAAAAAGTACAAATGTGCAGCTCCTGTATTGCTATAACCCTGCAGAAGCCCCTCATGCCCACTCCCAACCACTCTGCCTTTCCCATCTCCTCAGAGCAACTACCCAGCCTTCTAATTTAGTTTTGACTCTTTTGTAAAATTTTCTATCAATGAAATCACACCATATATTTCTGTATCTAACTTTTTCCTCCAATATTGTAATTGTAAAATTCATCCCTATTATTGGTTGTGATGGTAGTTCCTTCATTTCCATTCCTGTGGAGTATCTCCTTGTATGAGTATAACATATTTATCTATACTGCTGCTAGGTGGACATTTGTTTTTTCCAGTTTAGAATGAAAATGAATAGTGAAGCTATGAATATTCATTTACATGCCTATTGGTGCATTTACACACACGTTTTTCTGCCAGATATACCTACAAGAGAAATTGTTAGATCATAAGGTATGCAAAAGATGAGCTTTACAAGATAATGTTCAGTATTTTTCCAAAGTGGTCACACCAATTAATGCTCCTAGTAGTAGTGTAGGAGGATTCCTATTTCTCTACAATCTCAGCAAACCCAGGTAATGTTGTCTTTTTTAATTTTAGTTGGTGAGTGTGTTGTGGTACACAACTTGCTTTTCTGTCATCATCATTGAGGTTGAACTCCCTTTAATATGTTCATTTAGTCATTTGGATATTCTCTTCTGTGAACTTCCCATTTAAACAGTGTCCCTATTTTTATATTGTGTTGTCTTTTTCTTATTGATTTGTAGATTTTTTTAAAACTCTTACTACGATTCTTCGTCAGCATACATATTTAAAATACTTCCTTTTACTCTGTAAATTACCTTTTCACTTTCTTAATGGTGTCTTTTGATTAGCATGTTTTCAATGTTAAAATAGTCCAGTTTATTAATCTTTCCTTAATGGTTAGTATGTATATGTCCTATAAAGGTATCTTTCTCTACTAATGTTATGATTTATTCTCCCATATCAATTTCCAGAAACATAATTGATTTGCCTCTCAATTTATGGATCATGTGAAGTGGCTTGTTTCTTTTTTTTCCTTCTTGTTTCTCAAATAAAATCCATTTGAACTGGCACCATCTATTGAAAAGATGGCTCTTTCTCTATTGCATTATGCAGTGCCCCTTTCTCTTAAATCAAGTGTCCTTCCAAGCATAATTCCAATTCTGGACCCTCAAGTTTCTTCTACATGTCCATTTGCCCTAGCCTTCTGCCAATTCCACACATTCCTATTAGTATAGTTTTATAATACATCTTAATATCTGGTAGAGCAAGACTTGCCATTTGTTTCCATCAAGAGTGCTTGAGTTATGCTAGAACTTTGTATTCCCATGTAACTTGGATGATCAGTTTGTCATTTCCAATGAAATTTTGTTGAGAATTTGATTAGGATTGCACTACATTTACAAGCCATCATTGTAGGACAGACAACTTTAAATATTGAGACTAAAGATATATAAACATGACATATTCCTTTGCTTGCTTGTTGTTTAATTCCTCCCAATACTTTTTATTGTAGAGCTCTGTAGTTTTCTGTGTAATGATCTAGTTCATTTTTTAATTTTTAAAAATTTCTTTTGTATTTGATATTTTCTAGATGCTAATGTATGTGGTAATTATTTTACTCTCTTATTTTCTACATGTATATTACTTGTATGTATCAATATCCTGGTGTTTTTCTATTAAAGCTAAACCTAGCAGCTTTGCTACAGACTTATGAATTTAGTAATTTATCTTATAAATTTTCTATGTAAATATTTGCAAATAACGAAATTTTATTTCTTCTTTTAAATATTTATTTTATTTATTTGTATTTTTTTTTGTCTTATTTCACTGACAAGGACCTTAAGTATGGTAACAGACATCTCTGTGCTATTATTCTGAAAGGAAAAACTTCCAAAAATTTACCCTTACATTGATTGCGGTAGGATTTTAAAAATATGTATCTTACAAATAAATGTACTTCATCAAATACTTTTTTATAATCTATTAAGATGATTATTATACTATTTAATATTTTGTTATATATAAATTATATTGGTTCCTTTTTCACCAATGTGTTTTTAACAGTCTTATTGAGACACAATGTGCATGCCATAAAATGTATTTATTTAAAGTATACAGTTCAATGGTCTATCATAGAATTGTGCAGTCATTGCCATATATAATTTCAAAATATTTTTATCACCTCAAAAAGAAATCTTATACCCATTAGCATTCACTCCCCACACTCATCTGTCTAGTCTTAGACAACCACTAATCTATTTTCTGTCTCTAAGAGTTTCCTATTCTGGAAATTTCATATAATTAGAATCATACAATATGTGGTCTTTTGTGACTGGCCTTTTAGCTTAGCATATTTTTGATGTTCACCCACATTACAACATGTAGTAGTACTTCACTTTTATTACTGAATACTTCTTCATTTTATGGATATACTGTATTTTGTTTCCATATTCATCAGCTGATAAGCATTTCAACTGTCTTCACTTTTTGGCTGGGGCATCAGAAACTGATCATGTTGGGAAACTCTGTTGTACAGGAATACTACTTAACTTCCATGTATTATTAATCCAACAATCCAAACAATTACCTCATCGGATCTCTTAGTTTGAATATAATTGATTTTATTTCTATCATATATTTCTGAGGGTTCTGGGTTTTCTTTTCTTTGCTCTTCTCTTTTCATTTTTCCTGTCTTCTGCAGGACTCACCGAGTTTTCTTGGTCTTTCCTTTCCTCTATTCTCCTCCTTTCCTGTAACTGATCTGGAAGTTCTATATTATACTCTTTCTATGCGTACAAAGTGGTATCCTTAAATTTGTAAGCCACATACTTAATTTTTTCCAACAAATAAATTCAACTTTTCTATTTTCCTCATAATTCTGACAACACTCATAGCATGTTTAAACTATCCCATACAGATACATTATTATAGTTGAATTTACTTTATAAAAACATTTTTAAAAATTACTTTCTCTATTTCACTATCAGACTATGCCTCTTTCCTACAAGTCATTACATCATATACGTATATATATATTTCGCTTTTTACATAAAGACAATATTCTTAAATTCTAAAAAAAATCTGACAGCTGTCACCTCCACCTCCATTTACAGATTCCTTCGAGTATATGTATAATCATGAAATCTAGGAAATAACAAATGTTCAAAGTTGAACAGAATTTCTACCGTTATCAAAATCTGAGCACTTAGCTCTGAGAGAAATGTTTCATTTGATATTTTAAGGCATGCAATAATAATAATAATAATAGCTAATTTAGGACTTACTCTGTGCCAGTTTCTGTTCTAAGAAATACATACATGATATACTCTTCACAATAACCCTGTGAAATAGGTACTATTATGGTATTATACCCCATTTTACAGATAAGGGAACTAGCATAAGTTAAGCAAGCTTCCCAAAGTCATCTAGTTTATAAGTGTCACTTCAGAATTTAAACCTAGGCAGCATGTTTACAAAATTTATGGTCTTAAACCACTATCTGGTACATTACCAAAGGAATAATTCATAAAAGTCAGTGCCCCTGTAATATATCAATGATTAGCAACATATGTTTGAAATAGGAATATAAGAATATTAGTATTTTTCATAATGGCTTATAATGGATATTTGAAACAAAAAGCAGACATCAGTGAGCTAAGGCATTTTAAGAAGCATTTTAATTTTAAAATACAGATATGGAGACTTTCCATTGCTTTTAGAAATTCCTTTGTTTATACATTCAAACATTAAATTCAAACTTAATACTAAATTTAACATTAAATTTAGAAATACTTTCTTTTAGAGTTTTAAATATTACATTATCTAAAAATACAGCCATTGTAATTAAGACATAAAAAAAAGCTGCCTGTGTATTGGCCAGCTGAACTATAACAAACAGTAATAACAATATAAAAAAAAGAAAACTCTAAGTCTTTACTTACCCCGTCCTGCTCAGGGACCGTGCACACATCACTGCAAGCTGACTGCCTGAATATTCTCAGTCACAGGTAATGATTCCCCTCCAAAGGGGCATAACTGGTATTTCCAGTCAAACTCTTATGAAATGGGTCAGTGCTGTAAGTTAGCTAAGCAAGTGGCAGTGTTAAGTAGGAGATCCAAGGACTCAAATAACCCCGGCTCCAGGGAATTGACCACCTTATTCTTGCCATGCACTAACATGAAATCCAGCTCAGACTCAGCCA
Source organism: Smutsia gigantea (assembly GCA_032199065.1). Lineage (NCBI taxonomy): Eukaryota > Metazoa > Chordata > Mammalia > Pholidota > Manidae > Smutsia > Smutsia gigantea. The sequence continues at coordinate 51,389 of JAVSCE010001418.1, read as the reverse complement.
CCAATTTGTAAAGCTCCGACTCCATGCTCTCAATTCTCTCTGTTCCCCAGAGGCCATTCAGCACTCTGATGGTAATCATTCATATAGTTTCAGATCCATAGAGGCCCAGGGAGATCAAATACTATCAAAGAAGATAGGAAGTCTGAGAAAACCCACACTTAACACACACTTGAGGTCCTCTAAGTAAAATAACAGTAAAGTAGCAAGGGGAGAAGGTTTATTGTGTGGAGCTATCTTCTAAGAGGTTGTGACTCCATCCATGTATACAACCTTTCTATTCCTCAACCTTCCAATATAAAACAGATAAGACCATTTCCAACAGTATACTTGAAGAAAACTAGTGCAATGATTGTAAAATAATTTTCAAAAATATATATTGCTTTAAAATATTCACTGAGATTTATTTCCTTTCTTGCAGAATAATAAGTCCCTCACAATAGGATACAGCAGATACATTCTGTTGAAAACATGGCACAATTTTGAATATTCATATTGCCCAACCAGCTGTTTATTAGAGCTTTCACAAAAACACTTTTTAATCTTATATGCAACAGCATAAAAATTTCCAAGTCTTTTACATGAATTCACTAAAGTTGTATTCAAATAATGTAATTATCCTTAAGCATATATGCTTAGAATATGTATCAGATATTTATGTATTAAAGCTGGTGAGTTCTGATTGCCTTTATTTTGAGGTGAATTATGAATCCTCTACATTTAAGGGAAATGTGTTTTCAAGCCCCAAAGCTAGAAATCTTTTTAAACATATTGAAAATGAATTTTCATATTTCCCAGGTCTATTCTGGTATTCAGTACTTTGTAAAATAAATACTCCAACATGGTTTGACTTCATAACAGTAATTGTTTAAAAACTGCCCCAAGGTCAGACCTGGAATTGCAGATTTTGTCTGGTGGGCAATTATTTTGGTTTTCTTAATGCTTTAAAACACTGTCTATAATGGAAATGCCAAATTCTCTGTAGTCCATATGAATGAAATATTGTAAATTAAAGTATGCAGTTGATGTGCAACTTCTATGAAATATAAAGATTGCTATTTGCCAATATATTTTCAAAAAATATAGGAGCAACAAGAATTGGTATGAATGCTTAGGGACTACAGCTAAAACTATTGTTGAATTCCTTACAATCCAAACTTTAATTATATTGTTGCATTTGGTGACTAGTTCATTATAAGTTAATTCAAGAAGTAAGATAGCCTTTCCTAACTCAGTGACATACCATACACTATAATTATTTACTAGGGACTTGTGTACATTTATTTACTCTGTGATTCTTAGTAGACATTTTAAACTAATTTATAAAGGAAGTAAAATTTGAAACAGAGATAGTTCACCTGATAAGAAAAATCAGAAATGCCAAGAGCACCATATCAGAACCCTACTCACCACTTCAAATTCTGAGCAGTGATAACAGTATTCTACAACACTTCTATGACAGTTGCTTCCACAGAGCCAAGAGCAAAAGAAAAAGAAAACCATGGGAGAAATAACATCCTATGCAACTTGCCTCTTCTCCAGCTATCTCTACTCTGTCTGTTCCATGGGTGACAAGATCCAGGCCATACAAGTATTTACAAAGTATCCAAGTTATATTCTTTCTTTTATACTGTGTTGTAATCAAAGTGCATAGTCTTAAAATTCTGGGGATAATTTATATACTGTACCATTACATATGCTACAACCTATCACTTACATAAAGAGCCAGCATGAACCTGAATCTTTACTAGAAACATCCTTTCATATAGAAGAAATGCTTGCTGGGGGGAAAAAAGATGGCGGCATGAGAAGTGAAGCAGAAATCTCCTCCCAAAACCACATAAAGTATGAAAATACAGCAAATACAACTATTTCTAACACAGTGACCAGAAATAAGATTGTACCAGCCAGTTCATATCTGGGAAAAGAAAACAACTCACAGAAAAGGGTAAAGTAATAAAGCCGTGACCCGGCAGGACCTGAGCACTCCCCCCACACCAGCTCACCAGCAGGAGGAAAAGAATCAGAGCGGGAGGGAGTAGAAGCCCAGGATTTCTAAATACCCAGCCCTATAAACCTACTCTAGGAGTACAAACCCACATTGCATGGTGCTCTGGAGATTAGAGGTGTTGAAAACCAAAGTCAGAGACTGAGACTCCAGCTGTGTGTGGCCAACAAGTTCCCACAGCTGGCTTCTTTGGGACAAAAGAAAGGTGGGCACTTTGAAAGACTTACCAATAGTGAGAAAGCTGTCAAAGGGGCAAGGATTCAGGAGAAGGAACAGGTGGATAAAATTGTCCTGGCACACTCAGCCCAGCAGGTTGGGAACTTTCAGGAGCTTCAAGTGCCCCATTCCCCTGACTGGCAATGCCGTGAGGGCCCCCACCATGATAAGCAGCCTGTTGCTTCTTCCTCCCGGCCAGTACCTGCTTGCAAACCCACTGCCCTCGCCATCAGTCCAGGCCAGCTGGAGAGCAGTCCTGACTACAGCAACTACATGGCTTAACACAGAGGCTGCTCCCTTCACATGGCTCACTGGCCCTGACAGTGGAGGCAGGCACTGAAGCCGGGACACAGGAAAGAGCTCGCTGTGACCACTCACCTGTGACCACTACCATCACTCCAGGTGCTGGGCACCTCCATTGAGCAGAGCTTCTGCGCACTAGAGGGTTCTGCCTACACAAACCTAATATTTCTCACTATCCAATAGGATTTTGAAAAGGCAGAAAAACCTTGTTCAATCAAAAATCCCTCAAACACCAGAAAGAGGGCTCAGTGAAACTGAAATCAACAATGTTCCTGAAAAAGAATTCAAAATAAAAGTCATAAGCATGCTAATGGAGCTCCAGAAATATATTCAAGAACTAAGGGATGAATTCAGGAGGGAGACAGACACCTTAAAAAGTACAGTAGCTGAAATGAAACAAACAATGGGGGGATTAAAAGCAAATTAGACGAGGTAGAGGAGATGGTAAATGGAATAGAAATTAGAGAACAGGAACACAAAGAAGCAGAGGCAGAGAGAGAAAAAAGGATCTCAGGGAATGAAATATATTAAGAGAATTGTGTGAGTAATCCAAATGGAACAATATTTGCACTATAGGGATACCAGAAAAAGAAGAGAGAGAAAAAGAGATAGAAAGTGTCTCTGAAGAAATAATTGATGAAAACTTCCCCAGTCTGGGAAAGGAGATAGTCCTTCATACCCTGGAAGTGCACAGATCTACCAATACAATGGAGCCAAAGAAGAAAACACCAAGACATATAATAATTAAAATGGCAAAGATCAGGGACAAGGACAGAGTATTAAAAGCAGCAAGTGAGTGAAAAAAGATCACCCACAAAGGAAAACCCATCAGGCTATCATCAGACTTCTCAGCAGAAACCTTACAGGTCAGAAGAGAATGGCATGATATATTCAATGCAATGAAACAGAAGGACCTTGAACCAAGAAGACTGTATCCAGCAAGATTATCATTTAAATTTGAAGGAGGGATTAAACAATTCCCAGACAAGCAAAAGTTGGGAGAATTTTACTCCCACAAACCATCTCTAAAGTGTATTTTAAAGGGACTTCTCTAGATGGAAGTGCTCCTAAGGCTAAATAGATGCACCAGAGAAAATAAAACCACTGCAAAGAAAATAGACCAATAATAACGAAATGCAAAATAAAACCAGCTATCCAAAAAAATCAGTCAAGAGAAACACAAAGAACACAGAATAAAATACCTAACATATAAAGAGTTGAGGTGGAAGAATAAGAAGGGAAAAAAATAAAGAATCATCAGACTGTGTTTATAATAGCATAATAAGTGACTTAAGTTACATGGTTAGATAGTAAAGAAGCGACCCTTGAACCTTTGGTAACCACGAATTCAAAGTGTGCAATGGCAATAAGTACATATCTATTGATAAGCACCCTAAATGTAAATTGACTGAATGCACCAATCAAAAGACACAGAGTAACAGAATGGATAAAAAAGCAAGACCAATCTATATGCTGCCTACAAGAGACTCACTTCAAACCCAAAGACATACACAGACTAAAAGTGAAGGGATGGAAAAAGATATTTCATGCAAACAATAGGGAGAAAAAAGCAGAAATTGTAATACTTGAATCAGATAAAACAGACTTCAAAACAAAGAAAGTAACAAGACAAAGAAGGATATTACATAATGATAAAGGGGTCAGCCCAACAAGAGGATATAACCATTAAAAATACCTATGCACCCAACATAGGATCACCTACAGATGTACAATAAATACTAACAGAGTTAAAGGGGGAAACAGAATACAATGCGTTTATTTAGGAGACTTCAACACACCACTCACTCCAAAGGACAAATAAACCCAATAGAAAATAAGTAAAGAGATAGAGGCACTAGAGACCCGATTTAAGATGGTGGCGTGAGAGGTGAGACAAAGAACTCCTGCAAAACCACATAAAATACGAAAATATAGTTAATACAACTAATCCTAAAAGAGCAACAGGAAAAAGGCTGCACTAGACTGCATACACTTGGAGAACAGAGCACACCTCATGAAACAGGGTAATGTACTAAAGCCTTGATCTGGCAGGACCCAAGCCCTTTCCACACCCCAGCTCACTTGTGGAAGGAAGAGATATGGGGAAGGGAGAGGGTGGAAGCCTAGGACTGCTGAACACCCATCCCTGAAGATCTGCTTTTGAGCACAAACTACACTGCATGGTGCTCTGGATATTAGTGGGGTTGGAATGCTAAAGACAGGCAGAATACTTGAAAGACTGAGATTCCAACCGTTTGTGGAGGACAGGGAGCCACATCCAGCCACTCTGGGAAAAAAGAAAGGCGGGCAGTCTGAGAGGCTTCCGGGCAGCTAGGGGGTTGCTGAATGGGCAGGGATTTCCATGGATCTTGCTGTGCGGGAGAAGGGATAGGTAGACAAGGTTGTCTGAGCACGCTCCGCCTAGCAGGTTGGGAACTTTCAGGAGCTTCAGGCGTTCAATCCCCCTGGATTGCTACTCAGTTCCAAGGCCCCGCACTGTGATACGTAGCCTGCTGCACCTTCCCCCTGGAATGGAAGCACCGTCTCACAAACTGGCAGTCACTGCACTGGCATCAGGACTGGCTGAGGGAGGCCCCACCTATGACAGCTACAGGCACAAAGCACCTCTGCGCTTGGCCCACTGGCTCAGATACTGGAGGCAGACACTGCACAGGAAACAGGGAACAGCTTTTACCTCCCCCAAGGCACCAGTGCTGCTCTGCTGTGACCCCCAACCTAACTCAAGGGGCTGAGCAGTTCGAGAGACTAGAGCTTCTGGGTACTAGAGAGTGACACATACAAATATGAAATGTCAAAGGAGCCTGGTTCAGCCCAAAATTTCACAAGCCACAGAAAAAGAGCCAAGTGAAACTGAACTCACTAATGTTCATGAAGGAGAATTCAAAATAAAAATCACAAACCTGCTCATGGAGGCACAGAAACATTCAAGAGCTCAGGGACGAATTTAGGACAGAGATTCAATCATTAAGAAATTCCATATCTGAAATGCAATGTACAATGGAGGGATTTAAAAGCAGATTACATGTAGTAGAAGAGATGGTAAATGAAACAGAAATTAGAGAACAGGAATACAAAGAAGCAGAGGCAGAGACTAAAAAGGATCTCTAAGAATGAAAGAATATTGAGAGAACTATGTGACCAATCTAAAAGGAACAATATTTGCATTATTGGGGTACCAGAAGAAGAAGAGAGAGAAAAAGCAATAGACAATGTCATTGAGGAGGTAATTGCTGAAAAATTCCCCAATCTGGGGAAGTAGATAGTCTCTCAAGCCATGGAGGTGCACAGATTTCCCAACATAAGGGACCCAACGAAGACAACAACAAGACATATAATAATTAAAATGGCAAAGATCAAGGATAAAGACAGACTTTTAAAAGCAGCTAGAGAGAGAAAAAAGATCACACAAAAAGGAAAACACATCAGGCTATCATCAGATTTCTCAACAGAAACCTTACAGGCCAGAAGGGAGTGGCATGATATATTTAATGCAATGAAAGAGAAGGACCTCGAACCAGGAATACTCCACCCAGCACGGTTGTCATTTAAATTTGAAGGAGGGATTAAACATTCTCCAGGCGAGCAAAAGCTGGGAGAATTTACCTCCCAATATTTAAATATAATAATTAAAATGGCAATAATTAAATATAATAATTAAAATGGCAAAGATCAAGGATAAAGACAGACTTTTAAAAGCAGCTAGAGAGAGAAAAAAGATCACACAAAAAGGAAAACACATCAGGCTATCATCAGATTTCTCAACAGAAACCTTACAGGCCAGAAGGGAGTGGCATGATATATTTAATGCAATGAAAGAGAAGGACCTCGAACCAGGAATACTCCACCCGGCACGGTTGTCATTTAAATTTGAAGGAGGGATTAAACATTCTCCAGGTGAGCAAAAGCTGGGAGAATTTACCTCCCAAAAAACCACCTTTACAGTGCATTTTGGAGGGACAGGTATACATGGAAGTATTTCAAAGGCTAAATACCTGTCACCAGAGGAAATAAAACCACCGCAAAGTAGAAAATTAATTACTAAGCAGATGCAAAATCAAATAAACTACCCCCAAAGTCAATCACGGGATAGACAAGAATACAAAATATGATACCTAATATATAAAGAATAGAGAAGGAAGAAAAAGAAGGAAAAAAAAGAATCTTAAGTTTGTGTTTGTAATAGCATACTAAGTGAGTTAATTAGACTATTAGATAGTAAGGTAATTACCCTTGAACCTTTGGTAACCACAATTCTAAAGCTTCCAATGGCAATAAGTACGTACCTATCAATAATCACCTTAAATGTAAATGGTCTGAATGCACCAATCAAAAGACACAGTCACTGAATGGATAAAAAAACAAGACCCATCTATATGCTACCTACAAGAGTCTCAATTCAAACCCAAAGACATACACAGACTGAAAGTGAAGGGATGGAAAAAGATATTTCATGGAACTAATAGGGAGACAAAAGTAGGAGTTGCAGTACTTGTATCAGACAAAATAGACTTCAAAACAAAGAAAGTCACAAGAGATAAAGAAGGACATTACATAATGATAAAGGGGTTAGTCCAACAAGAGGAAATAACTATTATAAATATTTATGCATACAACACAGGATCACCTACATATGTGAAACGAATACTAAGAGAACTAAAGGGGAACAGGAATGGAATGCATTCATTTTAGTAGACTTCAACACACCACTCACTCCAAAGGACAGATCAACCAGGCAGAAAATAAGTAAGAAGACAGAGGCACTGAACAACATACTAGAACAGATGGACCTAACAGACATGCTCAGAACACTCCATCCAAAAGCAACAGGATATACATTAATCACAAGTGCACATGGAACATTTTTAAGAATAGATCATATACTAGGCCACAAAAAGAGCCTCAGTAAATTCAAAAACATTGAAATTGTACCAACCAGCTTCTCAGATCACAAAGGTATGAAACTAGAAATAAATTACACAAAGAAAATGAAAAATCCAACAAACACATGGAGGCTTAATAACATGCTCTTAAACAATAAATGGATCAATGACCCAATAAAAACAGAGATCAAGCAATATATGGATACAAATGACAACAATAATTCAACACCACAAATCTGTGGGATGTAGCAAAGGCTGTGCTAAGAGGGGAGTATATTGCAATAAAGGCCTACCTCAGGAAAGAAGAACAATCCCAAAGGATCAATCTAAACTCACAATAAAGGACACTAGGAAAAGAAGAACAAATGAGCCCTAAAGTCAGTAGAAGGATGGACATAATATAGATTAGAGAAGAAATAAATGAAATAGAGAAGAATAAAACAACAGAAAGAATCAATAAAAGCAGAAGCTGGTTCTCTGAGAAAAATAAACAAAACAGATAAACCCCTAGCCAGACTTATCAAGAAATAAAGACAGTCCACCACATAAATAGAATCAAAAATGAGAGGAAAAATCCTACAGACACCACAGAAATACAAAGAATTATGAGAGAATACTATGAAAAATTATGTGATAACAAACTGGATAACATAGAAGAAATGAAAAACATTGTAGAAAAATACAACCTTCTAGGGCTGACGAAGGAAGAAACAGAAATTTGAACAGACCAATTACTAACAAGGAAATTGAATTGCTAATCAAATAACTACCTAAGAACAAAACCCCTTGACCAGATGGTTTCACTGCTGAATTTTATCAAACATTTAGTGGAGACCTAATACCCATCCTCCTTAAAAATTTCCAAAAAGTAGAAGAGGAGGGAAGACTCCCAAACTCATTATATGAGGCCAACATCACTCTGACACCAAAAACCAGGCAAAGACTCCAAAAGAAAGAAAATTACAGACCAATATCCATGATGAACATAGATGTAAAAATACTCAACAAAATATTAGCAAGCCAAATTAAAAAAAAAACATGAAAAAGATTATCCACCATGATCAGGTAGGATTTATTCCAGGGATGCAAGGATGGTACAACAATCGAAAATCCGTCAACATCATCCACCACATCAACAAAAAGAAGGACAAAAGCCACATGATCATCTCCATAGATGCTGAAAAGCACTCTACAAAAATCAACATCCATTCATGATAAAAACCCTCAGCAAAATAGGTATAGAGGGCAAGTACTTAATCATATAAAGGCCTTATATGAAAAACCCACAGCCAACATCATACTTAATGGTGAGAAGATGAAGGCTTTTCCTTTAATATTGGGTACAAAACAAGGATACCTACTCTCCCCACTGTTATTCAACATATTTCTGGCATGGCAATCAGACAACTCAAAGAAATAAAAGGCATCCAGATTGGCGAGGAAGAAGTTAAACTTTGCCTGTTTGCAGATGACATGATATTGTACATAAAAAAGTCTAAAGAATCCACTCAAAACTACTATATCTAAAATCTGAATTCAGCAAAGTTGTGGGAAACAAAATTAATACACAGAAATCTGTTGCATTGCCATACACTAACGATGAATTAGCAGAAAGAGAAATCAGGAAAACAATTCCATTCACAATTGCATCAAGAAGAATAAAATACCTAGGAATAAACCTAACCAAGGAAGTGAAAGACCTATACTCTGAAAACTACAAGACACTCATGAAAGAAATGAAAGAAGATACCAATAAATGGAAACACATCCTGTGCTCAAAAATAGTAAGAATTAATATTGTCGAAATGGCCATCCTGCCTAAACCAATCTGTAGATTCAAAGCAGTCCCTATGAAAATACCAACAGCATTCTTCAATGAAGTAGAACAAATCGTTCTAAAATTCATATAGAACCAAAAAAGACCCTGAATAGCCAAAGCAATCCTGAGAAGGAAGAATAAAGCAGGAGGAATTATGCTCCCTGACTTCAAGCTCTACTACAAAGCCACAGTAATCAAGACAATTTGGTTCTGGCACAAGAACAGACCCATAGACCAATGGAACAAACTAGAGAGTCCAGATATAAACACAAGTGTATATGGTCAATTAATAACACTAAAGGAACAATTGGATATACAATGGGAAAATTACAGCCAACAGCTGGTGTTGGCAAAACTGGACAGCTACATGCAGGAGAATGAAACTGGATTATTGTCTAACCCCATACACAAAAGTAAACTCAAAATGGATCAAAGACCTGAATGTAAGTCATGAAACCATAAAACTCTTAGAAGAAAACATAGGCAAAAATCTCTTAAATATAAACATGAGTAACTTTTTCTTGAACACACCTCAGGTAAGGGGAACAAAATAAGAAATGAACAAATGGGACTACATCATACTAAAAAGCTTCTGTACAGCAAAGGACACCATCAACAGAACAAAAAGGCATCCTACAGTATGGGAGAATATATTCGTAAATTACATATCCGACAAGGGGTTAACATCCAAAATATATAAGAACTCACATGCCTCAACACCCAAAAAGCAAATAACCATATTAAAAAATGGGCTGAGGATATGAACAGGCACTTCTCCAAGGAAGAAATTCAGATGGCCAACAGGCACATGAAAAGATGCTCCACATCGCTAATTATCAGGGAAATGCAAATAAAAACCACAATGAGATATCACCTCACACCAGTTAGGATGGCCAAAATACAAAAGACTAGGAACAACAAATGCTAACGAAGATGCAGAGAAAGGGCAACCCTCCTCCACGGCTAGTGGGAATGTAAATTAGTTCATCCATTATGGAAAGCAGTATGGATGTTCCTCAAAAAGCTAAAAACAGAAATACCATTTGACCCAGGAATTCCACTCCTAGGAATTTACCCTAAGAATGTAGGATCCCAGTTTCAAAAAGACATATGCACCCCTATGTTTATCGCAGCACTATTTACAATAGCCAAGAAATGGAAGCAACCTAAGTGTCCATCAGTAGATGAATGGATAAAGAAGGTGTGGTACATATACATAATATTATTCAGCCATAAGAAGAAAACAAATCCTACCATTTGCAACAACATGGATGGAGCTAGAGGGTATTTGCTCAGTGAAATAAGCCAGGCAGGGAAAGACAAGTATCGAATGATTTCACTCATCTGTGGAGTATAAGAACAAAGCAAAAACTGAAGGAACAAAATAGCAGCAGACTCACAGAACCCAAGAATGGACAACAGTTGCCAAAGGGAAAGGGACTGGGAAGGGTGGGTGGGAAGGGAGGGAGAAGGGGAATAAGGGGCATTATGGTTAGCACATATAATGTGTTGGGGGCGGCACGGGGAAGGCAGTATAGCACAGAGAAGACAAGTAGTGATTCTATAGCATCTTACTACCCTGATGGACAGTGACTGTAATGGGCTATGTGGTGGGGACTTGATAATGGGGGGAATCTAGTAACCACAATGTTGCTCATGTAACTGTATATTAATGATACCAAAATAAAATAAATAAATAAATAAAATAGAGTTTTGTATCTTTTAAAACATACATATAAAAGCAGAGGCACAGAGATTTGTATGTGAGGAGATGAATAATGGGGACAGTTATTTACAGAAGAGAAAAGAGGTTTCACTCTCTCCACAAAGGTTAGAGATCTGGGGCATGTGTATGCATGTGTGTGTGTGTGTGTGTGACTTTAACAAATGTATCCTACAAATGTGGCAAACAGACCTCTTGGACCAAAACTACTAGGACATAAAGATCAAGAAGAGTAGTGCAAATGACATGAAGTCTACATCTGAAATGCTCCTTAAACTTGTGATCTTGTTCAAAACTCCAGTTCCTGGGACAAGGTGAAAGCAATTCAAAATATAAGGAGAGATGGCAGGTCACCTCATGTGCTGCTGGATGAAATTTAGTAGATAATGCTGTCTTTCTATTCAACTTCTCAGGATAACTCATGCTCAGAGTTCCTGCAAGATGGGGTACATGGAAACAAAAGAATGGCAAATGATTCGGTATAATATAATTTTGCAACAAAATGACAAACTAAAAACAATTCCTTAGAATTTTCAATGTAGGACGTCTGTGGCAGTGCCGATCAGCCCAGAGATCACCTATGTATTCATAGTGACAATTATGCAATGGAACTATATTGGAAAGGTTTGTCTAAGCTACCAAGCTGATCATTCTATAGATGCTATGAACTATAGCTTCATGGGCATTGTATTTAGAGTTTGTCCCCAAAAGAGGAAAGAGTGGCTTTGGTGGTGATGATCTGGTTGAGAAGAAACAAGTCGAACACACCCTTACTTAAATATTTCAATGCCACTTCCTCAATTAGGCAAACAGTCCTGCATAAAATAGACAACCAGCACTCTATCACAGAACTTTTCTGTGTATTAACTTATAAAGTTTATTTATTTTGTTACTCATTCATTTTATTTTTCACCCAAAGGAATGTGGGGTCCATGAGACAGAGGATGGTGACTGTTTTGAAAGGCAAGGGCAGCATAGTAATTAAAAGCAGAGTTGAGGGCTAAACACGAGAATTATAGTCTTGGGCACACTGCTTACCATCTCTGTAGCTCAGAGTTAATAACAGGATTAATACACTTTTAAATTATATGACAATAAATACAAGATAGATTTAACCACTGTATAAGTGTTAGCTTTTATTATTAATGTTGACCACTTGAAATGGATGGATAAATATTCAAACACACATATACACACACACACCCTGCACCTCCTACTTCCTACTGAAATGTGGGATATTCATAATCAGGTGTTCCCTTTTAAATAATTAGAACTATTCAAAGTACCTGAATATGTCAGATATATATATGTATAACAAGACATGTTATCGTGAAGTCCCACACTGCATTAGTGCCATGAGTACCATGCCTCAGCCAAATTTAGTGCCTCCCAATCCATGGTCCTCAGAGTCACTGCAAAGCACCTTCAGATCCACGGTATACCAAATATAGTTGATTGACTAAATAAATTTGTCTTGCTTTTATTTGACCATTTTTCAAATACATGTAGTTGTAATTAATAAAACACGAATGTATTTCAAATCACTACTGAGTCCAGTAGAATTATCATTGTTTTGTGATTTCTTTATTATTTGGTAGGTTCCTTAGCAACTGAATGAAAAAATACAAAACAATTAGCATCTTTTGGGATTCTGAAAAGTCTGGCATTTCAAAGGGACTCTTATGCTTGGAAAGGTTGAGAATCATAGGTCTCAGTCATGCCACATCACTACAATGTCACCTTGGCCTCCCTAAGCTCCCAGGCAAGCAGTGAAGGGCATCTGAATCAAAGCTGTACAAAGACTGGCAATGCTCCTGCTAAGCCTTCTCTTCTAAAGGGCTCTGGGCACCATCCCCTGAGTTTGTCTACATCTGCAAATTCTGTTTCAGCAAAAAAGGTCAGGACTTTGGTCAGAAATAACCTAAACCATTGTTTAAAAAAGCCTACCTTCTTTTTTAATATAGATAACTTCACACTGAGAGAAGTTGGTTGAGCATAAAACTTATACTGTTACAATGTTTCAAAATTTCAGTGGTGTCTTTTAAAATATTTACTTTTATTAAGAGGCCCTTTAGATAGATGTTAAAACATTAACAATTTCACCCACTAATCATCTGTCACTACATCCACATTCCAACAAATATCCATGCAACCAATATTGGATGCCTGTCTTCCACAAGAGACACTGGAGGTGAAATGGAGAACATGGGAAATCTAATAAAGCCATTTTGGAACTCCTGTATCAAGAGGAAGGTGCTGATGCCCAACTGCATTCCACTTTTCTGGAAATTTTTAAACAAAGAGTACAACTATCAGAAAGACATAAGTTCTGTGTTATCCTCTTTTTGTCTATGAGTATCATAATAAAAGATAATGTAGCAGCTATGATCAGTGGCAGAGAACAAGTACTATGGGTTCATGAAATTCATTTTATTTTTCTCCTTCTGAAAATACAAGAAGACCACATTTCCAAATTGTCCTTCCTATTAGGTCAGGGCTAGGTGATTAATTTGTCTAGTGGGGATGTGAATGAAATTGAAAAGTTCAAATTCTAGTCAGAAGAAGTTAGAGTGAATATATGTCTGCCACCCACTCTTTTCATACCATTTAAGACCTGCTGCTAGATTCACATAAATAGGAAACAAACATTTCCATATTAAATCACTGTTCCTAATTTGTTACACAGCATATCCTCACCTAAACTCACTAATACACAGTGTGTTCTAAACAAGTTATTTTTCCAAATAAACTGAAGATTAGCCATTAAACAAAGTGTGTTGGCTTTGGAGCTTGATAAACCGGGTTTTAAATGACAAATTTGTATCTTATGATTGAGATTTTTGGAAAATTAAATGACTTCTGATTCTTAGTATGCTTTTTCTATAAAATATATAGAATCTTACATGCTATGCAGGATTGCTATGAAAATTATCTTAGGTAAATAAATAAATTAATAAATGTGAGTGTGTGTCTTTACATTCCTTCAGGTACATCCAATAGCTCAGTGAATACTAATTTCTTTAGTCTTGTATTATTTCTAATATATATGATTAGACTAGAAATTAATTAGATGCTTAGAGTAATAGTTTCAAGGATAAAAGGAACCCGAACAATACCTAACCCATCCCTTACTTTAAAGATGGGCCAAGTGAGGTAGAGAGGAGTAAACAGCCTATAATGACATGCTCTTCTTTTCATCATACTATCTGCTGTTGAATTAAATAAAAAATGCTAAGAAATTTAATAAATGACTTTCCTTTATGTTAGGTATCATAGCATCAAAATTTACAGAGCTTTTCACCTGCAAGTTTTATATTAAAATAGCTCTTCAGTCTTGCCCAACTGCACTGAAATTAGAGGCACAGATGTTTCACACAGTGTCAAGGATGGTGACAATGAAACAGTCTTCTTTCCTCTATGCAAAGCCAACTGGCTTGTCTGTAAGTTGACTGTATAATGGTCTCATTCATGAATATTCAAGTAAGTTAATTTGTGTGAATAATATAGCAGAGAGGTTCAGAACATCAATGTTCACCAAGATGGACTGTGGTATGAATTCCAGTTTCACTACCTCCCAATTCTAGGTACTAAGTAGTTTCATCACTTGTTAGTTTTAGGATAACTGTTTCCTCCTCTATGAAATAAGGGTAAGAGTATTTGCTACATGGCATTTTTCTGAGGACAAAAAGTTAATGTTTGTAAAATAAGTTAGCACAGTGTCTGAGAACTTGTAAGCACCCACTAATATAATTATCATGACGTGCAGAAAATCCATTCCTCTAAGTATAATTGTACAGTGAATATATCTGGGTATAAATATTCATCCCCACACATATATTATGAATGAAAACATGTTACATCTGCTAAATTATTTTTGTGCCTCTATGGAAATATTGTTGTAATTGAGTTACCAGATAGAATTTTATAGTTTCAAAATGTGAATGAGATCTGATATTATATAATTCAGGCTTGAAGATCAAAATTTGGGGAACTGAATTTTGAAAAATACAGTGTTAGCATAGTGTCTTAGGAACACACATTAAAAAGCAAATTTTTTCTTTGCCTTATATATAACCATATTTTCACATTTTATCAATTACAACTATCACTATAACATCAATTATAAATGTCATAGCTGCTTCTGATGTGGGATACAGAGAGTAAGGAGTAAGGATTCAAAGATATCCTCAGATGCTTTCTATACAAAGTAGATGATTAGCTTGCTTTTTGCTCATTTGCATTTTTCTTGTGAAATTGAAGTGAGTAATGTTGAGCTGTCTATCCTTCAAGGCAACAGAACACAACCAACTTTTTGAAGAATAGATTAATAAATTAAAGAGCAAAGTAATCATCCCTGAACTGTTTTACTTGCCCTCCAGAAAATTATCTTCTCTGCTTGTGCTTCCAAGATCTTTTGAATTGTCAGCACCATTCAAAACATTTCTTATTATTTCACCATGGATGTCATTTCTTATCATCTCTATTGCTTCTCATACTGCCTTCTTCATGCTTGAACCAAATGAACAAACTTGACTGTATAATTTTCAACTAGGGTTTAGAATAACTCTCAGCCCTGTAACAGGTGTGCATTCCAAGACGCGTTTGTCCTCCTGAACCACTGCTTTCTCCGCCCTGATCTCCTGAGTTCCTTCTCTGGGACTGTCTCAAACCCTGATGTACACCCTGGTTTCCTGAGCAGAATTGGATCTGGCTCCTCATCATGGCACAACAATCATGATGGGGTTCTTAAGCAGTCCTGATTTCCCTAGAAGCTGGACTTTGTCCATTCTGCCAGCAGCTGGCTAGAATCCTGCTTCAATCCAGAGGGTCTCTCACACTCCAGAAACCGCCTGTCTCAGAGCAGCACTACAGCAGGAAAACTCAGAAGCAGTAAGGCCCCAACCACCTGATTTGAATCTTGGGATATCAATTCAAGCCCAGATAGGGAACAAATTTTCCATATCAACTTGCATCTTAAATTGGATTCCTTCCATTATTTTTGTAGGCAAACCCTCCAGCTGAATAGGTTTCCCTAGCCTTGGCACTGTCTAACCTACTTGTTCTTGCTGCTTGCCAAACAGTGAGGGCTCATATGTCACACAACCAGCCCTACTAAGTTTATTATAGTAAATACCCTTGGTAGCCTAATGCTCTTTTTTTTCTCTCTGGAATCTTTCATTAATACAATGTCCATGAAAACTACTTTCAAGTGTACCCAGTATTATTCTAGGATATTTTGGGCTTACTTCTAATGCTTCATCACTGAAATAACATGGGATTCTGTACAGTTATGATACTGAATTAAAACAATGACTTTTGTACAGTGTATGCCAAATAAAGTCTGTCTATGACACATGGTATTAGTTTTCTCAGGTCACCATAACAAAATACCACAGATGGGGTGGCTTAAGCAACAGAAACGTATTTTCTCACAGTTCTGGAGCTGGGAGTCCAAAGGTGTGAGCAAGTTCGGTTTTATTTGAGACCTCCCTCCTTGGCTTGCAGATGGCTGCCTTCTTGCTGTGCCCTCACATGGCCTTTCCTCTGCACATGCACATCCCTGAGGTCTCTCTGTGTGCCCAAATTCCCTCTTATAAGGATACCCGTCAAATTGGATTAGAACCTACCCTAATGGTCTCATTTTAAATAAATTGCCTTGTTAAAGGCCTAATCTCCAAATACAGTCTCATTCTGAGGTACTGAAGTTGGGTTTCAACATATGAATGGGGTGGGGGGAGGAATTCAGTCCATAACACACATGGAAAAATACTTTCTTCTCAAGGTCTACTTAGTATACTGCCTGGAAGAGTGAGTCAGCCATATTAGAGCTCTGTTAGTTGATTAACTGACTGAAAACTATTTAATTCTTTTCATCTGAATCTTATTGGGAATCTGTGAGATAATAAAGACAGGAAAAATGAGTAAAATTTTACGTCACATCAAATCAGACTTCCTGAAATGGGATGGACAATAGCAAAAATAGTTACTGTATTTGGTAAGCCTAGTTTCCAAATTATTTTTAACTGATAGTTCAGAGAGGAGTGGCTTGGTCTGACTATGCACTGATACGTTTTGTTTATAGTGTAATCAGTTATATAGTCCTTTATATATTTTAATGAACATTTCCAATTGCCAGATGTTTTATGTTATGCTAGCTTGGAGTTTAGACAAACATAGTAGCATATTCACTAACAACTAAATAAAATTTGACAAGATCTGAGAAAACAATTCATCTTTTACTGATAAAAATAATCAGGAAATGATCAGTATTTAAAAATGAATTTTGTGAAAAGACCCATTTTTATTCTTTGGTTTTAAGGATTAACTTTTCTCCCCACTGCCCATGCCATTTTGAAATACCAAAGGCTCCCATCCTGGATTCGATCATTTCAGTATAGACGGGGCACTGGCCAATTTGGGATATGGAAGAACTTTGGAATCCACACAGTGGGGAGGCCCCTGGGATGCAGCCAGGGCTGCTCCGCCGCATCTGTGACGACCACTGAGCAGGCAGCAGTGGTATCTGCCTGGCACACAGCCCTCTGGGGGCGAGGAAGGAGGAGGCCCTTACTGCTGGTTCTCTCCCACTGTGTCCCTCAAGCTTGCTGTCAGCACTGCTCCGCTCCTTGTCTTTCCTGTCTCCATCGCTCCTATTGTTTCAGCTCTCCACAGGTCCCAGCTTCTCTGTTCTCTTCCCATCCTCATGCTGCAATGAAAATCTTCATAGCAGAACTTTGCACACTGCTGGGAGTGTATCTGTGAGAAAAATTCCTTGAACTGGATTTGCAGGGATTGTTTGATACCTTTTCAAATGAGTAAAGAAGAGCCATGGTGACACACTAAAAAAACACTGTGCTTTCCCTTCACTGTTGAAGGAGCACAGGTTTCTCTATTTTTCTAAGGTATGTTAAGAGCCTTTGTGGCTATAAGAGGGTGAGCAGTCGAGGAGAATATGGGAAGGGAAAATAAATGGAAGACAGGAAAAAGAGGGAGAAAGTGAACTAGAAGTTTCCAGGCAAATGAGAGAAACACTTGGTAGGGAGGGAAAGCTTTAAACTATGCCCAAATGCAATGCTATTCACTTCCCAAATTAAAATTGTCTGCTGATGGTGACTGAAAACCTTCAACTCTTTTTTTAATCTTATTTTCACTATCATAGTCTTCTCAGGCTGACATAATTACCTTTTGGGGTCTCATCAGCATTTGGCAAAATTACAGCATCTCCATTTCAAAAATGTTCTATTTCCAGAAAGGAATCCAAAGCCTGTTTTTTTTTAAACACATGACAGGTGTTTAACTATTAACAACTAACTTTTCACCTAGAGAGTGACATAATCAGCCCAAGTATGTTATATTTCCATTGCTGGATGTCCTGTCACCGATTTTTTTTAATTAGACTTCATTTAACAATAAACAAGCATTTAAAATGACTATTTATTCATAATCCTAGCACCCTGCCAAATTCACTCAGGATTCCCCCCACAGAATGGCAGGCTGTTGTTCTCACTCACCGTGGAGCAGGTGGCAATCCATGTGAGGACAGCAACTGGAGGAAAAAGAAAGGAAATGTATCGAAAATAGATATGTGTGCCTTTCCTGAAAGTAGTTTATCTTTTGATTTCATGTTCACATCAGGAATGTTATAAAGATCTGTGGCCGATGAGCCTGGGGAAAGTGTGAAGTTGCGTGAAATAGCAGCCTCCTTGATACCAAAAACATTCGTGGGTGGGATGACTCACTATGGCTTCAGAGGAACTGGTGGCCCTTAGATTGTAGATGCAGAAGTTTAATTTTATCAACTCCGGGAGGGAGATCAGGCCTTGGCAGGGGGAGAAAACACGACCAAATTCTAAAGAGGCTGCTTTAAAAACCGGATACCAGTTGGTTGGGTTGCAATGAGAAACACTGAATGAAAGAATAGTTTTCTCCAGAATGAAGGTCATTTAAAAAAAAAACAATTGTTCACCAAAATACAACTCTGTGAGCATGGACTTGGGGCAAGTGGGGTTAACATGGTAAAAACAATAGCAACCACTCATTGCTTATTATGCTGCACACCAATGTTGGCCAATATTTTCTGTAAAGTCCTGTGTAGCAAATATTTTCAGCAATGCAAGCCATAGTCACTGTCACGGCTCTTCAAATCTACTTTTGCAATCTGAAGCAGCCATGGAAAAGGTGAGTATACAAATGGGCAAGGCCATTTGCCGATAAAACTTCATATACAAAACAGGCAACAGGCCGGGTTTGGCCCAGTTAACACTGAAAGTCATGTGCACAATCATAGAGAAGACTGATCACAAGACCCTGAGGTGTCACCCAGCTTATGAGTGATGAAACTGAGGTTTAAAGAAATTAATTGACTTACTGGAAATAATGCTAATGAATTCTTCAACCAAGACTTCTATTTCAATTCTGACTCTACTACACGAAAGTTGGGTAGTATAGAGGTTATTTCTTTGAAGCAATAGTAAAGTCTTATTATTTTTTCTTAATTCTAAATAAAGCATTTTTCTAATCTCCAGGTTATTTGTGTCAGTTGAAATTATCATTTTCCCCTAAGAGTACAAGAGAATCACCAACATTTTAATTCTCCTACTCCACTATTTTTCCAAACTCTGTGAGTTCATACTAAGAGCAGGGTTGCAACATTTACTCACAATATGATTCAGCTGCTTAAAGAAAATACCTTCTTAATTCTTTAAAACTGCACTTACCTTTCTTATAACCTCTAACCATGCTGGATAGGAGGATGTTTGTCAACTGGCCAGTTAAAATATTTCTGCCTCTTCTGGTTTCAACAATCCTTAATCAGTCTATTCAAAGTTAAACTTATACTAGGAGTATTAGAACTTATTTGGCCGCTTTCACATATTTTAGTCTTTTTAGGTAAGTATTCAGTCGTGCACATTTCACCCCTTTAATCCTCTCAGGTTTACATGGGTGTGTGAAGGGACTTGTCCCTGTCCTCATAGACGTGGTTGAGGAACATAGAAGGGAGGTGGGGAGATTCGTTACTCAGATCTATGAGGGATCCCCTGGATCACTATGGTCTCTTTTGCAGAATATGGACTGGTCTGCTTTGCAGACTGGGGACTGCTGATGGACAACTGGTTCCATTAGGCTTTGGGGGTGACATGCTGGCACCTCTGCTAGAGCCCACTGTACCACCATTTTCACCCAACTCTCACATCCTCATCTATGGGGACCATTTTGTCTTGACCCCAGATGCCTGCCATTCCAACATCTCTTCATCACTTCACTGGGGTACACAGGAAATTCTGGGATCCTGGAATGCCCTGTAGCATCTAGTCCTTATGGCCAGGATGTGCGTAACCACCATGTTCTATGTTGGAAGTATCTGAGGGCTGGGCTCCCTGTTGAGTCTTGAAAACCCAGTACACCCAGGGAAGTACTCACGATAACCAGGGAAGCATGACCTCCCTGGATGGATTCAGACCCCCAACACCCAGGTGAATATATACAAAGCCAACTCCGTTTTTTCAAATGTAGGCAGATAATAAAATCCCTCATTGCAAATCCACTCACCCTCCTCTCTTCCTCTTCTTCTGCCATCCTCTCCCCACCAACTACCTGGACTGAATATTAATTCACTTTCTGTGGTTTCCCCCTCTGGAATTCTTAACCACCCCCTACTATGGATACAGTCCTAAAACTGGCTAGGAAATTATATGTGGATACACCACATGCACACACACACACACACACTTAAAAAACATAAATTCTATTACACATTCACCATTATACTCACTATACTCCCACTATACTCACGTATTTTCATAATAGTAAATTCTCATATTCCTAAAACATTTTTCGCCATTCATACTTTAAGTTGTTTGCTTCCTGATGATGCAAAGAAAGAAATCTGTAAGTCATTTCCAAAAGGAGAGTGGCACTGCATAAAGATAGATCCTTTCACAATTCATGGATTCTTTTAACAGCAGTAATAAGAGAACTACACATTTTCACCTCTTCAAAAGATTATATTTGAATACTAGCCTGACCCCACAGACTTCTGAAAACAGATAAAGGGGCCAAGGGCATGTCTAGAAAATATTAGGTAAAATAGCGAAGGCAGTAGATGAATGGATTAAGAAGATGTGGTACATATACACAATGGAATATTATTCAGACATTAGAAGAAAACAAATCCTACCATTTGCAACAACATGGATGGAGCTAGAGGGCATTATGCTCAGTGAAATAAGTCAGGCAGAGAAAGACAAGTATCAAATGATTTCACTCATCTGTGGAGTGTAAGAACAAAGCAAAAACTGAAGGAACAAAACAGCAGCAGACAAACAGAACCCAAGAACGGACTAATAGTTACCAAAGGGAAAGGGACTGGGGAGGATGGGTGGGAAGGGAGGGATAAGGGGGGGAAAGGGTCATTACAATTAGCACGTATAATGTGTGTGGGGGGACACGGCGAAGGCAGTATAACACAGAGAAGACAAGTAGTGACTATGTAGCATCTTACTATGCTGATGGACAGTGACTGTAATGGGGTATGTGGTGGGGACTTGATAAAAGGGGGAGTCTAGTAACCATAATTTTGTCCATGTAATTGTACATTAATGATAGCAAAAAAAAATTTTTTTACTTAAAAATAAATAAATAAATACACTGTAATGTTAAAAAAAATAGCCAAGGTAGCATATTAAGAAGTGTATCTGGAATCCTTACATTCCCACACCCTGGATTAGAATCCAGGCCACTGAGTAAACACATGGCACCTCTCTAAAACCTAAACAAATCAAAACTTCAGGTCTCTGAGGGACAAGAGGTCATCTTATATCCTTAACTTTCCAGAGTCAAAACTGAATTTCCTCCTTCTCATGGCATCACAATGACCATCTTTTCTGATCTATTCTATTATTTAACTATTTTATATGCAGAAAGCTTATTTCATAATTTTAATTTTCCAAAGCTCTTTTCTGAAAGCATGTTAGTTTATCTTCCTAATACTTCATTAAATGAATAGCTCAACTATAATCCCCATATATAAATGAAGAATCACACACACGTTTTATGACAGATCCAGTGTCCTATAAAGAACTGGAATTAGGATCCAGGTCCTAAGTTTTGGACCAGCTTACTGCCATTATCTCAAAATCATTCATCTTCTTAAATTTCTTCCACAATTTTTTAGCTCACCATGAGATAGGGCAGGGACATGGGGCATCATGATTAATTTTTTCTGCCTATGATGAAAAATGCCAAGATATAAATAGTATAGTAAGAACAGGGGGCACTCCACCTTAAGGCTAAAATTCCATTTTAAAAACCAAGGAGTTAGGAGGTAAGATTCCTGACATATTTTATGGTAATCAGTCAGTAAATAACCATACCTCAAGGCAGGGCAAGTAGTCCTAAATAATATGTCCCCATGGCTTGAGGGTAATCACTATCTTGGAGAACAGGATCAAGAAACTCCTCGTGTTAAGTTTATCTTATAGAATATCCAGAGGACAGACTATGGAGAGTGACATAATGTCTCTCACTGGAGACAGATATCATGAACCACATGTTAAGCCTATGCCTCCCACCACTGGCACTTTTCCCCATTCTTGATTGTCTTAAAAGACAAACTCCTAAGCACTTAAGCATGCCTTGTCTCTGAGGTTGCCCACATTCCCCTTTTTTTGTGTGTGTATTTTGGCTTAAATAAAGACTTCTCACTGCTCAATTTATTGTGTTTTGTCTCTGTGCTTTTCCCAGTGGTAAGCATCTTTGTTACTTTGCCATTTCATTCAATTTTCGAAACTTAAGCATAAGTCTTCACTCTCTATGTCCTACTTCACACAAGTAGGGAAGGGCTGCTAGATCTCTGATTTGGACCTGCAAGTTCCTGTCACCCTGTCACCTAGGTGACCAGGACAAGACTACAGCTGTACATGTTCTTTAGTTGCCTGCCTGAAAATCAGTTTGCTTTGGGAAGTCTCAGAACATGATCTCACTCCATCCAGTGCTCTGTGGCTCCCCCAAATCCTGGTATGGTAGAGGCTAAGTCCCACACCTGACAGATTCAAGCAGACACTGGACTCCAGGTAACACTAACTTCAGGAGTTGACAAGAGATCTGCCCTCTGCTGAGGAATTCAATGCACTTTCCTTTACTCCCTCTGCTCTTCCTTGCTCTCTGTTGCCTGTTCTGCTGCTGCTATTCACTGCTACACTTGCTTTAATGAATCCCTGGCTTACCTACACTCATCCAACCTGTTTGAGAATTCTTTCTAGATCAGAGTTAAGAACCCTCCCCCGTCCAGGTTGAGGTTTCACCTAGTGCTCAGGGAGACCTCCCAGATGCAGCTGCATGACAACACCCACATAAACAATTATTATAAAGAGTTATTTAGTGTGATAACATCTTTCTCTTTTCAAGTCCAATTTCAAACACTAATATAGGGGATAAATAACTGCTGTTTTATAAGCTAAACATAACTTTACTGTGAAGTTGTCTTTGGGGAGTGGTGATTGTGTTATATTCAAATCTGTGTTATGAGTCATATGCAGTGGGGTTTACTAGAGTTCCATTTCTACTTAAAGTTTCTTCTATAGTTTCTTTTTTGTGATATTTTGATCATTTTATGATCTTCAAGCCATTCCAACATTCTTATTCATTAAATGAATTCCACAATATCATAAGGTTTCGAATATTGTTTAAAATGTTACCCACATATGTTTACTATTACATGATGTTATTTTTCCTTTAGTTCTCCTTTCCCATTTGCTATTTTTTTTTATTAAGGTACTATTGATATACACTCTTATGAAGGTTTCACATGAAAAAACAATGTGGTTAATACATTTACCCATATTATCAAGTCCCCACTCATACGCCAATTCAGTCACTGTCCATAAGTGTAGTACGATGACACAGATTCCCTGTTTGCCTTCTTTATGCCACACTGTATTCCCCGTGATTCCCCACACCATGTATACTAAACATAATACCCCACAAATCCCCTTCTCCCACATTCCCCACCCACCCTCCCATACCCCTCCCCTTTGGTAACCACTAGTTCCTTCTTGGAGTCTCTGAGTCTGCTACTATTTTGTTCCTCCAGTTTTGCTTCATTGTTATAGTCCACAAATGAGGGAAATCATTTGGCACTTGTCTTTCTCCGCATCGCTTATTTCACTGAGCATAATATCCTCCAGCTCTATCCATGTTGTTGCAAATGGCAGGATTTGTTTCCTTCTTATGGCTGAATAGTATTCCATTGGGTATATGTACCACCTCTTCTTTATCCATTCATCTACTGATGGACAATTAGGTTGCTTCCATACCTTGGCTATTGTAAAAAGTGCTGCAATAAACATAGGGGTGCATATGTCTTTTTTAATTTGAGAAGTTGTATTCTTTGGGTGAATTTCAAGGAGTGGGATTCCTGGGTAAAATGTATTTCTATTTTTAGTTTTTTGAGGAACTACCATATTGCTTTCGACAATGGTTGAACTAGCTTACATTCCCACCAGCACTGTAGGAGGGTTCCTGTTTCTCCACATCCTCACCAGCATTTGTTGTTCTTAGTCTTTTGGATGGTGGCCATCCTTACTGGTGTGAGGTGATATCTCATTGTGGTTTTAATTTGCATTTTCCTGATGATTAGTGATGTGGAGCATCTTTCCATGTGTCAGTTGGCCATCTGAATTTCTTCTTTGGAGAACAGTCTCTTCATATCCTCTGCCCATTTTTTAATTGGGTTATTTGGTTTTTGGGTGTAGAGGCATGTAAGTTCTTTATATATATTGGATGTTAACCCCTTGTTGGATATGTCATTTGCAAATATATTCTCCCATACTATAGGATGCCTTTTGGTTTTGTTGATGGTGTCCTTTGCTGTACAGAAACTTTTTAGTTTGACATAGTCCCGAGTTCATTTTTGCTTTTGTTTCCCTTGCTCGAGGAGATGTGTTCAGGAAGAAGTCGCTCATGCTTATATTCAGGAGATCTTTGCCTATGTTGTCTTCTAAGAGTTTTATGGTTTCATGACTTACATTCAGGTCCTTGATCCATTTCGAGTTAATTTTGTGTATGGGTTAAACAATAATCCAGTTTCATTCTCTTGCATGTAACTGTCCAGTTTTGCCAACACCAGCTGTTGAAGAAGCTGTCATTTCCCCATTGTATGTCCATGGCTCCTTTATCATATATTAATTGACCATATATGATTGGTTTATATGAGGGCTCTCTAGTCTGTTCCATTGGTCTTTGGGTCTGTTCTTGTGCCAGGACCAAATTGTCTTGATTACTGTGGCTTTGTAGTAAAGGTTGAAGTTGAGGAGCATAATCCCTCCAGCTTATTCTTCCTTCTCAGGATTTCTTTGGCTATTCAGGGTCTTTTGTGGTTCCATATGAATTTTAGAATGATGTTCTCTAGTTTGTTGAAAAATGCTGTTGGTATTTTCATAGGAATTCCGTTGAATCTGTAGAGGGCTTTAGGCAGGATGACCATTTTGACAATATTAATTCTTCCTATCCATGAGCACGGAATGTGGTTCCGTTTATTGGTATCTTCTTTAATTTCTCTCATGAGTGTCTTGTAGTTTTCAGAGTATAGGTCTTTCACTTCCTTGGTTAGGTTTACTCCTAGGTATTTTATTCTTTTTGATGCAATTGTGAATGGAATTGTTTTCCTGATTTCTCTCTCTGCTAAGTCATTGTTAGTGCATAGGAATGCCACAGATTTATCCGTATTAATTTTGTATCCTGCAACTTTCCTGAATTCAGATATTAGATCTAGTAGTTTTGGAGTAGATTCTTTAGGTTTTTATATGTAAAATATCATGTCATCTGCAAACCGGGACAGTTTAACTTCCTCCTTGCCAATCCAGATGACTTTTATTTCTTTGTGTTGTCTGATTGCCGTGGCTAGGACCTCCAGTGCTATGTTGAATAGAAGTGGGGAGAGTGGGCATCCTTGTCTTGTTCCCGATCTTAAAGGAAAACCTTTCAGTTTCTCACTGTTAAGTATAATGTTGGCTGTGGGTTTGTCATATATGGCCTTTATTATGTTGAGGTACTTGCCCTCTATACCCATTTGTTAAGAGTTTTTATCATGAATGGATGTTGAATTTTGTCAAATGCTTTTTCACCATCTATGGAGATGATCATGTGGTTTTTGTCCTTCTTTTTGTTGATGTGATGGATGATGTTGATGGATTTTCAAATGTTAAACCATCCTTGCATCACTGGAATAAATCCTACTTGATCATGATGGGTGATCCTTTTGATGTACTGTTGAATTTGCTTTGCTAATATTTTGTTGAGTATTTTTGCGTCTATGTTCATCCGGGATATTGGTCTGTAGTTTTCTTTTTTTGTGGTGTCTTTGCCTGGTTTTGGTATTAGAGTGATGCTGGCCTCATAGAATGAGTTTGGAAGTATTCCCTCTTATTCTAGTCCTTGGAAAACTTTAAGGAGGATGGGAATTAGGTCTTTACTAAATGTTTGATAAAATTCAGCGGTGAAGCCATCTGGTGTATGGGTCTTGTTCTTAGGTAGTTTTTTGATTACCAGTTCAATTTCATTGCTGGTAATTGGTCTGTTGAGATTTTCTGTTTCTTTCTGGGTCAGCTTTGGAAGGTTGTATTTTTCTAGAAAGATGTCCATTTCTTCTAGGTTATTCAGTTGGTTAGCATATAATTTTTCATAGTATTCTCTAATATTTCTTTGTATTTTTGTGCTGTCTGTTGTGATTTTTCCTTTCTCATTTCTGATTCTGTTTATGTGAGTAGACTCTCTTTTTTTCTTGATAAGTCTGGCTAGGGGTTTATGTATATTGTTTATTTTCTCGAAGCACCAGCTCTTGCTTTCGTTGAATCTTTCTATTGTTTTATTCTTCTCGATTTTATTTATTTATGCTCAAATCTTTATTATGTCCCTCTTTCTACTGACTTTGGGTCTCATTTGTTCTTCTTTTTCTCGTTTCATTAATTGTGAGTTTAGACTGCTCATATGGAAATGTTCTTTCCTGAGGTAGGCCTGTATTGCAATATACTTTCCTCTTAGCACGGCCTTCACTGCATCCCAAAGATTTTGTGGTGTTGAATTATTGTTGTCATTTGTCTCCATATATTGCTTGATCTCTGTTTTTATTTGGTCATTGATCCACTGGTTATTTAGGAGCATGTTATTAAGCCTCCATGTGTTTGTGGGATTTTTCATTTTCTTTGCATAATTCATTTCTAGTTTCATTCCTTTGTGGTCTGAGAAGCTGGTTGGTACAATTTCAATCATTTTTAATTTACTGAGGCTCTTTTTGTGGCCGAGTATATGATCTATTTTTTAAAATGTTCCATGTGCACTTGAGAATAATGTGTATTCTGCTACTCTTCAGTGAAGAGTTCTGTAGATGTCTGTCAAGTCCATCTGTTCTAATGTGTTGTTCACTGCCTCTGTCTCCTTACATATTTTCTGTCTGGTTGATCTGTCCTTCAGAGTGAGTGGTGTGTTGAAGTCGCCTAGAATGAATGCATTGCATTCTATTTCCTCCTTTAATTCTGTTAGTGTTTGTTTCACATATGTAGGAGCTCCTGTGTTGGGTGCATAGATATTTGTAATGATTATATCTTCTTGCTGGATTGACCCTTTTACCTTTATGTAATGTCCTTCTTTGTCTCTTGTGACTTTCTTTGTTTTGAAGTCTATGTTGTCTGATATAAGTACTGCAACTCCTGCTTTTTTCTCCCTATTAGGTGCACGAAATGTCTTTTTCTATTCCTTCACTTTTAGTCTCTGTATGTCTTTGGGTTTAAAGTGAGTCTCTTGAAGGCATCATATAGATGGGTTTTGTTTTTGTATCCATTCAGTGACTCTATGTCTTTTGATTGGTGCATTCAGTCCATTTACATTTAGGGTGATTATGGATAGATATGTACTTATTGGCATTGCAGGCTTCAAATTCGTGGTTACCAAAGATTCAAGGTTAACTTCTGTACTACCTGAGAGCCTAACTTAACTCACTTTATTAGCTATTACAAACACTATCTAAAGGTTCTGGGTTCTTTTTCCTCCTCCTTTTTCTTCCTTCTCCATTCTTTATATATTAGGTATCATATTCTGTACTGTTTGTCTATCCCTTGATTGAGTTCGGGAATGGTTAATTTAATTTTGCATTTGCTTAGTAATTAGCTGTTCTACTTTCTTTACTGTGGTTTTATTACCTCTGGTGACAGCTATTAAACTGTAGGAACACTTCAATGTATAGCAGTCCCTCCAAAATACACTGTAGAGATCATTTGTGGGAGCTAAATTCTCTCAGCTTTTGCTTATCTGGGAATTGTTTAATCCCTCCTTCAAATTTAAATGATAACCTTACCAGGTAGAGTATTCTTGGTTCAAGGCCCTTCTGCTTGATTGCATTAAATACTTCATGCCACTCCCTTCTGGCCTGTCAGGTTTCTGCTGAGAAGTCTGATGATAGCCTGATGGGCTTTCCTTTGTATGTGATCTTATTTTTCTCTCTGGCTGCTTTTAATTGTCTGTCCTTATCCTTGATCTTTGCTATTTTAATTACTATATGTCTTGCTGTTGTCTTCCTTGGGTCTCTTGTGTTGGGAGATCTGTGCTCCTCCATAGCCTGAGAGACTATCTCCTTCCCCAGATTGGGGAAGTTTTCAGCAATTACCTTCTCAAAACACTTTCTATCCCTTTTTCTCTCTTCTTCTTCTTCTTGTACCCCTATCATGCGAATATTGTTCCATTTGGATTGGTCACACAGTTCTCTCAATATTCTTTCATTCTTAGAGATCCATTTTTCTCTCTGTGTCTCAGCTTCTTTGTATTCCTCTTCCCTAGTTTCTATTTCATTTATTGTCTCCTCCACCATATCAAATTTACTTTTAATACCGTCCATTGTGCTCTTCAATGATTGGATCTCCTACCGTAATTCATTCCTGAGTTCTTGAATATCTTTCTATACCTCCATGAGCATGTTAATGATTTTTATTTTGAACTCCCTTTCAGGGAGAGTCATGAGGTCAATATCATTTAAGTTTTTCTCAGGAGTTCTATTAATAATTTTACTCTGGACCAGGTTCCTTTGGCATTTCATAGTTGTTTATGGCGCCCTCTAGTGCCAAGAAGATCTACTCTCTGGAGCTGCTCAGCCCCTGAAACAATGTCAGGGATCGTAGGGGAGTGGTATTGGTACCTTGGGGGAGGACAGAGCTGTTTCCTGGTTCCTGACTCCTATGCCTGTCTCCACTGCCTGAACCAGTGGGCTGAGCACACAGGTATAAGCCTCTGTGCTTTGTGCTTTTAGTTGCTGTAGATAGATCTTCCCTCTGGCTGGCCTAACGCCAGGGTAGGGTTTCCCAGTTTGCAAGCCCGGTGCGGCTGGCCAGGAGAAAGGCACACTAGTCTGCCTGTCACAGAAGAGGTTCTTGGAGCTGTGTAGGCAGCCAGGGAGCTAGAGCACCTGAAGATCATGAAAGCTCCCAATCTTCTGGGCAGAATGCACCCGGACAATTTTGTCTGCCTGTCCTTTCTCCTGAGCAGTAAGCTCTGTGCAATCCTTGCCCCTTTAGCAGCCCTCTTGGTAAGGGCTTGTTAGGAAGTCTCTCAGACTGCACACCTTTCTTTTGTCCCAGAGCAGCTGGATATGGATACCTGCTTTCCACAACAGCTGGAATCAGTCTCTCCAGGAATTCTGCCTGTCTTAGCTTTCCAACCCGCTAATTACAAGAGTATCATGCAAGCACCATGAAATGTAGGTTTGTGCTCCCAGAGAAGATCTCCAGAGTTAGGTATTCAGCAGTCCCAGGTTTCTCCCTCCCTGCTCCATTCCTCTTCCTCTTGTCGGTGAGCTGGGGTGCGGGAAGGGCTTGGTTCCCAAAGGACCACAGCTTTAGTTCGTTACCCTTTCCATGAGGTCTGCTCTTGTCTCCAGGTGTATTCAGTTTGTTGCGGTCCTCTTTCCTGTTGCTCTTTCAAGAGTAGTTGTATTAGTTATATTTTCATATTATATGCAGTTTTAGAAGGAAGCCTCTGTCTCACCTCTCATGCCGCCATCTTTAATCCTTTTTCCCACTCAATTTGTATCTCCCATTTGCTTTTGATATGCTTTTGTTAGACTGTCCATTAATTTCTACAGTAAACTTTATTTTAATTTCTCATTTCACATCAAGTTTACTTCAGTGTTTACATTTTGCACTGTATCTTAAAAATATAACACTTTTGAAATTCTGGAAACAAAAGATAAAACATCAACATTACATTTAAGCTATCTATGATAAAGTTGTTCTGGTTTAATTCACATTATGGTATGTGGAGAATTCATGATTCAACTTTGTATGTAATGTGACACAGTAAATGTACTGTGTTAAAGACAGTTAAATGTCTCGAAGGTAAACAGAAATATGTTGGTAGCAAGTGTTAATTACTGGATAGACTGCCTTATTAAAAGTCCAATAACAGTAATTTCTTGGGAGCAAATACAGCTATGTAGAAAGAAATTCCACTTTCTGGGGAATCCTAAACACTTAGATGCCATTCTTATATGAGATACTGAAAACACATGGCCCACCCCTCACTCCATTCCATGCCTCTTTTCAGGAACTAGATCTCATTAGGTAAGGTCAGACCTGCCTTTTCCCACTTTTTTCTAGAGTTCTTTTGTGCTTCCATAGTAGTGCAGCATTTCTGCCTATTAAATAATCTCAGACTAATCAAGCAAAGTTCTCATTTTCTTAGTGAACAATGAATAAGCATTAACTGAAATTACAAGAGTGCCTGAATTCATTTTCTAAGAAAGCAGAGATGGAGCAGGTCTTTTCCACCATTAAACTAGCAATGCTTAGTGCAGGGTCTAGCTGTGTGATACACACATGTTCATTACATGCTTCACACAGTGATGCTATCTACATGCAAAAGAGGCTCCTTGAATTAAAACATTAGTTATTTTTATTCATATATGCATATATGTGTGCTACATACATGCTATGTATATCCCCTTTTAATAAAGTGAGATGTTTTTATTCATAACATTCTCAACATTCTCATTTGTAAAATCTCTCCTACCCTTCTCTTGGGAATATAATTTTAAGAGCAAGGAAAGTCTTTCTACTTTTTCATATCTGTTCACTGATTCAAACTCCCCTCAGTCTGAGTTTTCTCATCAACAAAGTGCTGAGCAAATAAGGAACAACCTCTTCCTCCAAGTATGGTTATGAGGATTCAATGAAGCTATACATTCAATGCTTTCCCAACTAGACTTATTCAAAATGCCTACCCAGCATTCCCAATGCTCAATAAACATCAGATGCCTTTTTCTCCTCTTTTTGTTCCAGCTACAAAAGGAAATGCCATCCATTGTACAACTATCTAATTAAGGTCATATGAGTTTCATTGTTTAAACAAAGCCCTACTCTACCCAAAAAATAAGCAAAGTTATAGGGTTCTGCTAAACACAAGCATCAGTTGTGCAGGTGATGGTAAGCTGAAGTCAGTTCAATAAATCATAAAAGCATACAAATTTTAACAAAGAAAAGTTTAATTGGAAGCTGTAGTACCTCCATCTGCTCCAATACCTTCTATTGAGTCCTGATTATTACTGTCTGAGGCAGATAAGCTGTAGACGAATCTGAGTGAAGTGAGGTGTGACATTAATTGCTACATTTGAACTGCTATCAGATTAGAATTTGTGCAGCTACATCATGCCATATAATAACTTTCAGGTCCTCTTTTTTGTTCCATTTTCAGATTATTCTATCTATGATGTTTTGAATAGCAATTAAAAAGCAGATTTTGCACAGGATAAGATGTTCCCTGGGACTTTGTTTCAAGTGAGAAAAGGGGATGCAGCTCTACCAGTCTAGTACATACTCAGATGTAGTTCATGTTTGCCTTCCCAAGTGCAGGCAAAGCCAATTTGCAGATAAATTACAAAGATTAAAATACTGTCTTTGTCGTGAAAAATAACAAAGAACAAAAACCTGTCTTTGGAAGAGCTAGTCTTCAGGGATAAAAGTTAATTCAGATGACCACTCCTAGGAATTTACCCTAAGAATGCAGCAGCCCAGTTTGAAAAAGACATATGCACCCCTACGTTTATCGCAGCACTATTTACAATAGCCAAGAAATGGAAGCAATGTAAGTGTCCATCAGTAGATGAATGGATAACGAAGATGTGGTACATATATATAATGGAATATTATTCAACCATTAGAAGAAAACAAATCCTACCATTTGCAACAACATGAATGGTGTTGAGGGTATTATGCTCAGTGAAATAAGCTAGGCAGAGAAAGACAAGTATCAAATGATTTCACTCATCTGTGGAGTGTAAGAACAAAGAAAAAACTGAAGGAAGAAAACATCAGCAGACTCACAGAACCCAAGAATGGACAGTTACCAAAGGGACAGGGACTGGGAAGATGGGTTGGAAGAGAGCGATAAGGAGGATAAAGGGGTAGTACGATTAGCACACATAATGCGTGGGGGGGATATGGGGAAGGCAGTATAACACAGAGAAGACATGTAGTGATTCTATAGCTGATGAACATTGACTGTAATGGGGTATGTGGTGGGGACTTGATAATAGGGGGAGTCTAGTAACCATAAAGTTGCCAGTGTAATTGTACATTAATAATACCAAAATAAAAATAAATAAATAAACTATTAAGAAATATAATTAATGTGTTAGAATATGATAAATGATGAAGTTGA
Source organism: Smutsia gigantea (assembly GCA_032199065.1). Classification (NCBI taxonomy): domain Eukaryota; kingdom Metazoa; phylum Chordata; class Mammalia; order Pholidota; family Manidae; genus Smutsia; species Smutsia gigantea. The sequence goes on along the minus strand of JAVSCE010001418.1, from coordinate 18,726 downwards.
GAAGGTAAGAGAAGTGGGTATGCTAGGTTTGGGAAGTGGGGCAGTTTGAAATTTTTAACATGATCATTAGGATGGACTTTGTTGAGAACGTAACATACAAGCAAAGATGCAAAAGAACTGAGGGAGTTAACCATGGGTGCTTCAGGCAAAAGGGAATGCAAGTCCAAAGTCTCTAAGAGAAGACATTTTGAGCATGGCATGATCAAGGAATAAGAAGAAGACTTGTATGAACAGAATAAAGGACATGTAGTGAAAAGTAATATAACATGAGGACACAGAGTATAAGATGTGGGGACTGATTATTTGGGACTTTGGTTGATATTAGAAGGATGGTAACCTTAATTCTAAGTCAAATAGGAAAGTACCACATGGTTTTGAGCAAACTGACATGATCTAACTTACATACATTTTGGAGGTAATGCTCCAGCTGCTGTCTTGAGAAGGAGAAAAGAGAAGAAGCAGGGAACAACATTAAGTAGCTATTGTATTAATCCAAGTGAAATATAATGATGGCACAGTACAAGGTGGCATCAGTGAATACGATGAGAAGTGGTTAGATTCTGAACACAGTTTTAAGGTAGAACTAATAGAATGCCATAATTAGATGGAGATAGTGAGAGAAACAGAAGAATCAAGTGTAACTCCAAGATCTTTATGTTTTCATTTTTTTGTTTTGGCCTGGGGAATTAAAATGGAGCTGTCATGGGATGTAAGGGGAGACCCCAGGCACAGCAGACTCTGAGTGTGGCTTCACATTAAATATGAATGACCCCAAAACTCTAATAACAAAGCAGATATTTCCAGGTTAGACAAGAAAGCAAGACCCAAGCACATGATGCCTACAAGGACCTTAAATATAAAGAAACCAGTTACTCAAAGCTTGGAAAAAGAAATTCCATGCAAACACTAATCAGAAAAAAAAAAGGCAGGAGTATCTATATTGATGTCAGGCAAACTAGATTTTAAAGCTCAATATTGCCCAAGATAAAGGAGGTTTCATAATAATAAATGGGTCACTTCTTCAATACTACCTAAAAATCCTAAATTTTTGTGTCCTAATAGCAAAGCTTCACAATACACAAAGCAAATACTAACAGAACTGAGGCAAAATAGAAAAATCCACTCATAACCAGAGAATTCAATACCCCTCTAATGATTGATAGGAGAACAAGGAGATTCAAAAATCAGAAAAGATATAGTAAATCTGAATAACACTATCACTCAACTTGGCCTAACTTGCATTTAGAGAACACTACTGTACACAAGCAGAATACACATCCTTTCCAAGTGCATATGATCTGTTTGCCACAGTAAGCCATATTTTGGGCCATAAATAAAGTCTCAATAAACTGAAGAGAATTAGATTTATGTAAGTTATGTTCTCTGATCACAATGGAATTAAATTAGAAATCAATAACACAAATCTATCTGGAAATTTCCCAAATACTTGAAAATTGTAGAACATAATTCTAAAGAACCCAAGAATCAAATAAGAAACCAAAATGGAAATTAGATAATATTCTGGAATGAATAAAATACAACATATTAAAATCTGTGGGCCACCACTAAAACAGTATGAAGTGGGAAAGTTATAACCTTAAATGTCCAAATTAGAAAACAAGAAAGATCTCAAATCAGTGACCTCAGATTCCGCCAAAGTATCTGGAAAATGGGAAGCAAAATGAACCCAAAGCAAACAAAAGAAAGGAAATAGAAAGATCAGAACATAAATCGATAAAGTAGAAAAGAAACTACTCAATAACTTAGTTCCTTGAAAGACAAACTAGCAAACTTCACTCAAGAAGAAATAAATATTCTGAATAGCCCTATATCTATTAATGAATTTGAATTTGGTGTTGAAAACCTTCTCCCAAAGAATACTGCTGGATACCAGATGGCTTCATTAGTGAATTACACCATATGTTTAAGTAAGAAAAATACCACTTTTATATGACTATTCCATAAAATTGAAGGATAGGCAATACTTCCCAACTCATTCTATGAGGCCAGCTTTATACTGATACCAAAACAAAGAGATTACCAGTTAAGAAAATGAGAAGCTGATGTCCCTCACAAAAACAGATATAATAATTCTTAACACAATTTTAACAAATTAAATCCAACAATAGAGAAAAGTAGTCTTAACCAAGTGAGTTTTATCACAGGAATACAAAGTTTTTTTTTATTCAAAAGACAATCAATGTTTTAATCACAGAAACAAATTAAAATAGAAAAACCATATAAGTCTCAATAAAAACAGAAGCATTTGATGAAACATAACATCTATTCTTCATAAAAACTATCACCAAACTAGGAACAGATGGGAACTTCCTCAACTTCATGAAGAGTGCCTATGAAAATCTACAGCTAACATTATACTAAAAGGTGAAAGAACAGCTTGTTTTTCTTCTATGATCCAGAATGAAACAAGGATGTCTGCTCTCATCTCTTCTATTCAAGATTACACTGGACGTTCTCCAGTTGCAATACATCAAGAAAATGAAATAAAAAGCATTCATATTAAAAAAAGTAAAACTGTGATTAGTCATAGATGACATGATCATCTTAGAAAATCCAATGAAATCTTTTAAAAAAAAGATACTAAATCTAATAGGTGAGTTTATCAAGGTCACAGGATTTGAGATCAAAATGCAAAAATCAGTTTTATCTCTATATACAGCAGTGGGTAGTTGGTAACTGAAAAACACCACTTATGACATAAAATGAATGAAATATTTAGAAATAAATCTAACAAAAAATATTCAGTACCTGTACTCCCAAAACTATAATTGTTGAAAGAAAGTAAAGCTAAGTAAATTGAGAGATAAAGCATATTCATGGGTCAGGAAATTCAGTATTTTTAAGATGTCAATTTCCTTGGAACTGGTCTATAGATTCAATACAATCCCAATTAAAATACTCCAAAAAAATTTAGAAATTGACAAGAGAAATAGATGAACAAATTTTGGTATATCTACACAATAGTATATTATTTAGCAATATAAGGGAATTAACTATTAATATACATGACATCGATGAATCTCCTACTAAGTATGTTCAGTTTAAGAAGCCAGACAAACTAAACTACATACCATGTTCTTTCAGTCTAGTGACAGAGTGGTTGTCTGGAGATAGCTGAGTGGGTGGAGAGAGGGAAGGGAAGAATTTCAATGGGACATGGGAAACTTTTAAGAGGAAGGGATACATTCATTATCTTAAATATGGTAATGGTTTCATGTGTGTCTACATATGCCTGAATTGATCAATTTATATATTTTAAACACTGGCAGTTTATTGAATATCAATTATTTCAATATAACTTCTTAAAAAGAGTGTAGATAATTGCCGAGGTGCTATTTTTGAGATGCTAAGTGGAAAGATAATCAAAAAGGAAAGCAAGAATGGAGTCTGGTACACAAGCTGAAGGACTGCCTTTAGATAAGAGCCAAATACAAGCACAAAGGGAAAAAATGTGGTGCAAAAGCTAATAGGTAAGTAGATGCAGTTGTGAGAGTCCTCAGAAGTTCTCTTTGGGGTGTTTCAGTTTTCTCAGTGAAGTAGGAAACAACAAAACTAGCTGAGATTGCAGATGGAGGGCAAGTTTGGGAGATTTGAGGAAAGAGGGAAGAATATGAAATAGTACTGTAGGAAAGTCCATGATAACCTATGAAATTTCAGTATAATTGCCAGGTAGTGTTAAAAACCCATTTGATGTTCATGGCCATGAATTTAAAGTGGGACCATTCAGCATGTCTGGATATTTTTCTTCAATCAGTGTACAAAATCAAGCATGGAGTAGACAAAGAGCTCTTTTAACTAGGATTGTGGTTTCTCCAAGTAAGTTCAACAAAGCAAGAGAGGAACAAAAGAATTGAGCCTGTGTGCAAGAAGCATTTATAATAATGGCTCCTAGAATTCAAGCCTGGTAAGACAGTGGAATGCAGGATATTAACATATTGGAGGGACTGTAATTATTGGTAATGATATGGTCTAAAGTAATATCATATGAGCAAAGGGTAAAGGACAAGATCAGAGGACAGAATATTGAAAGGGTCACCAAATTGAAGTTGAAACCAGGTAGAATAAAGGTAGGAATAGTGTAGGCAAGAATAAATAACCCAAACAAACAGCTAAAATCTTTGAGAAAGGAAGAGGAACGCCCCAGAGGTTAAGATGACTGCAAAATAATAGAAAAAGAGTGATATAATCAGATAACATAAAATTTCTCTCCAGTTCCAAGAATATGAGATCCGTGAGGGAAAAAGTCAATAGCTCAGAGTGCTAAAAGAGTGTCTTAAAGGCCGGGGGTTAAGAGTATGAAGGAACAGGTTTCCATTAGAGTAAAAAATGTGATTTGAATGTTTCTCAATAAGAGAATGGTTATATATAGAATATTTGCTGATGCTGGACAATAATTTCTGGGAAGTACAACAATAATTTCTCAGGAACTGGAGACAGGTGTGGAAAGGGAGCATAGGTTATGCATAGCCTCACGGTAAGTCCTAGAGCTAAAGGATGACTACTCATCTAGGGCCTCTCTTAGTGTCAGACAAATCAGGGGTAAAAGGCATATTTGTCCTGGTGGATTCAAGGTAAACTGTGTTAGTGATGATCTAAATTTAAAGGTAGGGCAGGTTGGGTATTTGGAACTTTCTCTTAATCTCTCTTCATGGAATCAAGGAAGTCTCTAGATGTGGGACCTTAGTCCTGGGGCTGAGTAGTGAAAAGTCTTTGGCGAGACCTGGTCTTAGTCACAGTGCATGGGTTCACCTTTGAGCCCTATCAGAAAAGGGGGGAACTTAGGGTAATTTTGGTGACTCATCTTTGACAACTTTTGTAGTTCAGGATGTCTGGGAAGCCAACTAATATGAAAATAATCATCCCTAAACCATAGCCAATCTGGATTTCCATCCATCTCACAGCACCCTACAACCCTGACCTTCATTCTGTTACTAGGTAGTTAAAAGAAAGGCTGATGGTGCAAGTTCAGAGATGGGGTAGTGTCTTTGTGCACATTATTGATACTTCTAAAAATAATTTAAAGTAAGACATTTCAACATTTCAGGCTGCATCAAAATATGTGGCTATCTAACCTTTACCATCCTAATCTTCTACTCCTCCTATTCCCACCTTTCACCCATCTCCCCCTCCCCATACACACATACCGTGAACCAATTACTCAAGACTGCTCAAACTTTCCAAATCTAGGGAACACTGTCACTGGTCTGTGCCTTTGCTTACTCTACCCTCTTGGTCTGGAATTTCATCACCTGTACTTTGATCTGCCTGATGTCCTCTCACTTAGACCTAATTCAAATGCCACCCCCTCTCCTGGAAAGCCTCCCCTTGTGGTCCCCCAGCAGATGGTCCATTTCAGTGTTGTATACTTCACATATACTACTCCATTAGACCTTATAGCATAATATGCTAACTATGCGTGTGCTTATGTTACCTGCTAGACAGTGAGTTCCTCAAAGTCAGGAAATACTATTTAACTGTGTACTACAAGGGCCTCAAGTGCCTTGTTGAATTAAATTGAATATAAGGTACTATAAAATATTTTAGAATAAGTAGTGTTGACCAAAGCTAGATTCAGATGAAGCTCATCCAAGTTTGCAAATATGTGGCTCATATTCAGATTTGTTAAAAAAAAAAGTTTATTCACATTTCCAAAAAAATTAAAGGAAATAAAGTTAAGAATTTTGTAAATGGAACCATTTATTGTACCTTACAGTGATTAGTTGAGTCATCCCCGCAGTATAGCTAGTCAGGAGATTCAACTAGCTTAATAAATGTAGTTGGCTTCAGTGAAGAACTAAAGGATAAAATTATACTCTATGACCAAAGTGCAATAATACTATGCACTTAAATAGCACAGAAGAAATAAAAGGTTATTTGGAATTTAAACCAAACCCCATTTTAGTAGACTAAGTAAGCCTTTAATCAAAAGGTGGAATTCAGCATTAAACACTTAATAAGTAAGTGTTATCATCTAAGATCCTGGCTTGCAAAAGTAAGATAAATCAGCTTAACTTTACTAGAATACAAACAAGTTTGCCACATATAGAAATACAACATAAGGCACAGAAACAATCTGGTAAGGCACAGTTCACAACATAATTCAAAATATACTGGCCACACAGTAAAAGCATAAGTCAGATGCAATTTATCCAGAGGCATTAATTAGTAAAACAATGTAATCCCAATTCAAGTATGAGACTATCCCAGGAAGTCACCTCAGATTTTCAGACTTGTTGAAAACTGAAGTGCAACACCCTGATACAATCAGACGGCCCTTGAATGACAAATACAAATCGTTCTGAGGTTTAATTTTTAAATAGGACATTTTATTTGAAAATTTATGTTCAATCATTTATTTTATTATTGCATTAACATGAAAGTTAGTGCACAATAATGTCAATAATATGTTTGAAAGTCAGTAAAAAGAATTGCAAGCTGTCAACAGTTTTAAGAGCTTATGCCAATCATACTGACAGAAGCAATTCACAGCCTTCTTTGCTGGACACTCAAAAATGTCCAAAATTGACATGCTAGGAAATTAGTGTTTCACATCACTGGAATAACAAAAGGCTGCAACTCTTCTATACTTCTTTCCTACCCTAAAAAGGGTGACACAGATGTCATCTCCCTCCTGAGAAAGGCTTGAAGAAAGAATGAAGGGACATTAATGTCCTTCTTAAGCAGAGAAAAACAAAAAGTTAACTTATTTTCTCTTTCAGAAAAAATCAGTCTTCCAATTAGGTACTTTACTGACACTGTTTTTTCTCACAAACATAAAATTCTGTATATTCTTTAAGTCCATCTAAAAAGTTAAAACTCCCCACCAAGCTGTAAACCATTAGCATCAAGTGACATTTATGAAGTCCCAGCTTTGCATAACTGTGTTGAAAATTGATAATAAAATCTAAAGGCAGTTCTCTCCAGATTTACATTCACATATTAATTTTTTAATCATAGAAAGAATCATATGGAAATGATAACTGCAATCATCTGAAGTTACTGCAATCAACAGCAAAATAGCCAGGAATATACACAGTGTGACCAAAACACCCAGCAATTAGTACTGGTAGTTTTATGTAAAAGAGTGAGAAGACACTTCCTGTCAACCATTTGCCTGTAACTTATAAAATGATGTGATAATGAAAGAAGACTGATTAAAGGAGCTCAGAACACATTAGACTAAAATTCAGAACAACCTAAGTTCTCATAACTCACATCTAGTCTGTACAATGCTACAACCTTCTCCTCTTTCCTCTAGCTTCAACATAATACTAATGTTGCTTCCTGTTGATGATTTATACCACGAGTTATGGTAACCATTATATTGTCAGGGCATATTGTATAACTTGAGACTATCACATTAGCAGTTTCAACAGAATGGCTGCTAATTCCAGAATGCTTCCTTAGAAAGCTAAAAATGCACACAAAAACAACATAGGAAATTTCTCTTCACCCTATACTGTAAACAGCCAAGTTATAGCCCAGATGTCCCATCAAAGGAACTTATTATTGTCATAAAATCTTATGTAAGAGCTTCAATCAGTTACATCTTTTGGCATTTCAGAAGAGCAACTCAGTAGCTTCCCACTCAGGATGGCTCATTCCACCAAACCAACAGTGAAACTGATGGAGGCAGAGTGTTCATAGGCCAGTAGCCTCAGCTGATGGTAGACCTACCATGTAAGGTTGACAGGATATAGACATTTTCCCCAGCTGCTTGGGCTTGCAGTCAGTAAATGAAGTATGAAAAAATGGAAGAGACTCCTCTCATCCTATTATAGCTTATTAATTCTTGGTAGATACTTGGTCTTTGCCTGGGACTTAATATATTCTGAGCAATGTTATTATTCTTTGATTACAAACGACTTGGACAGCAAAGACTCTTCTATAGAAGATTAAAGCTCCTCAAAATGAAGGTGATTTGAATTGCTATTTAAGCATATGGTTAAAAGGTAAATTTAAGTATACCTCCAATTGCTTTATTTTTGACATAGGGAGTTCCTGAAAATTGTAATTATCTACATAGAAACATCATAGCAATGGGAAGTTTTCCTGTAGAAAAACAAGTATCTGATCTGAATTCAAGATGGCAGCATGAGAGGTGAGATGGAGAGCTCCTCCCCAAACCACAAACGGTACAAAAATATAGTTAATTAATACAACTAACCTTAGGACAGCAACAAGAGAGAAGGGTGAACCAGACTGCATACAGACCTCATGAACAGAGCAGACCTCAAGAAACAAGGTAACATACAAAAGCCTTAATCCAGTGGGACCCAAGCCCTTTCCTCACCCCAGCTCACCGGCAATAGGAAGAGAAATGGAGCAGGGGAGGGGGAGGAAGCCAGGGACTGTTGAACACCTAGCCCTGGAGATCTGCTTTGTGAGCAGAAATCTATAGTGTGTGGTGCTCTGGACGTTGGGGCACTCGGACAGGTGGAGTGCTTGAGAAACTGACATTGCGGCCGTTTGTGGAGGAAGGGATCCACATCTGGCCGCACTGTGTCAGAGGAAGGGCAGGCAGTCTGAGAGGCTTCCTAGCAGCAAGAGGGCTGCTAAAGGGGCTGGGTTTGCACGGAGCTTGCTACACGGGAGAAGAGAGAGCTGGACAAGGTTAAGGTTGTCTGGGTGCACTCTGCCCAGCTGGTTAAGAACTTTGAGGAGCTTCCGGTGCTCCATCCCCCAGGCTGTCTACTCAGCTCCAAGGCCTCCCACTGTGACACTAAGCCTGCTGCATCTTCCTTCAACCCTGCCGAAACAGCTTTGCAAACAGGCAGTCACTGTGCTGGCATCAGGCCAGCCAGAGGGAGGCCCCACCTACAACAGCTAGAGACACAAAGCACAGAGGCTTACACTTGTGTGCTTGGCACCCACTGGCTCTGACACTAGAGACAGGCACCGCAGATGGGAATCAGGAAACAGATCTTTCCTCCCCTCAGGCACCAGCTCCACTCCCCTACAACACCCAACCTCACTCTAGGGGCTGAGCAGTTCCACAGACTGGAGCTTTGCGCACTAATGGGCAGCACACAGAAATATGAAATGTCAGAAGAACATGCTTCAGACCAAAATCTCACAAACCCCATAAAGAGGGCCAAATGAAGCCGAACTCACCAATCTTCCTGAAAGACAGTTCAAAATAAAAATTATAAACATGCTTATGCAGGTACAGAAAAATATTCAAGAACTCAGGAATGAATTTAAGTTGGAGATTCAATCATTAAGAAATTCTATATCTGAAATGAAACATATAATGGAGGGATTTAAAAGCAGATTAGATGTAGTAGAAGAGAAAATAAATGGAATGGAAATTAGAGAAGAGGAATACAAAGAAGCTGAGGCACAGAGAGAAAAAATAATCTCTAAGAATGAAAGAATATTGAAAGACCTGTGTGACCAATCGAAATGGAACAATATTCGCATTACAGGAGTACCAGAAGAAGAAGAGAGAAAAAAAGGGATAGAAAGTGTCATTGAGGAGGTAATTGCTGAAAACTTCACCAATGTGGGGAAGGAGATAGTATCTCAAGCCATGGAGTTGCACACATCTCCGAACACAACAGACCCAAGGAAGACAATATCAAGATATATAATAATTAAATGGCAAAGATCTAGGATAAAGACAGACTTTTAAAAGCAGCTAGAGAGAGAAAAAAGATCACATACAAAGGAAAACCCATCAGGCTCTCATCAGACTTCTCAACAGAAACATTACAGGCCAGAAAGGACAGGCATGATATATTTAATGCAATGAAGCAGAAGGGACTTGAACAAAGAATACTCTACCAGGCAAGGTTATCATTTAAATTTGAAAGAGGGATTAAACAATTTTCAGATAAGCAAAAGCTGAGAGAATTTACCTCCCACAAACCACCTCTACAGTGCATTTTGGACAGGACACCTATTGATGGAAGTATTCCTAAGACTAAACGGATGTCACCCAAGAGAAGACAAAGAGTACAGGATATGATTCATAACATACACAGAATGGAGGAAGAAGAAAAAGGAAGACAAAAAAAAGGAACTTTTAGGTTGTGTTCGTAATAGCATATGAATAAGTTAAATTAGACTGTAAGATAGTAAGGGAATGACCCTTGAACCTTTGGTAACCACAAATCTAAAGCCTGCAATGGCAATAAGTACATACCTATCGATAATCACCCTAAATGTAAATGGTCTGAATGCACCAATCAAAAGACACAGAGTTACTGAATGGATAAAAAACCAAGACCCATCTATATCTTGCCTACAAAAGACTCACTTCAAACCCAAAGACATACACAGACTGAAAGTGAAGGGATGGAAAAAGATATTTCATGCAACTAATAGGTAGAAAAAAGCAGGAGATGCAGTACTTGTATCAGACAAAATAGACTTCAAAACAAAGAAAGTCACAAGAGACAAAGAAGAACATTACATAATGATAAAGGGGTTAGTCCAACAAGAGGATATAACTATTATAAATATCTATGAACCCAACACAGGATCACATACATATGTGAAACAAATACTAACAGAATTAAAGGGGGAAATACAATGCAACGCATTCATTGTAGGAGACTTCAACACACCACTCACTACAAAGGACAGATCAACCAGACAGAAAATAAGTAAACAGACAGAGGCACTGAAAGCATATTAGAACATATGGACCTAATGGACATCTACAGAACAGTCCATCCAAAAGCAACAGGATACACATTTTTCTCAAGTGCATATGGAACATTTTCAAGAATAGATCATATATAAGACCACAAAAAGAACCTCAGTAAATTCAAAAAGACTGAAATTGTACCAAAAAGCTTCTCTGATCACAAAGGTATGAAACTAGAAATAAATTACACAAAGAAAACGAAAAAGCCCACAAACACATGGAGGCTTAATAACATGCTCCTAAACAATGACCAAATAAAAACAAAGATCAAATTAGCAGATGTAATGTTAGTGGGGCATGGGGAGGGCTGTACAACCCAGAGAAGAGAAGTAGTGACTCTATAGCATCTCACTATGCCGATGGACAATGACTGTAATGGGGTTGGTGGGGGGGGCCTGATGAAGGGGGTAGTGTAATCACCATAATATTGCTCATTTAATTGTAGATTAATGATATCAAAATAAACTTAAAAAAAACAAAGATCAAGCAATATATTAAGAAAAATGACAACAATAATTCAACACCACAAAATGCAGTGGGAGGCAGTGAAGGCCGTGTTGAGAGGGAAATATATTGCACTACAGGCCTACCTCAGGAAAGAAGAACAATCCCAAATGAACAATCTACACTCACAATTAATAAAACTAGAAAAGGAAGAACAAATGAGCCCCAAAGTCAGTAGACGGAGGGACATAATAAAGATTAAAGCAGAAATAAATAAAAATGAGAGGAATAAAACAATAGAAAGAATCAATGAAGGCAGGAGCTGGTTCTTCAAGAAAATAAGCAAAGCAGATAAACCCCTAGCCAGACTTATCAAGAAAAAAAGAGAGACTACACACATAAACAGAATAAGAAATGAGAAAGGAAAAATCACTATGGATACCACAGAAATACAAAGAATTATGAGAGAATACAATGAAAAATAATATGCTAACAAGCTGGATAACCTAGAAGAAATGGACAACTTTCTAGAAAAATACAACCTTCCAAAGCTGACCCAGAAAGAAACAGAAAATCTGAACAGACCAATTACCAGCAAAGAAATTAAATTGGTAATCAAAAAACTCCCTAAGAACAAAACTCCTAGACCAGATGGTTTCAATGCTGAATTTCATCAAACATTTAATGAAGACCTAATACCCATCCTCATTAAAGTTTTCCGAAAAGTATAAGAGGAAGGAATACTCGCAAACTCATTCTACGAGGCCAACATCACTCTAATACCAAAATCAGGTAAAGACACCACAAAAAAAGAAAATTACAGACCAATATGCCTGATGAACATACACGCAAAACTACTGAACAAAATATTAGCAAAGCAAATTCAAAAATACATAAAAAAGATCATTCATCATGATCAAGTGGGATTCATCCCAGGGATGCAAGGATGGTACAACATTCGAAAATCCTTCAAAATCATCCACTACATCAACAAAAAGAAGGACAAAAACCACATGATCATCTCCATAGATGCTGAAAACGCATTTGACAAAATTCAACATCCATTCATGATAAAAACTCTCAACAAAATGGGTACAGAGGTCAAGTACCTCAACATAATAAAGGCCATATATGACAAACCCACAGCCAACATTACACTTAGAAGCAAGAAGCTCAAAACTTTTCCTTTAAGATTGGGAACAAGACAAGGATGCCCACTCTCCCCACTTTTATTCAACACAGTATGGGAGGTCCTAGCCACGGCAATCAGACAACACAAAGAAATAAAAGGCATCCAGATTGGCAAGGAAGAACTCAAACTGTCCTTGTTTGTAGATGACATGATATTGTACATAAAAAAACCCTAAAGAACCCACTCCAAAACTACTAGATGTAATATCTGAATTCAGCAAAGTTGCGGGATACAAAATTAGTACACAGAAATCTGTTGCATTCCTATACACTAACGATGAACTAGCAGAAAGAGAAATCAGGAAAACAATTCCATTCACGATTGCATCAAAAAGAACAAAATACCTAGGAATAAACCTAACCAAGGAAGTGAAAGACCTATAACCTGAAAACTACAAGACACTCTTAAGAGAAATTAAAGAGGACACTAATAAATGGAAATTCATCCCATGCTCTTGGCTAGGAAGAATTAATATTGTCAAAATGGCCATCCTGCCTAAAGCAATCTACAGATTCAATGCAATCCCTATCAAAATACCAACAGCATTCTTCAATGAACTAGAGCAAATAGGTCTAAAATTCATATGGAACCACAAAAGACCCCCAATAGCCAAAGCGATCCTGAGAAGGAAGAATAAAGCAGGGGAATTAGGCTCCCTGACTTCAAGCTCTACTACAAAGCCATAGTAATCAAGACAATTTGGTACTTGTACAAGAACAGACCCATAGACCAGTGGAACACAACAGAGAGCCAAGATATAAACCCAAGCATACATGGTCAATAAATATATGATAAAGGAGCCATGGACATACAATGGGGAAATAACAGCCTCTTCAACAGCTGGTGTGGGCAAAACTGGACAGCTACATGTAAGAGAATGAAACTGGACTACTGTCTAGCCCCATACACAAAAGTAAACTCAAAATGGATCAAAAACCTGAATGTAAGTCATGAAACCATAAAACTCTTAGAAAAAAATATAGACAAAAATCTCTCGGACATAGACATAAGCAAGTTCTTCATGAACATATCTCCCTGGGCAAGGGAAACAAAAGCAAAAATGAACAAGTGGGACTATATCAAGCTGAAAAGCTTCTGTACAGCAAAGGACACCATCAGTAGAACAAAAAGACATCCTACAGTATGGGAGAATATATTCATAAATGACGTATCTGATAAAGGGTTGACATCCAAAATATATAAAGAGCTCATGCACCTCAACATACCAAAAGCAAATAATCCAATTAAAAAATGGGCAGAGGGTCTGAACAGACACTTCTCTAAAGAAGAAATTCAGATGGCCAACAGGCACATGATGCTCCACATTGCTAGTCATCAGAGAAATGCAAATTAAAACCACAATGATATATCACCTCACACCAGTTAGGATGGCCGCCATCCAAAAGGCAAACAACAACAACTGTTGCCGAGGATGTGGAGAAAGGGGAACCCTCCTACACTGCTGGTGGTAATGTAAATTAGTTCAACCGTTGTGGAAAGCAGTATGGAGGTTCCTCAAAAAACTCAAAATAGGAATACCATTTGACCAAGGAATTTCACTCCTAGGAATTTACCCTAAGAATGCAGCAGCCTAGTTTGAAAGTGATATATGCACCCCTATGTTTATAGCAGCAGTATTTACAATAGCCAAGAAATGGAAGCAACCTAAGTGTCCATCAGTAGATGAATGGATAACGAAGATGTGGTCCATATATACAATGGAATATTATTCAGACATAAGAAGAAAACAAACCCTACTATTTGCAACAACATGGATGGAGCTAGAGGGTATTATGCTCAGTGAAATAAGCCAGGTGGAGAAAGACAAGTATCAAATGATTTCACTCATCTGTGGAGTATAAGAACAAAGAAAAAATTGAAGGAACAAAACAGCAGCAGACTCACAGAACCCAAGACTGGACTAACAGTAACCAAAGGGAAAGGGACTGGGGAAGATGGATGGGAAGTGAGGGATAAGGGGGGAAAAGAGCTATTACAATTAGCACACATAATGTACCGGGGGTGGTGGGGTTGGGGTGAGCGTACACGGGGAAGGCAATATAACACAGAAGACAAGTAGTGATTCTATAACATCTTTCTATGCTGATGAACAGTGACTGCAATGGGGTATTTGGTGGGAACTTGATAATAGGGGGAGTCTAGTAACCATAATGTTGTACATGTAAATGTATATTAATAATAGCAATATAAAATAAATAAATAAAAGTAAAAAATAACAAGTATCTATCTGACAGTGTTACACTTAAATTGCCCTAAATTACCTCCTTTTTTTTTTTTGCCAAACTAAGGAATAATAGATCTTAAATCAGTAAACATGTTTCTTTTACTAATAGTAAACTGGTTCTTTAATTTTCTTAAAAGTCTCATTAAGATTCTATTGTAACACAGGTTGAGCTCATTTCTATGAATATTTCATATGGACACTACCACTAATATAATTTCCTTTTTAACTCTTCAGCAATTGGTTAATTGAGTTCAAGATCTTCAACTATTTAGCGATTATCCTATTAATGTATTTCACGTAGACAATGGCAGAATAAGGCAGGAAGGGGCATTAGGGAACATGGGTAACGAATAAATATACTTTTGGAAATGTTTAAATCATTATTGACATTTCAACTCATCATTTAAAAAAAATTGTCTGTCCAAAGCATAATGGTACAAATGAAGCTCAAGAACATGTTGGTCACCTAATAACAGAATTGAATTTGTAATCTAGTTTAATTCAAAATTCAAACCAAAAAAATCTGCAGAGCCCCTATGAGCAAGGAACTCAGGGAGACACAAAGAAGGCTGTGTGTGCTTTGATGAACCATCATAAATAACTAGAATACAGGGCTCCAAGTGACTTAATGGGAGTGGAAAGGAAGCATTAAAAAAGCAAGAATCATATTCTTTGGAACAAGGAAAGTGTCGCGGAGGACTTGAATTTGGAATAAAATTTGGCACAAAGAGTTTTTCTAGAGATTTGTTTAGCTGGTCATTTATTTCTCAAAATATGTATGAAGAAAACGTAACTACTATGAATATATTAAACTTCGTATAGCCTATACAATTTTGGGGGCAGAGAGAAGGCACATTCATTCAATTCTTATATTTGATTATATCTCCTACTAATACTACCCAGCACACTGAGTTTTTGTTTTTGCTTTTAAATCTAGTTGAGAGACTTCCGGGAAGATGGCGGTGTGAGCAGGGCGGCAGAAATCTCCTCCCAACACTAAATTTATCTACGAAAACACAGAAAATACATCTATTCCTAAAAGAGAGACGAGAATACACAGGAAAGCGCACAGCGTGCAGCTACACCCGAGAGGACTCGGCACCCCAAGAGGCGGGTAAGATACGGAGCCGCGACCCGGCGGGACCCGAGCCCTCCCCCACCCCAGCGCACCGGCGGGAGGAGAGGATTCAGAGCCGGGAGGGAGTGGAAGTGCACCCCGCGAAGTAGCCAGCCGCGGTGATCCGCGCGGGGAGCGCTGACCCACATTGCGCAGTGCAGCGGAGATTGGAGAGACAGAGGGGCAGGATCTGAGCGGGAACGCGCCAGGGTGCTTGCAGCCGGCTCCGGGAAGGAAAAAAAAAGTGCGCGCTTTCCTCAGCGGTCTTAAAGAGACAGGAGCCCAGCGGAGGAGCCGGATCGCCCCAGCACACTCAGCCCAGCAGGCTGGGAGTCCTGGGGAGTTTCAGACGCCTTAGCTGGCGACTGAGGAAGCGTAGCCATACTTAACACTTCTCACTGAGATCAACAGCCTCCTATTCGTTCCCACCCCTGCCAGAGCGATAAACGGCCCTGCGGAGCGGCACAGTCACAGCTGTGGAATAGTGGGGCAATAGCGCCACCTAGAGCATTCCCACAGAATCTACGTCCGGTGGGCATTTTTTTTTGTTTTTTTGTTTTGTTTTTGTTTTTTCTTTTCTTTCTTTTTTCTTTTTTTCTTTCTTTCTTTTTTTTTTTTTTCTCTTTTTTTTTCTTCTCTTTTTAAAGTCTTAAAGAGCCCAGCTGACATACGTGGCAACTATCAGTGACCAAACTATACAGCCATGAAAAGACAGAGGAATATGGTTCAGACCAAAATCAACCAGACAACCCCAGAGAGGGAGTCTGAAGGGATGGAAATGCACAGCCTCCCTGAAAAAGAATTCAGAATAAAGTCATAACCATGCTGATGGACCTACAGAGAAATGTGCAAGAGCTGAGGGAGGAAGTGAGGGAACTGAGGAAAGACAATGCAGAAATCAGACAAGCGATCGACGGGCTTAACAGCAGAATGGATGAGATGCAAGAGACTGTTAATGGAATAGAAAACAGAGAACAGGGGTACAGAGCAGCTGAGGCAGAGAGAGATAAAAGGATTTCTAGGAATGAAAGAATATTAAGAGAACTGTGTGACCAATCCAACGGAACAATATTCGCATTATAGGAGTACCAGAGGAAGAAGAGAGAGAAAAAGGGATAGAAAGTGTCTTTGAAGAAATAATTGCTGAAAACTTTCCCTCGCTGGGAAGGAAGTAGTCTCGCAGTCCACCGAAGCTCATAGATCTCCCAACACAAGGGACCCAAGGAAGACAACACCAAGACACATAATAATTAAGATGGCAAAGATCAAAGATAAAGACAGGGTATTAAAGGCAGCTAGAGAGAGAAAAAAGATCACCTACAAGGAAAACCCATCAGACTATCATCAGACTTCTCAACAGAAACCTTACAGGCCAGAAGAGAATGGCATGATATATTTAACGTAATGAAACAGAAGGGCCTCGAACCAAGAATATTGTATCCAGCACGATTATCATTTAAATTTGATGGAGGGATTAAACAATTTCCAGATAAACGAAAGTTAAGAGAGTTTGCCTCTCATAAACCACCACTACAGGATATCTTAAATGGACTGCTCTAGAGGGAAGCACACCTAAGGCTAAAAAGATGTCACCAGAGAAAAAAAAATCATAGCAAAGAAAGCAGACCATCAAATACCAACTAAAGGCAAAGAATAAAACACCTATTATAGAAAGAATGCAGGAGGAGGAATAAGAAGGGAGAGAAATAAAGAAACATCAGACTGTGTTTACAATAACTTAACAAGAAAGTTAAGTTAGATTGTTAGATAGTAAAGAAGCAGCCCTTGAACCCTTGGTAACCACGAATCTAAAGCCAGCAATGGCAATAAGTACATATCTATCAATAATCACCTAAATGTAAATGGACTGAATGCACCAATCAAAAGACACAGAGTAACAGAATGGATAAAAAAGCAAGACCCATCTATATGCTGCCTACAAGAAACTCACCTCAAATCCAAAGATATGCACAGACTAAAAGTGAAGGGATGGAAAAAGATATTTCATGCAAACAACAAAGAGAAAAAAACAGGTGTTGCAGTACTTGTATCAGACAAAATAGACTTCAAAACGAAGAAAGTAGCAAAAGATAAAGAAGGACATTACATAATGATAAAGGGGTCCGTCCAACAAGAAGATATAACCATTATAAATATATATGCACCCAACACAGGAGCACCAGCGTATGTGAGACAAATACTAACAGAATTAAAGGAGGAAATAGACAGCAATGCATTCACCTTAGGAGACTTCAACACACCACTCACTCCAGAGCACAGATCAACCAGACAGAAAATAAGTAAAGACACAGAGGCACTGAACAACACACTAGAACAGATGGACCTAACAGACATCTACAGAACTCTACACCCAAAAGCAACAGGATACACATTCTTCTCAAGTGCACATGGAACATTTTTTCCAGAATAGACCACATACTAGGCCACAAAAAGAACCTCAGTAATTTCAAAAATATTGAAATCCTACCAACCAACTTCTCAGATCACCAAGGTATAAACTAGAAATAAATTTTAGAAAGAAATCAAAAAGGCTCACAAATACATGGAGACTTAACAACACTCTCCTAATTAATCAATGGGTTAATGACCAGATCAAAACAGAAATCAAAGAATATATGGAGACTAATGACAACAACAACACAAAGCCACAACTTCTGTGGACGCAGCAAAGGCAGTTCTAAGAGGAAAGTATATTGCAATCCAGGCCTATTTAAAGAAGGAAGAACATTCCCAAATGAATAGTCCAGAGACACAATTACTGAAATTGGAAAAAGAAGAACAAATGAGGCCCAAAGTCACCAGAAGGAGGGACATAATAAAGATTAGAGAAGAAATAAATAAATTGAGAAGAATAAAACAATAGAAAAAATCAATAAAACCAAGAGCTGGTTCTTTGAAAAAATAAACAAAATAGATAAACCCCTAGCCAGACTCATTAAGAGAAAAGAGAATCTTACACACATAAACACAATCAGAAATGAGAAAGGAAAAATCACGATGGACCCCACAGAAATACAAAGAATTATAAGAGA